>CM065723.1:43047562-43050062 GCA_033310375.1 Conus canariensis | reverse complement strand
CTTATCATTCTTCTTCTCATTTCCGTAACTTTCCTCGTTCAATTAAAACAAATTTTGAAAGGAATTTTAAAACTAAATCCGCCAGATTACAGGGACAAACAAATGACAAGACAAAGCACAACGCGTTTCGACTTCTTAGATCTTCTTCCGGGGAAGATCAACAACAGTCAGGACAATGAAACCGAAGAACGAGCAATCACTTCCTTCTCAAATTCGGCGCGAGATGGGCGTTGAAGAAGACCTAGGAGGTCGAAACGCGTCGTCTTTTGCCTTGTAATATGTTTGTCCCTGTTATCTGAAGGAATTACTTTAAATTCTTTCAACTTTTTGTTTCAATTTTTGACTGTAGTCACCTCGCTTTGAAACTAAGCGTTGTCGTTTGCGTTCATACGATCTTTCATGATTGATGTCCTTGTTGTTTCTGTAAGCAGACACTCCACTGGCCGGTCATGTACCGATTTCCTTCCTAGGTCAATAAATGTTACATGTATCAAAAAGGCTCGTTACCTCGTTACTTCACGCCAAGTTTCAAGCTTTCATTTATTATAGTTTTTGAGAAAACCCCAACGGTAAAGTTTTCAAAGACCGACTGACGGACGGACAGGGATAGCCGCAGCCAAACTAATATAACTTTTTTATGTTAAGGTATATTTTGGTAAACTTTGAGCAAAAGATGTTTCAATCATCACATTACCATCATTTGAAACTAAAAATTCCATAGCAATTTTTTTTTTAGGTCAAAGGGTGCATTTCTATAGATTGACCCCACTATCCCTTGCACTTCTGTTTGCTCCTGACGTGCCGAGCTTTCTTACCGTCATGGGGAGAGAACATCGTGAGGGCTGGTTGAGTCACACACACACACACACACACACACACACACACACACACACACACCACACACACACGTAACAAAACATCATCACCACCACCTTCTCTCCTCCCCCCCTCCCCCCACTCCCCCTTATATTCCACCCCGCCCCTCCTCTTAACCATACCCTTCCCATCCCTTTTGTGTGTCCTTCCGCACCCCCCTCCCTCTCTCTCTCTCTCTCTCTCTCCATCTCCTCCTCCCTCACCCCCCTACTCCCTCCCTCCGCCGTCGACGAGAATCGCAGAGTTTCATTTATCAAAGGGGAAACTTACTGGTAGAGTTTACAGTTGTTGTTCTTCTTGGTGTTGTTGTGAAACAGCCAAAGAAAGAGAGAGAGAGAGAGAGAGAGAGAAAGAGAGAGAGAGAGACAGAGAAGACAGAGACAGAGACAGACGAGACAGAGACAGAGACAGAGACAGAAGAAGAGAGAGAGAGAAAGAGAGAGAGAGACAGAGAGAGAGAGAGAGAGAGAGAGAGAGAGAGAGAGAGAGAGAGAGGATCAAGAAAAAAAAGAAAGAAAAAGGAAAAAAGTGATGGGAAGTGAAGTGCGGGTTGAGAGTGCCGCTGTCTCTCTCTCTCTCTCTCAGTTCAAGCCTCTGATGTTACCCCCTGATACGAGGTACACGTAACGCGGGGCCCCGGCGGCCACCGCACCCGGATCGACTGCCTGTTTATCACCGTGGCAGACGCCTGTGATCACCAACACCACGCGGCGGTGAGTGATTGAAACGAAGAGGAGGGGCAGGGACGAGAGAGAGAAAAAAAAAGCCCCCCCCCCCCCACCCACCCCCCAAAAAAGAGAGAGAGAGAGAGAGAAAAGAAAAGAGCAAAAGGAGAAAGAGAGAGAGGGGGGGGAGGAGGGAAAGAATGAGGAAGGGAGAGAGAGAGAGAGAGAGAGAGAGAGAGAGAGAGAGAGAGAGAGACAGACAGACAGACAGACAGAGAGAGAGAGAGAGAGAGAGAGAGAGAGAGAGAGAGAGAGAGAGAGGAGAGAGAGAGAACGAACGAACGAACGAACGAAATGTTGTTTAATGAGGGAAAAGAACAAGCGCCAGTCAGTGGCTTGTTTTCATCCAGCCCTCAAACAATAAATACATGGAAGAAATCATTGCATCGAACTGCATATAAACTCATAAACAACAATGAATACATAGCAATTTAGAATAAGAGAATGCACAATATAACTACAGGAAGAGAGTGTGGGAGAGAGGGAGGGAGAGAGAGAGAGAGAGAGAGAGAGAGAGAGAGAGAGAGAGAGAGGGAGTAAGACAGATAGATAGACAGACAGAGAAAGAGAGAGAGAGATAGGGGGAGAGACAGACGGACAGACAGAGAGAGAGAGAGAGAGAGAGAGAGAGATAGACAGACGAACGGACGGACGGACGGACAGACAGGCAGGCAAGCGGGCAGGCACGCATGCACGCAAACTGGCAGGCAGACAGACGGATGGACAGACATACAGGCAGATAGATAGAAAGAAAAATAGACAGAGAGGGGGGCGGGGAGGGGAGATAGGGAGAGGCAGAAAGAAGAATCAAGGATTTTGAGCTGACGAAGCTCGAAAGTTTGGATTAATTGTCATCTCCGTCTCTCAATCTCTGTCTTTTTTTATATGCTGCCTGTGCC
>CM065723.1:43030062-43037562 GCA_033310375.1 Conus canariensis | reverse complement strand
GGAACAAATCCTCGCATAGCTGTTCAAACTGTATATGACAGTTCCTTTGATGACAGCAGTCACAGAAAGGCCCTACTTTAGCCTCCCCACCCCCACCCACCGCCCCTCCCTTTGTCGGAACATTATTGAGAGGTGCTCTCACGTACAGAATAAAAACCTAGAAGTGTTCAATCATGACCCGGGTGAAACTCAGCCTGACCTTCCGTGCTGCCCCATGTATTTTAGGAGGAAACGAAGATCGCATTTGTGTCTCAGTCGATGTGTACTTAAAGGCAGAGGGGGGGGGGGGGGGGGGGGGGCGTGAGGTGCTCAGACCCTACCGTCCCCAGTCTTAAGGTGCCCAGATCAACACCTCCCCTCGCCTGTTATCATTTTTAACAGGCGTCGATTTACACATGCATGTACAGTGAAAAGACACTGTGTTGTTCTCCGGCAGAGGATTCAAGTGTACCTAAAAACAAATACGTGACTTTCAGCGTTTGGTGTGGGTGGCTTCGCTCCCTCGACCCTCCTGACCGGGGCGTTGCCCTGGAACCCACTGTGCCCAAAGCGACCCATGGACCCTACCTGATTTGCCCCCCCCCCCCTCCCTCTCTATTATTCATATGAACCATCTCTTTCATTGATGTGAACCATCTGTTTCATTAATATGAACCATCTCTTTATGAACGCACCTCAGTTTGACAACCTTCGTAGTGAAACTTATGTGCTCATAGAACCCTACCATTTACCAGACACCAATCCGCTCCCCTCCTCCCGCTCTTGTAAAATCATTTCACATGCATTACAGTGGAGAAGACACTGTTTTTCTCCGCGGGTTCCGTTCCTCATCTACTCTCAGCTTTTGTGTGTGGGTGGCTGTGCTTGACTCTGACCGGGGCGTTGTGTGTGTGCATAGTGTATGTATGATTTTGTCGTCTGTATAAGAGAATGAAGACAACTCTTCAGAGACCAGTTCAAGACCATTAGAAGACATTTATGAGAACTAAGAAATTTACCAGAGATGAGATGAGAGATGTGTATGTGGAATTATTATTGGGAGTGGTGGTTCCGCAAAAGGATTTAGGAACGGTTTCACTATCACCGATTTGAAGACAGTAGGGAAGACATCAGAAACTTGCTGGTGATTTTCATTAATCGAGGAAGAATTTCAATGTAGTCAGTCGTCGGGGGAGTAGGGAGCGAGGTATAGGTGCCAAGGTTTCGATGAATAATTTCTTGATGACAGTTCTGACCACAACAACAGAGACAGGAAGGAAGGAGGTCAGAGAAGTGCCAGGGTAACGTGGCCTTGGAAAGCGTGAATCAGGTACGGACAGAGAATTCAGTTCTTCACGGATGAGTGGACATTTCTCCCACAAAGAAATTTTCAAAAAAATGCCCAGGCAGATCGGAAAGAGGAATGTCAAAAGAAATTGTGTAGTCAGAGGATTTGCCAAGTAGAGAATTAGTAACATCGAACAGTTGTTTCTGAACAGCAAAAGCAAGGATTTGGCGTTGTAGTCAGCAGTTTTTGCCCAGCGGATAATGTTGTCGACAGCTTCATGGCTCGGCGCCGTTCTTGTTTAGCCCCGTGATAATCGAGCGTGATGGACGAGTACCAAGGAGACGGAGGGGGGGGGGGGGGGGGGGGCGCTGGGAGACCCTGCGCCTGGTGTTAAGGGCGCACCTGTCGAAAACTTCCACCAGCAGAGAGTGAAGCTGCTCCGCATTATTTGGTGGGAAGGCATTAACCCCAGTCTGGAGATCAGTATCGCAGGAGGGCAGGTCAATGGCTGCAAGATTCCCCACCGTCACATACACTTGGTAGCGAGGGCGGTTGGCCATCGTCAGCAGGAAGATAACACATTAGTGATAATTCGGGAGAGAGGGATATAGGCTAGAACACCAAGGCTACATCAAAATGTTGTTATGCTCTGCATAGTTAAGCGGGGATTGTCTTCAGTTGTGACAAGCTCCTAGCATAACACTGTCAGTCTCCAAAATCCCCCGAAGTCGGAGTGTGGCTGCCCACGTGGCGGGGTAATCAAAAAACGGTCACACACGTAATGTTCTCATCCCCAGCTGATGCACTTGTACCATAATGTTCAGGGCTTCGGCTGTTCGGATGATCCCTGGAGTCTTTTAGCCAGTGTGCAATAACAACAACAACTGCTTATTTTCTCTCATATATTTTCCTCAGTACGGCACACCTCCCAACCAAGGACGTGACCATGCTTATGAATGGAAACGTGAACTGCGCCAGGGAAGCTGAACTTGTGAAGCACATCAATGACCTTTTGGCAGTGTGGGTGCTGGTAGGAGAGTCGAAATGGAAAATGAAGTTGCCTGTAATGAAGGAGGGACAGTTTAGAATGTTACAGTAATTAAGAAGATTTGGGAACTGATGGACGGAAAGAGAGTTCGTCAGCTGGTTCTTTCCCCTTGGAGGTGTCGATAAACGCAGAACAGATGTCGGTACTAGTGGGGAAGGGCGCGTGTAAGCTGTATGAGCTCAAACGAAGAGTGGGAAACAGCGAAATCTGTCTTGAAAGTAGCGTGCGAAGACGGTGAGTCAGAGAAGACGAAGCCGGTATCTCGTGTAAGCCGAGGGAATTAACGGTTCTTGAAGAGTGGGGGAGCAAGGCTCTTACATTTCGCTTCGTCACCCTCGTATCCCAAACCATGGCTCTGTCAAGCGAAGTATGTCAAGTTGGTGCTTGACGATGAAATGGTTCAGAACAGAGCCTTTTAACCGTTGCTGAGAGCTTGAGTATTGAAGACAGCAATCTTTAGTTGAGAAAGGAAAACAAAACCAAAAACAAATACCAGAGTCACTGGGGGAACAGACAATCACATTTTCATCCTAGCAGGCAACCGAAGAATCAGACTGGTATAGGTTGTTCATCTGTGATATTTGGAGGTAATTTGTGACATGAACAGGGGTAGTTCTTTGCTTGCGTGTGCCGGTCCTGAAAGATTCAAAGAAAAAAGAAAGATATTAAAGGACTATCACATTCACAAAAAACAGACAAGAGTTTAGTCTGTTGCAATATAAAGAAGACAGAGTGAAAGTTACTAAAGGACTTCTTCTTCTTCTTCTTCTGCGTTCCAGAATCATGACTCATATTTCCAGACCAGTTTGATGGATGAAGGCTGCCGTTGTCTCTAGATCCTCCATTGTGCCCCAAAGCTTTGCCGCAAGCGTGGCTCCGTGTGGCCAGCGCTGTATTCGTGCATCCTGGTAACCGTGCATCCTGGTACAGGGGACAGGACTGAAGAATGTGCTGGGGGGGGGGGGGGGGGGGGACAAAAGGACTATCACAATCACAAAATATAGACAAGAGTTTAGTCTGTTGCGATATACAGAAGACAGAGTGAAAGTTCCTATCAGACGAAGCAGTCCTTCTCTGCTGCACGCAACAGATGGTGAGCGGACAGCAGGTGGAGAGACAGGCCTACCTGTTTGCTGGCACGTGCACTGCAAGATGGCTGCCATATCAACACCGGCTACTCAATGGAGGGCGAGATGAACACAAAATAAAAGCTGATGAAATTAACAAAGTCCCGATGTAGAAAGTGATAAAACACGCACCAGAAGAAAGGGGCACACCACATCAAAACAATTTAGGTATAGAGTCACAGCAGTTATCAATGATACTGAAACACACGACAACACGACTGAGATCACACCTCCAACCAGTTAGGCGAGCATGGCCGATAACTCCAGATTCATTCATTTTTTTAGTCACCCATTTTTTCCTCGTTTGATCCTTTGAAATATTTGACAATCACGCTGAACGTCAAAACATGGACGGAGACTTGCTGTTTAGGCATTTGTCCCATGGGATCATTCAGCGTCTTCCATACTTAAACAACATGAACACATGATCGTTGACCTTTGCTTTCCGTCACTTCTGTTCCGTGCTTTTGTACTATTGACACAGCTCGGCTATTTCTCGTGCGTTGCCGTTTCACACCACGCTTAGAAGTGGCCAGTTACATGACAGGCGGTGGTGGTGGACATTGGATCAGCTGCATCCCGCTTGAATACCATAGATAGCAGACAAGAGCTGGATCTACACAAGCCGTTTCAGAATGGCTACAAAGGTAATCTCCGAAGACTGAATGTGGCGGCCTCAACGGTGGGATTTAAAATGTCGCATACACAAAAATTGCGCTTATGGTGAAGCTTTGCAGATCTCGCACAGAGAGAGAGAGAGAGAGAGAGAGAGAGAGAGAGAGAGAGAGAGAGAGAGAGAGACAGACAGACAGACAGACAGAGAGACAGAGAGACAGAGAGGAGCGCGAGAGAGGTGGGGGGGGGGGAGGTTTACGAAGTTTCGTTTCAATTCGATGTGTACTAAGCTGGTTGACATGAAGGATGCCAGAAAACAAAGGACAAAAGAAACTAACAAGACCAAAAATACATGAATAAGCGAATAAACGTATGAACAGATGAATAAACAAACAAACGAACGAACGAACGAATGAATGAATAAATAAATACACCAATATATCAAAAGGTAGTTGGATTTCTCTGACAATTAATTTCATGCGCAAGTGGCCCTCTATCAGTGTCGCTGGATATGTTCTCCGGAACCCGAAGTTTTTTTCCTATGTGCAGTTTTAACGTGTGAGATCGCTCTCTGCGAAACAGCTTCAAAACATAGTGCTCCAAAATGTTCATACCGTGCCTCCTCTGTAGGATGTCCGCAATGCAACATTTTTCAACAAGAACTAAAGAGAAATGACATCTGAAGATAGCGAATTGGGGAATGGTGAAAAGGAAAATAGGGAGTCGAGACATCGTCTACCGCGAACTTAATGCACACCGCGGCGCGTGTGCGCGCACGTGCAGTCGTGCGCGTTCTCGCGTGCGCCGTGCGAGGAAAGCGAAACAACACTTAAAAATTTTTTTTTTTTTTTAAAGGATAGTCGGGTTTGGGGGTGCGTTCAATTAATTGACACTTGTGCAACAGTCTGTACTGACGTTGAAACGTGAGCGTTGTGTTTATGTTGTGTTTCGCGATTGCCGGCTGCGGAAGTGTGCTATCTAATCTGGCACTTCGCTTCATATTAGCTTGACTCTCTCTGCTACGACGCTTGGTTTGGCTTGGTTTATCTCCCTTTAAAGATTTCACCTCCCACCCCACCCCCACCCACACGCAAACGCACACACACACACACCACACACACACACACACACACACACACACACACACACACAGAGAGAGAGAGAGAGAGAGAGAGAGAGAGAGAGAGAGAGAGAGAGAGACTTGGAAAGAAAAGCTGGTGCCACCCCGCGTTATGAGGAAAGGCCTCATCAGAGACATTTAGAGTTATGTCATGGCCCTGCTGCAATGCCAAGCGACCCTGCCGTGGGAAACTGTGGGGAAAACATCTGAAATTTGCGAGGTGGGTAGGGAGGGAGGAGGATCGGGTGGAGCTTAACACACTTGGTATCTAATCAATGTGTACTATGCTCCTTTACATGACGGATGTGAGAAAATAAACGACAAAAGAAACAGGAACAAAAATGCATGAATAAATGAGTAAATGAAACAATAGGTGAATAAACAGATAGATAAACAAATAAAAAAGTAGCTAAAAAGGTAGTTGAATTTCACTGACAGTCCACATTTCATTAGTTGACTTTCACAGACAATTCATTTCATAAGTTGAGTTTCACAGACAATTCATTTCATCGGTTGAGTTTCACAGACAATTCATTTCATTAGCTGAGTTTCACATACAATTCATTTCATTAGCTGAGTTCCTCATACAATTCATTTCATTAGCCGAGTTTCACATACAATTCATTTCATTAGTTGAGTTCCACAGACAATTCATTTCATTAGTTGAGTTTCATATAAGCTACACACAAAAAGTTAAGGATCACTTTCACAAACATTCATAACTGTCAAAATAAGAAAGTCAATGCGTTGAAGTTTGGCCAACATTTAATTCCATTCTTTAGTGATAACGATACACAATTGCCTTCAATCTCGAGTAATCGTTTGGTGTGTACATTTGATTAAAGTGGGTACGTATCCAAATTTGATTTCCCAAAGTCATTGAAATCACAAGACAGGGCATACTGATGCTCCCAAAAGCTCAGTAATGCATGTAACCACCATGGCTGTTCTGGCACTCGACGCAGCGAGTCCTCATCGAGTTGACCAGGTTGGTGAAGATCCTCTGTGGAAGCGCCTGCCACTCAGCCTGCAGCATCTGGTAGAGGTGTTGGGAATCCCTGGGAGGGAGTGGCTCCTCACTTTGCGATCCAGCTCATCCCAGAGGTTCTCAATCGGGTTGAGATCGGGACTGCATGCTGGCCACTCCATTCTGTTGACTCCAGACTGCTGCAGGAAGTCGTTGACCACCCTTGCCCTGTGGGGGCGAGCATTGTCATCCTGGTAGACAACCCTCGGTCCCATCTGCTGCAGTGTAGGCACAGCCAGCGGTCGAAGGATCTCATCCCGGTATCGGATGCCAGTCAGGTTACCCTGTACATGATACAAGGGTGTTCTGTGCTGAAGGCTGAAGGCCCCCCAGACCATTACAGAACCTCCACCAAAGGCCACCTTTTCTTGGACAGTGGCGTCAGTAAAGCGTTGCCCTGGGCGCCTCCAGACCCTCAGTCGGCCGTCGTTGTGGTGAAGGGTGAAGCGTGATTCATCACTGAACAGGACCTGGGACCATTGCTGACGTGTCCACCTCACGTGACGTGCGCAGAAGGCGCGGCGTGCTGCCCTATGGGCTGGAGTTAAGCGTGGCCGTACTGCTGGGCGACGAGAACGGAGATTAAACCCATGTAGGCGGTTCCGTATGGTCTGCTGGCTGATGTTGATGTTAGTAGCCACCCTGAACTGCCTTTGGATTATGCTGGAAGAGGCTGTTCTTGTCTGCAGGGCTTGTCGTTCAATGAGACGATCGTCACGTGGGGTTGTCTTCTTCGGTCGACCAGATCTGCGTCTTTCATGGACAATCCCAGTGGCTGTGAAGCGTTGAATCAGTCGGACAATGACCGAGATGGACACATGAAGTCGCCTGGCCACTTCTCGCTTGGGAACACCATCTTGGAACCATGCAACAGCTCGTCCCCTATCCAACTCGCTTAATTTTCGTCGTGGAGGTATTGTCAGATCAGGCCTACTACTGGTGGAATGTCTTCTTATATAGCCAAGCGAGCGACAGCATCTCACACATAAACAGCAGTGCTTGCACGTGCATAATGGTTTTTCCATCTGGCAAGTGCAATGTGTTCAGGCAGAACGGTCCAAAACAAGGTCATTTTTCGCAAGTTTCCGCTTTTCCGTTTGCGGCCCAGCTCAGTAGTAGAGAATCTCGTGCAATTTTCGCACTAACACAACATCGCCCACTTACAGCTGAATAAGAATTCATGACAATTTGGCTGGACTAAGAAATAAATAACAGTAGCGAACTGAGTTTATTACGCACCTGTTTTCACATACCGATCCTTAACTTTTTGTGCGTAGTATACAATTCCTTTCATTA
>CM065723.1:43002562-43007562 GCA_033310375.1 Conus canariensis | reverse complement strand
CTCCCCTGGGTTCTGACACCGACAACTCGTTGTGTCGCACGTGTTTACCAGTTGCATGTACTTTGCATGTACCCTTACCTGCTGATTTATTTGAGCGTGAGCCGGGTTCGCCTGTCCGGGAGAGTCATAATAAACGGGCAGGACGCTGCCAGGGTGGTCTTGGGGGACTGTGAAGATGTCTGGCATCCAGACACCACACCAGCTGGGGTTCTTTTGCTGGGAAGAGGGGGAGGGGAGGGGGATACCCTCCCGCGCACTCAGTTTATGCAAACAAGCCGCGTGGTGTGACATTTCCGTTGATCCGCATTACTTCAACTGTTATGTATCTTTGGCTCACCCCCTTTTTTTCTCTGTGTTACGTCTCTTAGGGTCGCTCGTCTCCAAAGTTCCGTAGTAGGAACGCTCGCATAACATCTTGCATACACGTAAAATCGCGCGCAGAACAACTTGCATACACATAAAATGGCACAGATAACATCTTGCACACACGTAAAATCCCATCACTCTAACTTTCTCGAAAGAAAAGGCCAGTTTGGCCCGTTGGTATGGATGACACTTTACACATAGCATACATGCACCCTGCGTGGAAAAAAAAATCGAAAGAAAAAATGGATGAAGTAAACTGAGTAAATGAGATTGACTGGATGACACGGGAAACGACTGAATGAAGCGCCGGCAGGCAGCTCTTCAGCCGGCTCTACCCAGGTAAGCAGCCCGTTGTGTAAACGAGAGTGTGGATTGTACAGTGCTTCGAGCCTAGTCTCTAGCCGAGGAAAGGCACGACATAAGTACTCTTAATGATGATGATAATAATAACAATGGTGATGTTGATAATAATAATAATAATAATAATAATAGTAACAATTATAATTATAGTAATCATAATAATATTAATAATGTTTTGCAAGAGTTACCTTACGCTTTGAGGAAGTTTCCTACCATTAGGTTAGTGGATATCTTCAACTTCACAATAGTTACTACGCACACCTCATGCCACGTTTTGATATCTCATAGTTTACGTGGGTTATCGCCGATTGGGTCTTTGCCTGTCTGTCTGTCTTTGTCTGTCTGTCTCTCTGTCTCTCTCCGTCGATGTAGATCTGTCTCTAAACGGAGTGACTGAGGGCGGAAAATGAAGCAAAATTTACAAAGAGAGGAGGTTAGTTACCACCAAGATCATAGACAAGGTACAAAGCAGAGGACAAAACACAATGCATTTCGACCTCTTGGGTCTTCTTCAGGCAAAAACAAATAACATTTAGGACAGTGAAAACCAAGAACGGGAAACTTCTCATGTTCGGCACACGACCAAAATGGCTGCCAGACGGAAACGAGGGCACAGCAGATCTGTCTGTTTGTCTGCCTGTTTGTCTGCCTGTTTGTCTGTCTGTCTGTCTCTGTCTCTGTCTCTGTCTCTCTCTTCTCTCTCTCTCTCTCTCTCTCTCTCTCTCTGTGACAAACTCTCTCTGACGGTGTAGATCTGTGTGTGTGTGTGTGTGTATGTGTGTGTGTGTGTGTGTGGTGTGTGTGTGTGTGTGTGTGTGTGTGTGTGTGTGTGTGTCTGTCTGTCTGTCTGTCTGTCTGTCTCTATCTGTCCGTCTGTCTCTCTCTCTGACCGAGTGGTGCAGTCTTGGGTTACAGCCAACCACCATCAGTACAAAAACAACAAAAAAAACCTCAGAGAGTTTGCATGGGGTGATATCAGCCTTGACCTTACGCCCTCCCGTGCCTTGGTGAGTCAGCCTGATCTATCTACCGTTTGGTTACCAACAGTTTTATATTATTTTTTTTTTACTCCTCATTTCTAAGAGTGATAGTTCATTATGTTGTCTGTCGACCAAGGAGTCTCAGCTATATTACATGTTTTGATGCGTCCCTGAAGAAAACCTGAACTCTAATCCCTGGCTTTGAAATTTAAAAAAAAAATATTGATTTACAAAAAAAACTGAAATTTAATGATGAATTTGGGCGGAACGTTTGCAACACAATGTTTTAAATGATAAAGCCCAGATCTTGGATTCATTTCAATCCTTACTTTTCACACCCTCCAACATCTCTCTCTGTCTGTCTGTCTCTGTCTATCTGTCTGTCTCTCGTCCTCCTCCTCCTCTCTTTCTCGTCCTCCTCCTCCTCGTCTTCTTCTTCCTCCTCCTCCTCTCTCTCTGTCTCTCTCACACACACACATACACAAACACACTCATCTGCCCTCCCCCTTCTCTCTCTCCACCCCCCCCCCCCCCCCCACACACACACACTCACATTTCTCTCTTTCTCTCTCCCTCACACACACACACACACACACACACACACACACACACACACACACACACACACACACACACACACTCTCTCTCTCTCTCTCTCTCTCTCACACACACACACACACACACACACACACACCGCGCGCGCGCGCATAACCGATATCTGCTTTCCCTTTGTAGTGCTCCAAGGCCATTATTTTTCCTTTACAAAACAAAAAGTGGAATCTCGTGTTAATATGAAATCTTGCTATACATTTCAAGTAGCAAGAAGTTTTAAGAAAGTTTGTGAGGAATCGATGGTTTCTTTGTACAAATAAACACTGGCACCATTGCGGTATAGTCTTGCTCTTTTTATTTTCTTCTTCTCTTCTTTCTTTTCTTTTCTTTCCTTTTTTTTTTTTTTTTTTTTTTTTTTTTTTTTTTTTTTGCTTTTGCTCCGATCTGGCGTTTTAAATGATAGCCGCTGAAAGAAAACGATCAAATTGCATGGAAAATGAACTTCGGTGGCGAATTTGAGACTGGGGAAACTCCATTTCGTATTCCATCCCGACCTCTACTCCCATTTGAGTCTCTTTTTCCTTTTCTATTTGAAAGTTATTTGGCGGGAGAATTTTTTTCTTTTTCCTGCCATGATAAATGCCTTCTCGGTTGAAGGAAATACCAAACATAGTTCAAATTGCCAGCATGATCTTACATCGAGTTCTTCTTAGTTTTCAAGCAGTTTGGACAGAAAGAATCTCTGTTGTTAGGAACGAGACATGGTGAGGAGGAATGGTGCACGAAAGGAAATCTTGCCCATGACCTTTGAAGGCTGGGGAGCGCAGTCTGGAGGTGGTGACAGAGAACGCATTGACTCAGCCCAACAGATGGGCGGATTTGATGTTGCACGTGCAACAGACCACAGAAGGCGAAGACGAGTTTATGCAACTGGCGACGGAAGACTCCCCACGTGGAACGATAGCGGCCACCGACTGGGGTATTAGTAGTAGTTGTGGGGCTTGGCGTCTCTGTGTTGAGCGTCTATCCCATGAAATCATTCATCTTTCGACTCTTAGCGAAACTGACGGTAGTTTATAGTTTGCATTATACTTCTAACAATACTGATGATAGTGTATAGTTTTTATTATACTTCTAGCAATACGGATGATTGTTTATAGCTTGTATTATACTTCTAGTAATATTGATGATAGTTTCTAGTTTGTATTATGCTTCTGGCAATATTGATGATAGTTTACACTTTTTGTTATCATTCTAGCAATACTGACGATAGTTCATTGTCTTTATTATACTTCTAGCAATGCTGATGGTAGTTTATAGTTTTTTTTTTATATTATACTTCTACCAATGCTGATAATAGTTTATAGTTTTTATTATGCTTCTAGCCCAACCCACACATGGCTTTTTGGGGGCTATCAACACGATGCAAAAGATAAAGGATGACACCATGAAGAAGTAACGCACAAGAAGATTTATGCATTACTGACATACAGTTAATAGCGAAATAACTCCCACACTAACGTCCTTAAAACAGGTAGGACCAGACTGTGTAAAAAGTGCCAGCTATTCCATTTAGATCTCATTCTCAAAATAAAAGAAAAGAAGAAGAAAGAGAGCAAAAAAACCCTTCAATGTCTCACACACACACACACACACACACACACACACACACACACACACACACACACACACACACACACACACACTAACACACACACACACACACACACGCACACACACACACACGCACACACCACACACACACACACACACACACACACACACACACATATATATATATATAAACATATATATGTATATATTTGTATATATATATATATATATGTATTCATACAGATATATATATATATATATATATATATATATGTGTGTGTGTGTGTGTGTGTGTGTGTGTGTGTGTGTGTTGTCTATACATATATATACATTGTAAAAAGGGCAGCCAGAATCTCATCTGGACACTGTACAATTTTCATGATTTTAGTAGTCGCTAGAATTCAGCCAAAGACCTTGCATGTCATAAGTCGCCATCACAACAACAACAACAACAACAACAGTAACAAAATGTGAAAGAATTTCCAGAACAAAGATAGAAGAATACTGATGATGAATTCTATCTGTCGGTCTGAAAATTCAGATAGAGAACAGTTCTTCCGCGCCTGGTTGTGATAGAATCTTTCTCATAGACATGAAGCCCTATCCTGGAGGCATTTTGTGTTTTCACTACAGACCCTACAGTGGAAAGAATTTTGTAGTGCGAGGATCTATCACCGCCTATCCAGGCAGTGACGTTGAAATCGCGGTTGGTGAGACTGGACTTCAGGGTGTCCCCCCTGTACCCCTTCACCAGCCTTTCCCTGCTCATGTTCGTCTCCTGATACAGCTGTCCACTCACGAACGTATTTGCATCGTCGATTTTTCAGCATGGACAATGTGTCCTGCTGTTTTGTAGAACGAAGCCGGCTTCTCATGGACACACTATTACACCTAAAATCGTCGCTTGTGACTGTTACGTTCAATCGGCGATATAGCAGAAATTTCATGGTCTAGTCGCTTGACAAGCATCTCCAATATCTTTAGAATTGTTGCAATGCAGGTGCAACCCATACCCTGAATGCCTGCCTCTGCTCCCCGTGAGAGTCGCGGATGGATCGGCAAATAGTTTGGAGCCGGGGTCCCGTTTCCTTGTGGGGGGTGAATGACCTGGGAAGATTCCGTAAACAC
>CM065723.1:42990062-42995062 GCA_033310375.1 Conus canariensis | reverse complement strand
TGGCTAACCTCCCTCCCCCCCACACACTGCATACCTTCTAAGGGGCCAGACTGGATCCATGTCAAGACTCCTAAATGCCCTTCTGCAGCCAGATTTCTTTTCTGGCGCTGCCGAAGTTCAAACCAGCAACTTCTGGATGTGTGAGCGTCTCCAGGCGCTGCCGTTTTAGACGGACGTCTTTCCCACATTGCTATCGGACACCTGCTTCAAGTTTAGAAATTTAAGCCCAATGAAGTTCACGTTTGTTCCTCCTCGACCAGATCCAATTTAAACTCTTTTCAGCTGCTTTTGTCATTACTGTTAGGGTTTTAGTCCTCTTCTTAACAGAAATTCCTAGGTGTTTTCATGAGATCATAGGATGATGAGCCTACACACCTCCTCGCTCCAGCTTCTGGGGTGAGGACTTTGGTTTCGAAGTCGGATTCCCTCAAACTGCTGACTAGACTGGCGTTCGTTTCAGTCTTGTAACTGTGAGGTTGCTGAAGAGAAAACGACTCGCTCACACAAAACCATAACGCAAGATGTGTAATCCAGATGGACCACCTAAAGAGCGCCCTCTCGTCAAAATGTAAAATGCCACAAAGGACTTAATAGACCTAAAGACGTTCTATTCCACTTTGATATGGCACAGTGAGTTCAATTAGAATCGTTTGTTTTGATGACCATGCATGGAGTACAATATTTGGTCTCGTGCCACTCTTCCTGATGATCTTGCGGCCGAAATAGCTCAGTTGGTAGAGCGACGGACTCGTCATCCTGGTGGTAATGGTAATCATGGGGTTGCGGATTCGAACCTCTGAAGGGTCATTTTGACACAGGAGGATATACAAACAAGTCCAAAAGGCATTTTCTCCTCACCTGCAAAAGGATACTGTCCCATATATCTATAAAAGGAAGGCATTGCACTTAGCTGATATACTTAGTTACTAACGAACACTATCCCACTCAGCAGTAAAAGAACGCTGTCCCAACACCAAAATGACGCTATCCCATTCAGCTATGAAAAGACGCTTTCAAGCTCAGCTTCGACACTTCCCCACTCAGCTACAAATAGATTATTTCCAACTCAAAGTTATATGTCGTTGTCGTTGCGTTGTCGAACGACCATTCCTGCTGGGAGGTGACATTACCAGCAAAAAGCGCCTAGCTGGCAGACAGGCATGGGGCGGCGCAGACCACCTTCCTCGCATCAGCACTGACGACCGGACTAGCCTGTGTCGCCGGGGGACGACTCTCGAGGCTGCGGACAGTTCGGCGACGAGGAGCTGCCACTCTGTGTCTTCAGCGTGGCCTGCACGACCAGCAGGGCCCTCCCTTTGGGGACGGAGGTGGGGATGGGGTATGTGAGAACGTCCCTCATGGACACAGAGTGGACATCGATCTACGCGCAGCGGTTGGACGACTTCTGTCCTAGACGTGTCCCGAGTCGACCTCACGCGGCACTGGACCGGCGCCACTCAGCACGAAGACGGCCGTCCGGTAGTCCTGACGACGGCCCTGGAGGGAGGGCAAGGAGGCAGACACCTTCATTACCACTGACCACGAAAGGAGAAAAACATTGACTATCTACGAACGAACAACTTGACCCAGGCTTCTGTCTAAGAAAACCGACTACCCTGGGTACCTCCTCCCCTCCGCAGGTAAAGACTCCAGCCAAGCCAGCCAGCGATAGGTCCGCCAGACAACTGACTCCACGTGCTGCAGCTTGCTGCCTCGAACAAATTGTCCCTAAAAGCATTTGTCGTGAGGACGTTAAACTCAATCCACTAGTGCTCTGTTAGAAAAGGACGCTTTCCCACTCGCCTTTGAAAAGACACCATCCAATTCGCTTGCGGTCTGGTAACAATACTTTGTTTTTCTTGCTTCAGCTACTGAATGCAAGTCATTAACCCTAAAAAAACGAGTAGGATCAAACATGCAGAGGGGAAAAGATCAGTGTCTTGGCATTTTCCTAGTCGCAGTTCTGATGCGCACATTGAAAGCATTTAAAACTTCCTGTTGATGTGATCACATGTGTGTCTGCCTGCTCTTCACGGGTTGGTTGTCTGTCCTCCTCACTTCGCAGTGGATAGTGTGGAATCGTCCAGTTTGAAGAACATGCACATGCAAAGCGTACGTGCCGACCTCGCTGAAAGCAGACAACAAGAGCTGGCATTATGTAGGAGGGTCCGCCAGTCGGCTGATCAGTTGTCTGGCCCGGAAGAGATGAGTTACCAGTAAGTGAATGAGACTCCGACAAAGACGAATAGATGGAAAACGAAATACTGATCCTCATACCTGTACATCCTTGCTTGGATCAGTAAGTTCGGAAAAGAGGTTCTGTCATATATTTGCATCTGCACAGTATTTGAGAAAACTGATTTGTATTCTTATTTTGTGAGGAGTAGAACCAGAAGAGGGGCATGATGGGGGAGAGGAGGGGAGTTAGGAAAGGGCTTGAGGGGTTACTGCGACAGGATCAAAAGAACAAAATGTGTTGACCATCTATGTTTTGCCACAACGGACCTATTATTCCGGACAAAGGCTTGTTTACAGTTTGTTTCCCGACAATCGAAGCGGTTCACTCACTGAACTTCCTTAACGCATGCGTACATCAAAAAGCAAAATAGGAATTGGCTCACGTAATGGCATGGCCGGCAGCCAAAACAAAAACAGTCAGCCTCAAGAATGTCTTTATTTGGGGGCGTTTTATTAGTCATTCAGCGAGACCCGGAGAAATGTGTTTCTCGTGCGCAACATATGGATGACAAAATCAGAGCGCTCCAACCTTCAGTGCATAAAACATAACCTTCGTACGGCTGTTCCTTACAGACCAAAATACCACCAAAAATCTGGTCAAGGCCTTGCCATTGATTCGCAGCCTCCCCCCCCCCACCCCCCCCCCCCACCCTCTCTCTCTCTGTGGGGCATGTGTATTAGTTCTGTCTGTTCAACATCATCCCCACCCCCATCCCCATCCATTCCTTTACCGAACACGCTCAGATCCTTACCTCCCTTTAGGAAATTCTGTGCTTGTAGTTTTCTCTCTTTTCTTTCTCCTGATCTAGATTATTATTTTCCGTTATTACTGACCGACGCTCGGTCAGTCTAACATCTCCGCAGCCTGCTGACCCCCGGGACAGAGGCGCCATCACCTCTAGTGTGTCCGGGCTGCGTCTTGGCCTTCCGCCCTCCAACTGTTTCCTGAGGGGGGTGGTCTCGGACAGGGATTCATCTCGTGACGCATGCTGTCAGTTCCAGAACAACCTTTGTAATGATGTGAAGTCAATGGATCCTCCTCTCTCATTGCCACACCTGTCTGTCTTCGGCTTGTTACCTCGAGTAGGAGTTGAGGCACTGCTTGCATCAGTTCAGACATTCGTATTGTAAACTCTACATCAAATGGCGCGCGTGTGTGTGTGTGTGTGTGTGTGTGTGTGTGTGTGTGTGTGTGTGTGTGTGTGTGTGTGTGTGTGTGTGTGAGTACAACCATGAGTTAATCTGATAATAAATTGGTTTCAGTCAGTCAGTGTGTGTGTGTGTGTGTGTGTGTGTGTGTGTGTGTGTGTGTGTGTGTGTGTGTGTGTGTGTGTGTTGTGTTGTGTTGTGGGCTTAGTCTCAGCAACGAAGCAGTATGTTTCAGACTTCCTGCCTTATTTTACTTACCATTGCCGAACGATCAGACAAGAAAATCATACAATGAACGACGTCATCTATTTACATTTTAACAACACGCCTATTTTAAAAACAAACGGTTTATTTTTCTTTTGATTTCTAGATATTCGACGTGCCACAGCAAAACGATAGATGTATCAAGCAAAGCTCATGACCGGAAGTACGCTTCCCCGACGCCTGTCGAAACGACGCCGTCCGCAAGTTCACGAACGGCTCAACGAAGAGTGTTTGCCGCAGAGAGCTACCCTCCCTACAACGGTCCTTTGTCAAACCGCAGATGATGGAGCATGACGTTCGGTTTGCGTCGCGTGTTCTTCTTCGTGCGAAGTGTTTCCTCTCTGTTCGTCCCTTTCTCCACAGCCAAACTGTGACATGTGCACTAACCGACAGTGGATGCCTGGTTAGCTCCGTGGTGGAGCCCCGAGGTCGACTGGGGGTGCGGGTTCGCAACCTGCCGGCGTCGAACGTAAATATCGGCATTTTGGCAGCCACCTTAACATGCTGTTGTTTTCTGGGTGTCAGTTTAGAGTTGCTTCCCCTATCCCCGGGCTCCTTGGTTGGCGATCTCCCGCTTGCCATATTATCTGTATGGTGAGTGCGAACGTTAAATCCGAATGTAACCCCTCCTTCCCCCCACGCACACACGTGCACGCATGCACACGCACGCACGCACGCACGCGCACACACGCACACACACACACACACACACACACACACACGCACACGCACACACACACACACACACACAGAGGCATCGGCCTGCACATAACCAGCCTCTTTGATTACACGTTCAGGATACATGCCAAGAGGGGGAAACCAGACAACGAGCCACCATCACAGAGATTCGTCACATTCCACTCCCGGCGTCTTCCGTCTCTTAGTGGTCGTTCTCGCCCCGTTCAAGACGGCTTAGCACGCTAATGCGCTTCGCTATGCCTTGAGAATCACCCGGAATGTCCACAGTGAGACCAAATAGCCTGTATGGGGACCGCAACCAAAATAAGAAGAGAACATCGGGTGGGAGGGAAAACAACGAGGTAAAAAGAAAAAAGAAAAAAAAAAAGCTCCCAACATAAAAGACGCTCATGGGCGAACCAAACAGAAGTACCAGTATACCGGAACACTAAAACGTCAGACTGGAGATTTGCTGGTGACAGGAAAGAAGGATCGGGTGAAGACACCCGGAACGAGACAAAAGAGAAGGGGGCTGTGTTTGATCAAACGAGCGTTTTGCTAGCAGAGGCACTTACATTTTCCGCTATTGTCTCAGACATCACTTAGATGTGGAAAAAGTCGTTCCGCTTTTACCGCTCATTTCTCTCGCATTGTTGGCCTCCTCGGAGGAG
>CM065723.1:42965062-42970062 GCA_033310375.1 Conus canariensis | reverse complement strand
TTCGTTCTTCGTTTTCATTGTCTTGAATGTCATTTTGTCTTGCCTCAAGAAAATTTTGAAGAGAAATTATATTTATTCCGCCAGACAAAAGGGAAAAGCAAATTATAAGACAAATCACGACGCGTTTCGACCTGTTTGGTCTTCGTCAAGCAAGACAAGTTTCAACGTCCATTTTGCGCCCAATTTGAGAAGATAACTGATCGCTCGTTCTTCGTTTTCATTGTCCTGGGTGTTGTTAATCTTGCCTGAAGAAGACCACAAAAGACTGAAACCCATCGTGTTTTGTCTTGTCATTTGTTTCCCTCTTTCGTCCGGCGGAATAATTATGATTTCTCTTTACAATTTATTTCAGTTTCCGCCTGCAGTCACCTCACTTTAACACTGGCCTGAAGAAGACCAAAGAGGTCGAAACGCGTCGTGTTCATCGTTTAATTTGTTTCTTTCTTTCGTTCGGTGGCAAAGTAATTTTTTTTTTAAGTTTGCTACTTTTTTATGTTGGGCGCCCGGAATTGTAAATTGCTATCTTCTGAACGCGAGCTCAGTGCTCCAACCCGCTGAGCACTTTAGATGTCTTCAAAATTTAAGGAAGAAGGGAAAAAATGATTTACTCTGAAGGGGTCAAATACATGTACAAAACAACAACAACAACAACAACAACTAAACAAACAAACAAACAAAAACACCAACCATTATTTGAGAAACACAACAGTAAAATAAGCTCCCCTTCACTTTTTCATTTAATGGATTTATTCATGTTATTTATAGCCCAGAAGACCGACAAACGAAAGGCAGGAAAAGTAATGACGAGGAAAAAGGCGTTCGAGCTTGAAGCCTTCTACATACACGACAAACGAATAAAGATATGAAGAACACTGTTTGAGGAAGACGCCAGAGGAAGAGTAAAAACTTTTTCCCCCTTTAGATACATGCATGTCAGCTGTGTTTAGTTTCTTTTTAAATGTAGTTTTTTTTTTTCTCTTGCGGTGAATGTTTTTTTTCTCCAAAATGGAAACATTTTGCATCATAACAAGAAAACAACTTTACAAATACAGCAAATGCCATGAAGTACAGATATACCTCACATAACAAAAAATAATAGTTATGACTTACAGAAGACGTAATCTATGTTTATGTTTTCTACGTTGTTAAAGTTATAACATGAAGGTTTTCACATGATAATAGCAACGCATTATTTTTTTTGAAATGCACTTACAAAAGTCGGTGAAGTTTTGTGAAAAACAGCTTTTTAAGGTCAAGGCGAATAGCAGGGAAAAATTCCACGGAGAGTTTGAAATTAAGCAAAAGAGAGATCAAAAGAAAACGATGATGAAGAGAATGATATTTCCTGGCTTGTAGACACAAGAGGGACATTTAACGGGCCATTAGATCAAAGAAAACGAGCAATGCACAGAATGTAACGTCAGGAAGAGGCGTGTTGAAGAATGTGATATGATAGATTTCATTTCAAACAAAAGAGATGTTAAAAAAAAACAAAAAAAAACCCTATTTGAAAAAGAGGTCAGGAGTGAAATCAAACAAGATGTCGATTAAAGCGAAGCAGAAGTGGACGTGGGTGTTTGTGCGTGCTCTCTCCTCTCTCTCTCTCTCTCTCTCCTCTCTCTCTCTCTCTCTCTCTCTCTCTCTGCGTGAAAGTGTGAGCGCGCAAGTGCGTGTGCGTGCGCGCACGTGGTGTGTGTGTGTGTGTGTGTGTGTGTGTGTGTGTGTGTGTGTGTGTGTGTGTGTGAGCGCGCGCACTGTCAGTCGCCAGAGAGAGAGAGAGAGAGAGAGAGAGAGAGAGAGAGAGAGAGAGAGAGAGAGAGCGAATGCCGACAGCCCATTTTAGTCCCCTGTCTGGGTGGAAGCGTAGCGTGATCTTACGACAGCGCAGCAACGTCTAAAGATATTAATGTGTTGTTTTCCACAGGAAAAACAGCTGTTATTCTTGAGAGAGAGAAAAAAAAGAAACAAACAGAGAAATTAGGGAAAACAGTTAAGGCTGCTATCCCTGAGCAATACAAGTGGTTTCCTAAGTATCTGAACTGGGTTTTTTTTGTTTGTTTGTTTGTTTTCTCTAGAATAATAACTGTTTTCTTTGCTTTCCCTCAGGATGAAAAAATATTTCCCATATTTTCTGTTGGATGATGATTAGTTTTCTTTCTTTCTTTCTTTCTTTTTTTGTTTTGTTTTGTTTCGAGGAAAACGAATCGATGTTATCTGGAGAAAAATTAGATACGACCGATTCTTTCTCTGGCAAGCGTTAGCGGACACGTAGCATTGGTATCATCACGCAGATTTTTGGGCTTGAATGGGGAAAATTATTGTGATCGTTAGGACCACAACTGCTTTCCCCTATTTTCGGTGGGGTTTCTTTTTAGGATGAACTCTGTGTTCCCCTCGAAAATAAGAAAAATAGTCGTAATTCTCAGGGATATGAACGATTATCACCGTTTCTTCGGGAAAACAGGTAAAAAAAAAAACAGTTGTGATCATCAGGGGAAATAATGATGATAACTATTTTTCATGGGGAAAACAGGGAAGAACAGCTGCTATACTTTGGGAAAACAGGGAGGAAATGTCGCTATACTTTGGGAAAACAGGGAGGTACCGTTGCTATACTTTGGGAAAACAAGAGAGAACGGTTGCTACACTTTGGGAAAAGAGGGAGGAACAGTTGTTATGCTTTGGGAAAACAGAAAGGAGCAGTTGGCATACTTTGGGAAAACAAGGAGGAACAGTTGCTATACTTTGGAAATGCGATGAGGAGCAGTTCCTATAGTCTGGAAAAACAGGGAGGAATAGGTTGCTATACTCTGGGAATAATGGCGGCGCAGTTGCTATACTTTGGTAAAAACAGGGAGAAACAGTTGCTATGCTTTGGGAAAACAGAGAGGAACGGTTGCTATACCTTGGGAACACAGACAGGAACCGTTGCTATACTTTCGGAAAAGCAAGAACAAACAGTTGCTATACTTTGTGAAAACAGGGAAGAACAGTTGCTATACTTTGGAAAAACAGGGAGGAACAGTTGCTATACTTTGGTAAAAACAGGGAGAGAACAGTTGCTATACTTTGGGAAAACAGGGGGAACAGTTGCTATACTTTGGGAAACAGGGAGGAACAGTTGCTATACTTTGGGAAAACAGGGAGGAACAGTTGCTTTACTTTGGAAAACAGGGGGAACAGTTGCTATACTTTGGGAAAACAGGGGGAACAGTTGCTATACTTTGGAAAACAGGGAGGAACAGTTGCTATACTTTGGTAAAAACAGGGAGGAACAGTTGCTATACTTTGGGAAAACAGGGGGAACAGTTGCTATACTTTGGGAAACAGGGAGAGAACAGTTGCATAGGACTTCTTTGGGAAAACAGGGAGTGAAACAGTTGCTTTACTTTCGGAAAACAGGGAGGAACAGTTGCTATACTTTGGGAAAACAGGGGGAACAGTTGCTATACTTTGGGAAAACAGGGAGGAACAGTTGCTATACTTTGGGAAAACAGGGAGAAACAATTGCTACACTTTGGGAAAAACAGGGAGAAACAGTTGCTATACTTTGGAAAAACAGGAGGAACAGTTGGTATACTTTGGGAAAAGCAAGGAGGAACAGTTGCTATGCTTTGGAAAGAGCAAGGAGGAACAGTTGCTATCCTTTAGGAAAAGCAAGGAGGAACAGTTGCTATACTTTGTGAAAACAGGGTAGAACAGTTGCAGTACTTTAGGAAAAGCAAGGAGCAACGGTGGCTACATTTTGGCAAACCAGAGAGGAACAGTTGCTATACCTTGGGGAAAAGCAAGAAGGAACAGTCGGCATACTTTGGGATTAGGGGGAGGAACAGTTGCTATACTTTGGGAAAACAGAGAGGAGCAGTTGCTATACTCTGGAAAAACAAAGAGCAACAATGCTTCGGGGAAACAAAGGAAATAGTTATTGTCGTAAGTAACACAGTTGTGATCTTAAGCAATATCAGCATAACACTGTTTTCCAGGACGATATCCGTTTTTTCTTCAGGGAAACGAAAAACCAGTCATTCCCGGTTTGTGAAGCTAGTATGCTTCCATACGGCAGGTGCTTTGCTAACACTCTTTTTGCCCCCCCCCCCCCCCATCTCCCCCCTCCTCCCCCGCCCTTCCCCTGCTTCTCCATCATCACCTCGGCCACGTCACCCTTCGTCCTTGATGCGTCACGCCAGTGACTCTAAATGGGCCTGCACGGGCATCGCCGTAATTGAAAAGGTGGCTGAGTGGGAAATCTTTGGGTCTGAAGTTCGAGCATCACACAAAACACAGAGAGAGAGAGAGAGAGAGAGAGAGAGAGAGAGAGAGAGAGAGAGAGAGAGAGAGAGAGAGAGTGTGTGTGTGTGTGTGCGCGCGCGCGCGCGTGCCCGTGTGTTCGTGTGTGTGTTTGCAGGCAGGCAAGTGTGAAAACATGCGTGTGCGCATCATTGCGTCCGTGTGTGTGTGTGGGGGGGGGGGGGGGGGGGCGCGTGTATGTGCACGTGTGTGTTTGTCTGTCTGTCTGTGTGCGCGTACGCGTACGCGCGCGCACGTGTGTGTGTGTGTGTGTGTGTGTGTGTGTGTGTGTGTGTGTGTGTGTGTGTGTGTGTGTGTGTAAAAAATACTGTTTGCTATTTCTAAACCTACTTTTTGGCTTACCTTTTTTTTTCTGCTAGAAGATTATACTGTGATCACACTTTTCTGTAAATTTGTTTGTCTGGGTCATGTCCTAAATTTCGAAAAAGATTCAAAACTTAACGCGCTTCTTGTTTACTTCGGAGAGAGAGAGAGAGAGAGAGAGAGAGAGAGAGAGAGAGAGAGAGAGAGAGAGAGAGAGCGCACACACACGCACATACGCACGCACACATGTACGCACACTCAGCACGCACGCACGCACGCACGAACGCACGCACACACACACGCACACACTCACGCACACACACACACACACACACACACACACACACACACACACACACACACACACACACACACACACACACACACAC
>CM065723.1:42942562-42945062 GCA_033310375.1 Conus canariensis | reverse complement strand
AGTGATCGTCTGTTCGCGCTTCAGTTTCATTGTCTTGTAATGTTGTTTGTCTCGTCTGAAGAAGAGCAAAGAGGTCGAAACGCGTCGTGTTTGTCTTGTAATTTGTTACTTTCGTTCGACGGCATAGTATTTGTTTTTCCCGCCTGCAGTCACCTCACTTTGAAAACTAATCAAGAAAAAGCAGTTTTCATGTAAACACACACACACACACACACACACACACACACACACACACACACACACACACACACACACACCTCTGTTTTTTTTTTTTTTTTTTTTTTTCGAAATACTTACCTGACTATCAGTCCCTCCTTCTTCCCTGCAGAAAACGGAAAGGACTGAAACCTGAAAACCACCCAACGAGTGAGCAAGTTATTACGTGAAAGTCAGGGTAGATCACACTGTGAGAGTCACACCAAAAGAGAGGGTTATCGCCCCTTAATTTTGTTTTCGTTGGCAACCAGTTATCGAAGAGCCTCTAAGCGTGAAGGAGAGGAGGGGAAAGGGAGAAACGTGTGCGGGAGGAGGCGGTCAGGGGTGGGGTGATGGGAACGGGGATGAAGTGGGGGGGGGGGGGGGGATGGGGGGATGGGGGGGGGGGGATATGGGATATGGCGTTAAAACAAACAGATAATTATGCGGAGGAACAAACACTCACAGATGCAGCAGAGCCTGACAGTAAACATGTCATATTTGCCAGTGACGTTATAGGCTGCATCACGTGCAGGTATGTAAACCCCCGCACTGACGTAACATGAGGCTAAAAAGGTGCAGTCTACAATTTCTGATCTGATTAATCAGTGTGTATTTCCTCCATCCTTGCTCTGATCGTCTGTTGTTAGGTTAGTTATAAAAAAAGAAAAGAAAATTCGTTTGACTTTTGACTTCAAAATAAAAAAAATAGAAAAAATTGAAATCAGACCTTTGACCCAAACCATTGCTCCAAAATGTTACAATGAAACACCAGCTAACTTGTGAGTACTTGTGCTAGCACTGAGATCAGGGCAGAACTTTAGTTTTCTGAAATGAGAGAGAGAGAGAGAGAAGAGAGGAGAGAGAGAGAGAGGAGAGAGAGAGAGAGAGAGAAGAAACAAAAGGAAGAACGGAAACAAACAGCAAATAAAGAAGAACCCCGTGCAATAATACGTACAACTTGCAAATGCGTCACAAAACGTCAATGTGAATAAGTCATTCAATAGATAAAAATTAAATACTGGTAAAACATGCACACGCACAAACTTTCAGTTACATTCAGATTTTCCCCCTTCCCCATTTAGTCAAGTACAAAGAAAGCTTTTAATAGTGAACATTTCCGAGCCAAGACAACCGGTGAATACCGACGGCTGTACCTACCAATCGAAAGACAGTTTACAGAATTCAGCGAATCATGGAGCCCGACAGATGCATTAATGATATCGATAAACTGATAAAAAGGGACAGAGAACACAAAAAAACAAAGACGAACTGCAGACAATCTAGTTCCTGCTTCAGCTGAACTTTGTTCGAAATCAACTTTATTTTCCACACAAACAAGACAAACGTTGTCTTTTAGAGCTCGGGGTACAAAAAGGAAATATCTTTCCTCATTATGTTCAGCCGTTCTGTCCCCCCTACCCCCCCCCCTACCCCCCCCCCCCCCCCCCCCCCCCCCCCCCCCCCCCCCCCCCCCCCCCCCCCCCCCCCCCCCCCCCCCGTACCAAAAACAGAATTGTCGCTCTCCGAAACTGGGAGCAGAGATGGAATGCACACTGGCACTTAAAATCAAACTGAACAAATAACGGATATTTCTCCACAATACCAGGGATGATAGAACCACCAAGAGCGATAGAAAGAATGAAGATTGAATAAACCGACGTGTTGAACAGCGTTGTAGTGTTACAACGGAGACGGAGCAGACATATTTTTTCAGGTCTCCTAGTTACTCTAGAGTGAACAAGATGCAAAGCATATAAACGTACTCCCAGTAGAGTAGTTAAAAAAAAAAGAAAAATATATATAAATCAGTCACTATAGCAATTTCTTCCCTTTCGGTGGTAGAAATTTTGTATGTAAGAGAAAAGAAAAAAGAACTGCTGCTCTACCGGGCGGGGAAATGAACCCCGGTCTCCCGCGTAACAGGCAGGGGTTACTAACCACTATACTACCGAGGAACTTACAGAATTTGGTTACACTTAAGTTTATAATCCATTATTGCTTAAACTGTACATCACAAAATTATTATTGTTTAAACTGTACATCACACAATTATCATTTATAGCCGTTAGTAACGGCTATTCTGGTAAACTAAAACATCGGGCATCATCCGTGACCCACAATGAACATACGTACACATTTTCAGAAAGATCGGCCCAGTAGTTTTGTCTGGAGCGAATGGAACACATTTTGACCACGGACGGACAGACAGACACACACACAGACACACACACACACACAGAGCATTTCTTCGTTCCCATTGTAAAATACTCCCTGTTCTATAAGAACTGGGAGTACAAAAAAA
>CM065723.1:42932562-42940062 GCA_033310375.1 Conus canariensis | reverse complement strand
CATTGGCTCTGTGTGTGTGTGTGTGTGTGTGTGTGTGTGTGTGTGTGTGTGTGTGTGTGTGTGTGTGTGTGTGTGTGTGTGTTTTGCTGTCCCATCTTCAGTGCCACCTCAGTGGCAGTGCACCCACGCCGCTCATTCCGACACCATAGCCACAGCCCGGTCAGTCCTGCCGCAGCGCCGGCACCGGCAATTCACAGGGAGCAGTCAATATCAAGTCATCAAGAGGCAACCCACCGGAGGAGACACAGCACTGCTACCGAGTCACTTCGGTGGTGTTCAGTGGCGCCTTTTCTGATCCAACATACGCAAAACGCCACCTACTAAGCCACCTACTGACGACAATAATTGCTCAGTCGCGGAACCGGCGTGAGTGAGCTCTCCCTCCGGAGGGCGCCACCACGTCCGTCCAACGACAGCCCCCATGGACTCGCCGATACCGGTGACCCGACGAAATTAAACCAAGGTCACAGACGTGGAGAGGACATCAAAACTGAGGTCACCATGAGAGCAGGGCATGAAGGGCCACAGAATTTGAGACTTTTTTTTTTTTAAATGCTGATCGATGAGAATGAGGATGATGAAGATGATGCTACAGATTTCCATTCCGGTCCGAGACTGCATGTCAGGGTTGTATTCTACGCTTCCTTTCATAATATATCCCAGCGTCAACCAGGCCCGAGGAATGCAGACAACTGCACTGTTGATCGGGAAATTTGAGAAACATTCTCAGAGACGCATCCATTAAGTGGATGAAACTCGACTGTGTGGTCCCAGTCTTCCCAACTGAGCCCGTAGCAAACTCAAGTCTGGGCAGGAGCCGATCGGGGAAGAAAACTCCCACATGACTCTGATGGGCCTCCCAGCCGGAAGACCGCGACGCTAACCACATCGCCACGGCGGCTGGTCTACATTGGCTGTGCTTGTATTCCTTTAGAAACCAGCTGCACATTGTCTGAACCTTAGCTGTTTCTATTTCCATCCAGAAACTAGCCACAAACTGTTGGCATGCACCAAACACTGTCGGAATATTGGCTGGTTATGTTTCCCTCTAAACACAAACACACACGAGCGCAAGCACTGACGCACGAACGCACGCGCGCGCGCGCACGCACACACACACACACACACACACACACACACACACACACACACACACACACACACACACACACACACACACACACACACACACACACACACACACACACACACACACACACACACTGTAGGCAGTTTGGCTATCTGTGTCTCCCTCCAGAAACACATTACAAACTGTTGAAATATTGGCTGTCTCTGTCTCTATCCAGAAACAAGGTACAAACTGTCAGAATATTAGCTGACTCTCTCTCTCTCTCTCTCTCTCTCTCTCTCTCTCTCTTCTCTCTCTCTCTCTCTCTCTCTCTCTCCAAGAAACCAGCTGTAGATGGTCGAAAATAATAATAATAAATAAACATGAGCGATCAAAAAATGGAAGAAAGAAGACTTGGCGCTAAATAGACCCCGGAGCAAATCAGAGAGAGAGAGAGAGAGAGAGAGAGAGAGAGAGAGAGAGAGAGAGAGAGGACAGACAGACAGACAGACAGATAGCGAACACTGGAATATCAGCTGTCTCTGTCTCCCTCCAGAAACCAACTACAGAATGTTAGACTCTTATCTCTCTGTGTCTTCCTCCATCTCTCCTTTCCCAGAGCATCATCTTTTCATCTTTCTACGACGCTCATGTTACAGCTGCTCCACGGAAACATCAGTCCATGGAGCGGTGGAGGAGTAGAGAAAGATGGGAAAGAGGAACTGAACAAGCAAAATAAGCGATCAAAAAGTGGAAGAAAGAAGACTAGGTGATAAATAGACCCCAAAGCAAATCAGAGAGAGAAAGAGAAAGAGAGAGAGAGAGAGAGAGAGAGAGAGAGAGAGAGGAGAGAGAGAGAGATACGGATACGGATACGGATGATTTAATCATTATAGGCCACAGCCCCTTATGATGGGGTGGATTACACATTGACAAAAACGATATTGTAAAGCATATTGATCAAAACGAAAACATCACATGCTCAAGAACAAACTGTGCTTCGGAATTTGAAGACTTTGTATAAGTACAAGGCAAATTTTTTAACAACATCCTCTTTAGTGCAGGCCATAAGTAAGATGAGTCTAAATACAGATGGTTGTCTGTAATATCTAGGCAGAATGAACTCATCTCTAAGACTACTCAAGGCAGTACACTGTAATACAAAATGAACTTCATCTTCATATGCATTTGTGCATAATGGACAGATGAGATCAGAGTTGTAATGTTGTCTATAACGAAAATGATGAACAAAGATATCCGATATTCCCAGTCTAAATCTTGTCATTATGAATTTCAGATGTCTGTCCATTTTCATTGACAGATAAGTCGGAATATGATGCAAGGAGTTATACTGTCTATACAAATCAAATCTAGTACTATCATTTATGTGGGAATTCCATTCTTGCCATCTACTATCAACCAGTCTTGAACGAACCATTCGGATAAAAGTCGGTTCATCTCCTACACCCTGATTTAACCAGACATATCCAAAGCCTAATTCATATAACTTAATTCTCAACTTTGTTGCCCAGTTTGGTTTTCCCCTAGCATCCAGATTACACAACATGTTATAAGCTTCTTTGGTAACCTAGAATCGTTCATTTTTATCAGTTTCAACCAGTAACGAATACATCTAACTGCAGAATTCAGATATATTGGATACCTATTAGTTTCCCCATAAATCAAATCATTAGATGTTTGTAGTGAAACCCCAAGAAATCTCTTTAAAGCAAACAAATGTACTTTCTCACAATTCACTGCAGCTTTATCCAGACCCCAGATTTCAGCACCATATTGGACAATGGGTTGGATTTGGGAGTCAAATAGTTTAACAAATATTTCAAATGACTGATTTCCCAGACTTGATAACTTCCTCATTATACACAAAGCAGCATGTTTTGCTTTGCTTGCTAGATCTTTACAAGCAAAGTTAAAACTTAATTTGGTTGAAAAATAAATTCCTAAATATTTGTAGACATTCACGACTGGCATAGGTATTCCATTATAATTCCAATGTTCTCTTGCACCTAAATAGCCACCTTTCCTGAATACAATTATATTGCTTTTCTGCATATTCATTGTCAGTTGTAGAGAAGAAGCAGCATGCCATAAATTATTCAATTGTGTTTGTAAACCAATAACTGTTTCAGACAACAAAACAATATCATCTGCCAGAAGAAGTATAAACAATTCTAAAAAGTCGTCCATGAACTGGGCTCCATGCCTCCCATTATCTATAACTTTAACTGTTAATTCGTTAATGAATAAAGAAAATAGAATAGGACTACACACGTCACCTTGTTTAACACCGCTAGTGCACATAATATAATCTGACAATTTTCCGCCACTTCTCACTCTAGATTTTACACAATTATACATACTTATAACACATTTATATAATTTTCCATGGATACCATTTTTCAACAAAACAGGCCACAAAATACTTCTGCTAATAGAATCGAAAGCTTTTTCAAAATCAATAAAGGCAACGTAGAGTTTACGATTGAAAGAAAATTGTTTCTGAATAAAAGCCATCAGAGTAAACATATGGTCTATAGTAGAGTAATTACGTTTGAATCCAGCTTGATATTCTCCGTGAGATTATTTTCTTCTACCCATTCTTGTAACCTACAGTTAATGATCGTGCTGTATAGCTTACTGGTAGCATCACAAAGTGAAATGCCTTGGTAATTATTGGGATTGTTTACATTTCCTTTCTTATAGAGGGGTATAATAATAGATTCTGCCCAATTCTCAGGATATATTCCCTTGTCAAATAGAGAGTTGAAAAGAACACAAATAGTTGGTTGACTGCAGGACCTGGATCGATAAGACAACTTGCCTGGGGTATGGTAGCAGGTCCTTGAGGAAGAGGTGGATGAGGGCGCTTCGGTTTAAAACCTTCTTTGCTCAGAGGGACAAGTGGGAATGGGTGACAGTGGGCAGGGAGAAATGGGGAAGTGAGGAAGTGAGCACTGCCAAAAAGCTGAAAAGTGAATACTGCTTGAAGATGAAAAGTGTTCAGCAAGGATTGAGGGGGAAGGAAGGAGAGAGTTGGAAGGGATGAGGGGGGGGGGGGTATAGAAGGAGGGTGGGGAAGAAGAGAGAAATGGGCCAAGAGCAGAAGGACTGGGGGGGGGGGGATAAAGTAAATAAAAATAGTAATAATAATGTTAAGAGACAAAATCAAGATAAGTAAGAACAAAGGGCTGTTATAGAGGAAAGTCAGTGTTTGATATTGATTCCATTTGGGTGGATAGTGCCAAGTTTGTGAATAAGGAGGGACTCTTGTTCTTTACGTCTTATAGAGGAAGATGAATTTTGCCAGACTGCAGCAATCTGCATGTGGGAGAGGTTGTGGCCGGAAGAACAGAAATGGTTTGCAATTGGTGTATTGTAACCGAGACGGACTGCTCGTAGGTGTTCTGTGAAACGGTCGTTGAGGGTTCTGTAGGTTTCTCCAACATACAGGAGGCCACAGAAGGAGCAAGAAAGAATGTAAACTACATTGCGGGACTGACAAGTGAAAGGGTTGCGTATGGAAATTTTGCCTGAGGGGCCACAGATGGTTGTAGAAGAGTTTAGGTGAGGACAGGTTTTGCATTTGGGTTGCTTGCATGGAGAATTGCCAGGTGGTGAGACTGTGTTTGTGGACAATTTTGAATGCACAAGAAGATCTCTGAGGTTGGTGTCACGTTTGTAGGCAACTAGTGGAGGCTGGGTGAAAATGTGTTTCAGGGAAGGATCAGTCTGCAGAATGTGGTAGTTCTTCATAAGGATGTTTTTGATGGCGAGGTTGTGAGGATGGAAGGTGATAGCAAGAACAGGCCTGTCGTCTGATGAAGGAGTGATCTTTTGCTTAAGAGCAGTGTTTCTGGGAATTCTAGAGGCCCTTTGTAGGGCTTCTTGGCAAATGGGTTCAGGGTATCCACGTTCAAGGAAAAATGAGATCATCAGGGTAGATTGTTTGGCGAAATCGTCATCATTGCTGCAGATGCGTCGCAAACGAAGTAGTTGAGAGAAAGGAATGCTTGTTTTGGTGGAAGCAGGGTGACTGGAGGAGTACAGAAGGTATGAATGCGAGTCGGTGGGTTTATAATGAACAGATGTGGTGAGGTAGGGTGAGTTGGGACAGATAGAGATTTTGATGTCAAGGAAGGAAATGGTAGTCTGAGTGATTTCAAAAGTGAATCTAAGAGCTGGATGAAATCCACTGACGAAGTCAACGAAGTTTTTCAGATCTTGGATTGGACAGGAGGCTGCACCGAGGCAATCGTCAATGAAGCGACGGAATAAGTCTGGGAAAGTGCCTGTGTATTGTGAGAAGATCTTTTCTTCAATGTAGCCAACAAACAGGCAGGCGTAGCCAGGACCCATCCTGGTGCCCATGGCAACGCCGCAATACTGTTGGAAATGGTCAGCACCAAACTGAAAGTTGTTGAGTGTGAGAACAAGCTCAGCAAGATGGAGAAGACGCATTCATACCTTCTGTACTCCTCCAGTCACCCTGCTTCCACCAAAACAAGCATTCCTTTCTCTCAACTACTTCGTTTGCGACGCATCTGCAGCGATGATGACGATTTCGCCAAACAATCTACCCTGATGATCTCATTTTTCCTTGAACGTGGATACCCTGAACCCATTTGCCAAGAAGCCCTACAAAGGGCCTCTAGAATTCCCAGAAACACTGCTCTTAAGCAAAAGATCACTCCTTCATCAGACGACAGGCCTGTTCTTGCTATCACCTTCCATCCTCACAACCTCGCCATCAAAAACATCCTTATGAAGAACTACCACATTCTGCAGACTGATCCTTCCCTGAAACACATTTTCACCCAGCCTCCACTAGTTGCCTACAAACGTGACACCAACCTCAGAGATCTTCTTGTGCATTCAAAATTGTCCACAAACACAGTCTCACCACCTGGCAATTCTCCATGCAAGCAACCCAAATGCAAAACCTGTCCTCACCTAAACTCTTCTACAACCATCTGTGGCCCCTCAGGCAAAATTTCCATACGCAACCCTTTCATTTGTCAGTCCCGCAATGTAGTTTACATTCTTTCTTGCTCCTTCTGTGGCCTCCTGTATGTTGGAGAAACCTACAGAACCCTCAACGACCGTTTCACAGAACACCTACGAGCAGTCCGTCTCGGTTACAATACACCAATTGCAAACCATTTCTGTTCTTCCGGCCACAACCTCTCCCACATGCAGATTGCTGCAGTCTGGCAAAATTCATCTTCCTCTATAAGACGTAAAGAACAAGAGTCCCTCCTTATTCACAAACTTGGCACTATCCACCCAAATGGAATCAATATCAAACACTGACTTTCCTCTATAACAGCCCTTTGTTCTTACTTATCTTGATTTTGTCTCTTAACATTATTATTACTATTTTTATTTACTTTATCCCCCCCCCCCCCAGTCCTTCTGCTCTTGGCCCATTTCTCTCTTCTTCCCCACCCTCCTTCTATACCCCCCCCCCCTCATCCCTTCCAACTCTCTCCTTCCTTCCCCCTCAATCCTTGCTGAACACTTTTCATCTTCAAGCAGTATTCACTTTTCAGCTTTTTGGCAGTGCTCACTTCCTCACTTCCCCATTTCTCCCTGCCCACTGTCACCCATTCCCACTTGTCCCTCTGAGCAAAGAAGGTTTTAAACCGAAGCGCCCTCATCCACCTCTTCCTCAAGGACCTGCTACCATACCCCAGGCAAGTTGTCTCTTCAGAGAGTTGAAAACGGTTACCAAGAAATTCAAAATGAGATCAGATTTTCAACCATATTTTATAAATTCTCCAATTATACCATCTGGTCCTGCAGCCTTGCGTTGTTTAATTTTCCTAATGGCAAACAAAACTTCTTCTTTAGAGATTGGGCGATTTAAATTATCATTCACCAGTTCTTCATTATATTCACACTGTAACATGTTATCAGTATTAGTATCTTTTGTCAACAGTGTTTTGAAATGTTCAAACCAAGTGCCTATACTTATGTTATTTGAAGGCTGATTTTGTTTCAAAGATATCCTTTTCACTGTGTCCCAAAACTGTTTCTGACTATTCACAGAAGACAGTAATTCTGCAATTAGTGTATCATTAAATTGTTTCCTCTTTCTCTTCTGTAAATGCTTATATTCACGTCTTGCCTTGCAATACTCGTGACGGTCTCCATCATCATGTGAACGCACAAATTTATTCAACAATCTACGAACATGCTTTTTACAATAACCACACTCTAAATCAAACCAATCTTGAGATTCATTACTTCCTTTATGCCTTACTTGAATTTTCATACAGACAGCAGCTTCCTTTATACACATATTAAAGCAACGCAGTGCTTCGTTAACATCAAGATCAATCAAACTGAGTGCATGTGCCATTTTTTCCTGAAAGTCTATTCGTGATAAGTTATTACAGAATACACTGCTA
>CM065723.1:42925062-42927562 GCA_033310375.1 Conus canariensis | reverse complement strand
AAGGGGGGGGGGGGGGGGGGGGCTGGGTTGGGGGAGGGGAGGGGGGGGAGCTACTAATGCAGTATAAGATCAAGCAATACATGTTTTATACTGCGTGTCTCACCCCATCGCATACACTATAAATCCTCTTCCCTATTTAAAAGATATGAAAATATCCTGTAAAGGTTGCCAAGAATATTATGTTAAAAAAAGCCACCAATAACAGTAAAACTGATGAACTCTGACAAAAGGGGACCTGCATAAACAGACAAGCACATGTCGCCCAGCCTACTTCGTTTAACCATAATATCCATCCGACCAGAAAATTGGATCAATGACCCTTTCTCTCTCGGCTGTCTTTGATAGACAGACTTTTTACCTGTTCCAAAATTAATGTGGACACATTTCATTTAGCGAGGCCAGCCCAAATATCTTCGGCGCATCAGGATGGGGTAATGAGCATGTCAGGAAAGTGTGCGACTGATCAGTTAGTTATACAGCATACAGCACGCTCTTTCATCTTGCCGTTTTCCAGAGAGAGAGAGAGAGAGAGAGAGAGAGAGAGAGAGAGAGGAGAGAGAGAGAGAGAGAGAGAGAGATGGGAAGAAATTCTTTCAGTCTGGACGATGTCAAACTGTGCGTTCGTCCGTGTGTTCTGTTCCGCGGCAGAGGTCTTTAACATAACTGTGGGACTTTCGGTTTGAGATGCGGGTTGGGGGAGCATGGACTTTCTTCAGCTAATGTCACTGCAGACTGCATGTTGGCTGCCTTACAGATTTCTGTCCGAAGAGCCCTGACTCCCCATCACCCTACCATGCTCTTGAAATGCTAGGTTCGGTCACAACAAAGATGGAGAAGGAAAGACTAAAAAAAAAAAAAGACCCTCCCCAATAAATGAATAAATAGATAAGTTAATAGATAGATAAACAAATAAATGAATAAACAAACTAACAAATAAATGAATGAATAAACGTGTAAGTGGGAGAGTGAGGTAAGGTCCGAAAGGCAAATGAATGAATGAATAAATGAATGAATGAATAAATGAATGAGCGAAAAAATATTAACTAAAACCGAATGAATGAATGAGCGAAAAAATATTAACGAAAATCGAATGAATGAATAAATGAATGAATGAATGAGCGAAAAAATATTAACGAAAATCGAATGAATGAATAAATGAATGAATGAATGAGCGAAAAAATATTAACTAAAATCGAATAAATGAATAAATGAATGAATGAATGAATGAATGAATGAATAATGAATGAATGAGTTTACAAGAAGTTTAGATTATCAGGTTCATACGAATGATCACATCTTGAGATTTATCATAGTGTCGTCTGGAGAGAGAGAAGAAGGAGAGAGAGAGAGAGAGAGAAGGAGCAGGAGAGGAGAGAAGAAGAGAGAAGACAGACAGACACAGAACAAAGAGAAGAAGAGGCAAAGAGAGAGAGAGAGAGAGGAGAGAGAGGAGAGAGAGAGAGGGAAGAGAGACCTTAACACTCATACAGAGGGTGCCCTCTCACATGCTCGTCTCTTTCTCTCTGCTTTATCTCCCTTCCCTCTCTCCGCACTCCCTTCCCCCACTGCACCCCCTACGCACATGGAGACAGACAGACAGAGACGGAGGACAGTGCGTGCGTGTGTGTGTGTGTGCGTGCGTGCGTGCGTGCGTGCGTTCGTGTGTGTGTGTGTGTGTGTGTGTGTGTGTGTGTGTGTGTGTGTGTGTGTGTGTGTGTGATTGAAAGGGTGAAGGGCGAGGACGCGGAGTAACGATGGGGAAAACCCTTCTGTGTGCATCACCAGTTCAATGGGGTTTGTGACGAATCTGCCGAGACTGTCTCTCCTCCACCTTGGAGAAGAAGAAGAAGAAGACGAAGAAGAAGAAGGATGTGTGTGTGTGTGTGTGTGTGTGTGTGTGTGTGTGTGTGTGTGTGTGTGTGTGTGTGTGTGCGTGTGTTGTGTGTGTGTGTGTGTGTGTGTATGTGCGCACGTGTGTGCGTGCATGTGTGTGCGTGCGTGCATGCGCGCGTGCGCGTGTGCATGCGTGCGTGTTTGTGTGGATGTGAGTGTATGTATGCGTATGTGCGCGTGTGCGCGCGCGCACGTGCCTCTGTGTGTGTGTGTGTGTGTGTGTGTGTGTGTGTGTGTGTGTGTGTGTGTGTGTGTGTGTGTGTCTGTGTGTGTCTGTGTCTGTGTCTGTGTGTCTGTGTCTGTGTGTGCGTGTGTGTGTGCAAGAGAGAAGAAGAAGAAGAAGAAGAAAGAAGAAGAAGAAGAAGAACGAAAAGAAGAAAGTAGAAAAAGAAAAGGGGGGTTGGGTAACTGAAAGTGTGGAGGGCGAGGACGCCAAGGAGTAACGATGGGGAAAACCCTTCTACGCGCATCACTAGTCCAACAAACTGTGCGACGGATCTGCCGTGACTGTCTCTCTACCTCCTTGAAGAAGAAGAAAAAGAAGAAGACTCAAGACTCAAATGTTTTATTCATAAAGGCCATAGCCCCTTAGAAAGGGGATATCTAT
>CM065723.1:42900062-42902562 GCA_033310375.1 Conus canariensis | reverse complement strand
GAAAGAGAGGGTACGCAGGATGCAAGTTATCAACTGTCTGACAAACGACATGCAGAATACAAAGTGAACAGAAGAAGAAGAAGAAGAAGAAGAAGAAGAAGAAGAAGAAGAAGAAGAAGAAGGAGGAGGAGGAGGAGGAGGAGGAGGAGGAGGAGGAGGAAGAGAGAAAAGAAGAAGAAGAAGAAGAAGAAGAAGAAGAAGAAGAAGAAGAAAAGAAGAAGCGACAACTGCACCACAGTCACATGCTGCATTGGAGTGAAATAATCCAGCATTATCAGCAATCGCCGGTACAGAAGTTATGTGACAGTAGTGATCTTTTTTGTTGTTGTAAGAAAAGGCTAATAAGTGGAGAGAGAGAGAGAGAGAGAGAGAGAGAGAGAGAGAGAGAGAGAGAGAGAGAGAGAGAGAGAGAGAGAGAAGCAAGGGAACAATGGGGGTAAAACTTGAAGGAAAAAAAGACATGGGGAAGAGGAGAGAATGCAAAATATATAGGAGAGAGAGAGAGAGAGGAGAGAGAGAGAGAGAGAGAGAGAGAGAGAGAGAGAGAGAGAGAGAGAGAAGCAAGGGAACAATGGGGGTAAAACTTGAAGGAAAAAAAGACATGGGGAAGAGGAGAGAATGCAAAATATATAGGAGAGAGAGAGAGAGAGAGAGAGAGAGAGAGAGAGAGAGAGAGAGAGAGAGAGAGAGAGGGTAGGGGCGGTGTGACGGGGACAAAATAAACTAGCCAAATAAGCAATCGCCTTTAGAGAAGTTAAACATGTGACAGTGGCAATTTAAGAGAAAAAGCTGATAAGTGTATGGGAGAGAGAGAGAGAGAGGGGGGGGGGGGCAGGGGGGGGGGCGGGGGGTAGGGGCGGTGTGTCGGGGACAAAATAAACTAGCAAAATAAGCAATCGCCTTTAGAGAAGTTAAACATGTGACAGTGGCAATTTAAGAGAAAAAGCTGATAAGTGTATGAGAGAGAGAGAGAGAGAGAGAGAGAGAGAGAGAGAGAGAGAGAGAGAGAGAGAGAGAGAGAGAGAGAGAGAGAGAGAATCCGACATGCCTGACATTTTTATTGACATGACAAGAAAGAATTTTAGCTTTGAAACCATGTGAGACTGAAGGGCGGGTGAAAGGGATAGGGGGTGCAGTTAACAACTGTCCTATAAACAACCTGCAGCATACACAATGAACGAAGGTAAAGAAGAAAAAGAAGCAACGACTGCACCGCATCCACATTCTGTATGCGGGCCAAATAATTCAGCGTAATTAACAAAAGCCGTTGCAGAAGCTATAAATATGTCAGTGTTAACTTAAAAGAAAAGGCATGAGAGAAGAGAGAGAGAGAGAGAGAGAGAGAGAGAGAAGAGAGAGAGAGAGAGAGAGAGAGAGAGAGAGAGAGAGAGAGAGAGCATTCGTTCACCATCTAGGCCTTAACAAATTAACGAATGGCTGAACAATAATCCTCAGTCACTCTAGGACATTTGAAAAAGAAAATCCACCAGTATTTCCACAGGTCGTTGCATTAGCAGTTCTTTCTGTGACACCTTGAAAGCATTTAAATGCGAACACAATCACTTTCTCCATGTGTTTGATACTTTCGTCTGGATCCCAGATTTCTTATCCATATAGAAGCACTGGCTGTTCTCTAGCATTAAAAAGTTTACCCCAAAAAATCGTTAGACTGGATATCATAATCATATAGAAATGTTAAGATACCAGTAATCATCTCTTTATCCCGTGCAGCCAGGTTACCGCAAGCAGATGAGAAGCTCGATTTTGTGGAATTAAGTATAGTCCTAAATAATTGTATGCATTTCTTTTTCATAACAACCCAAATACCAGTGTTTTGCGCTGCACGAAAATTACCTTAATAAAAAAAAGATTATGTCTCTTTTGTTCTAACTGGTTTTTAATTTCAATTTTATTGATGATGATGATTTATACAAAATGTTCAGCAGGTTTGATGATCCTGTTTGCATTTCAGATATCAATGTAATTAATGTAATATCATCTGCACATAACAATGCAGGAAATTCGACAAGACTTGGTGTAGGTAAAGTCCTGTGCCTTTGTTGATGATGTCTGCTGTTTATGAATAATGAAAATAAGAGAGTAGACATCAAACATGTCCTTGCTTTAACCCACAAAGGCAATTTATATAATCTAGCAGAAATGAACCATGCTTTTTACACAATCAGATGACTTACCTCGATTTCCATTTTTCTGTAGGATAGGCCATAGCAGCTTCCTCGAAATAGAATCGAAGGCTTTCTGGAAGTCAGCAAATGCAACATTTAATTTACAATGAGAAGGTTGTTTCTGAATAATGGCGAAAAGCATTAAAACGTGATCTATTGTTGAATCGTCTTTTCTAAAAATCAGCTTGATGGACACCTATGATATTATGCATATCAATCCAAACTTGTACTATATGATTTACGATGTGGCTATAAAGATTTCCACTGATATCTGTAAGCGCGATACTTCTGTAGTTATTAGGGTTGTCTAAACT
>CM065723.1:42887562-42892562 GCA_033310375.1 Conus canariensis | reverse complement strand
CACCTCCCTTTCTCTGTCTACTCACCGACTAGAACACACACATACATGTGTGTGTGTGTGTGTGTGTGTGTGTGTGTGTGTGTGTGTGTGTGTGTGTGTGTGTGTGTGTGTGTGTGCGCGCGCGCTCGCGCGCGCGTGCGTGCGTGCGTGCGTGCGTGTGTGTGTGTGTGGTGTGTGTGTGTGTGTGTGTGTGCAGGTTCTCTCTCTCTCTCTCTCTCTCTCTCTCTCTCTCTCTCTCTCTCTCTGTCTGTCTGTCTGTCTGTCTGTCTGTCTGTCTGTCTCTCTCTCTCTCTCTCTCTCTCTCTCTCCTCTCTCTCTCTCTCTCTCTCTCTGTTGAAAAAATAAGCAACATGGGATAAATATACGCAGGCTTACAATTTTGGCAAAGATTATAACCAACAAAAGACTGAATGCGTGTGGAGGGGATGCAGAGGGGGTGGGGGTGGGTGGGGGGGAGGGGCGTTTGACAGTTTGACAGTAGCTTTAAGAAAAGTTCATCCGTTTTGTGAGCATCATATGTGAGCCATCGCATGCTGCCTTGAAAACAGAACATGTATGTCGTCCCAAAGGTCTTCCGGTTCTTTATTTGGCGTCTATATACTATACCATGTCAGACCATAGCATTCAACGGCAGTTAGCCAGCTCTGTCAGGCCGAATTTTTTCCGTGGCCAATGCAGTCATAAGACAGTCACGTGCAGTCACGTGATGTCACCCCACTTCCGGCCCCGGAAGAAGCCAGTGTCAACTTCGTATACGTCATTCATCTTCGGCCTGCCGTCAAAGCAAGATAAGTCTTGTGCTCTGTCTCGCCTATACTTGCCTTTGTGTTAACATTGCTGTGTTTTGTTTCTATACTTGATTCAGTTGTGGCTTGCACTAGACCCTGAGTTTTTTTGCCGTGTGAGGCTCTTGGTGGGAGCGTATTTATTAAAAGATTTGTCCCTTTTACCGGCACTCTCGCGACTTTGTTACTCGCGATCGTCGGCACCGCTCGCCGGTCGTGTTCCCCCACCATATTGCCGAGCCTCGGGTTCAGCACGCATTTTGTGCTGGTTCCGGCTTGCACTAGACCCTGAGTAATTTTGCCGTGTGAAGCTCTTGGTGGGAGCGTATTTATTAAAAGATTTGTCTCTTTTACCGGCACTCTCGGGAGCGTATTTATTAAAAGATTTGTCTCTTTTACCGGCACTCTCGCGACTTTGTTACTCGCGATCGTCGGCACCGCTCGCCGGTCGTGTTCCCCCACCATATTGCCGAGCCTCGGGTTCAGCACGCATTTTGTGCTGGTTCCGCTTATTAAGGTTTAGTGCTCAATAACTATCACACCTGTACTCTTTACCCTTCACAGGTAGAACGTGTTCGAGTAAGGGTGCGTGACACTGATCTGCTTATTAAGATTTAGTGCCCAAGAACTATCACACCTATACACAGTGATACTCCACGTGTAGAGATTGCTATTAATAGCCATACCAGTCACACGACCGGTGGCGTGTACGGGTAGTTCGAGTTTTCAGTCGATCTCTCGAGCACTTTGCACGACACCACACGGACGATCGAGATTAATTGATTTTCTCGATCGGCCACCTTGTCTCCTCTTTGCGGTCGTGTGTTCCGGGTTTGCTCTATCCACCTGTGCCCAACATGGTGAAGGACACCGCCGGGTCGAGCCACTCCACTGCTCGGAGTTCGCTCAATTTCCCGGAGAACCCGCGGGTCGATTCCATCTCGGAGCAATCCGTTCGCACTGATGAACGTACGGTTCGGGTAGACAGAGACGACTTCTCCGCGGAAGGGACGCGTGATCTTTCCTCGTCTACCAAACCGACGGACGCACGACCGCGGCGTCCCAAGGCTGATAGGCAAGCGGCCACCATTTCAAAATGCCTTTCATTTGATCTGCCTGCAAAGTCTAAGGGCAAAGCTCCCCTCAAGGTGCTGCCCAGAAAGTCTAAGGGCAAGGATCCCTCAAGGGGCCCGGCCGAGCAAAGACTAGCCAACGGAATTCGCCCTCCCCCACCCCTTCTCCATCGGCCAGCTTGCCCTCTAGCCTACGGACTCGCTCGGAGACTTCTAACTATCATGCTGAGTCACGCGAATCTCGGCCCCCGGGGCACCTTGCCGAGCCGCGGACCAGCACGGGTGACGGATCTGGGATGGAATCACCATCCGTCACTCGCCTTGATGAGTCACGTATCTCTTTTTCCCCCCAAATTGATACGTGCACTCATAGCGCTCGGCCCCACCGGGCACAGGTGCAGCCAACACCTGAGCTCGAGGAGCGCTTCGACTCCGGAAGCAGCCTTATGGTCACCCCGACGCACGACCTCGGTGGTGTCCATAATCCTGGGCGTGCGGGCACGCCGCGCCATGGGCCCGGCCGTGCCCATGCACAAGGACGGTCGACCTACCCGATCGAACGTCACCTTCTTCCCTAGGGGTATTGGACGTTGGGGAACCGACCTTTTCGGATCCCCATTTGGGCAACGTCCGCGGTCCCGCTCCTCCGGGGGGAGGATCTACCAGCGGGACCAAGGGTAACCTGACATATTCCTCCAGGGGGAGGAACACGGGACCGCATCCTGACCAATCCGCACTTTCGCGGGTTGGGGGCTCGACTTCCGCATCCTCCTCCATACCATTATGGCCCTCCCAGGCCCATTCCAAGGACGTGTATGGTGCAGTGCACGGACCTGGACGGGGACGACAGGCCACGGCCTCTCAAGACCCCCCCAACAGTGATTCAGGTTACCCGGGTCCCCGGGGACTTTCTGCCTACACCCCAGGGCCGCCACAGCCCGTTTACCTCCCCGGGGACCGGTGGCTCTATGCCCCCGAGAGAGACCAGTGGCTTAACGCCAACACCCAGCACGACCAGCTACATGGTCGAATGTGGCACCCGGCCTCACTTGCCTGGGTCGACCTTGGTCTCCCTCCTCGGGCGCCGTCCGATCGGCAGGACGATGTCCCGGCCGCCGATTATAGGGCCACCGGGGACACACTACAGGCACCCCTCGACTTACCTCCTGAAGACGGGTGCTATGAACCCTCTCAGGACCAGTACCTCCCTGAGGCGGACGATACGAGGAGCTAGCCCCCACCTCATTGTACGATGTCCGCACGATAGAACGGTGGCGACCAGACCTCGTTAGGAGGGAGGCCGCACCCGCTGACGAAGTTCTCTCCCTCTCCCAATTCGCCGGTCCCCCCCGGCCCAGAGATCTAGACCAATCTACCCAAGACCCCTCAGTCGCCTCCTTGTTTACGGACAATCCCGTGACCAGGGAGATGGGCATTTCCCAGTCGGACCGTCGGTTGATCCCCCACCTGCCCCCCCTACTTCCGGCACCATCTCCTTTAAGAACCTAAAGGAATGGGACCGAGTAGCCAGGATGGGCTTCCTCCACACCACGGCGGGACACACCTACTTGGACATGCCCCTTCAGCGAGCGGAGGCTCTATGGCCGGAGGACGATGGTGCCATCCCAGTACCGGGGGACTCGGGCTCTGAGGCGCACCAAGAGCCTGACCCTCGCTTGTTCAGCGATCCTTTCATGCGACACCTAGTTAACAGGATTTCGCATCACCTTTCGGCTGCGGCGGACAGCGCAGCCAGAAGCCACTTCAACTGCTTGTTGGTCGCGAGAGATGCCATGCTGGCGCGGACCTCTCTCTCCCCGACGCTTAAGGCAGCCCTGCGATGCATCCCGGGCCAGGACCAGTCGCTCTTTGGCGACTACTCGGCTGACGTCATAGCACAAGCAGTTGAGGAACGCAAGCAGGCTGTGTCCTTTGCGCCCAGGCCACCGCCACGCCCTGCTAGACCCCCACTTCGTTCCTTCCCCAGGCACAGACCCTATCCCAGACAATCGCCTTCCCGCACCGCACGGCCCGCCAAGCGACCTAATCTTCTCCCAAGGCCTAAGCCAAAACCCCATCAGCAAAATTTTCGGTTAGGCCAACAATCACGCTCCCGGAGCTGACTAGGGAGACAGCCCGAGGGGGACTTAGATCAGGTAGCACCCCCCCTCGCCCTATCCCCCACCCACCAGCCCAGACCCTCGCCCCCCCTGGCGGGCAGCCTCTCCCGGCATGCCCACCAGTGGAGACGCATGCGCCTCACCCCTGGATAGTGGCGGTGCTACAGGAAGGGTTTCGCCTTCCTTGGGCCCACGAGCGTCCCCCCCCTCATGCTATCTCCCCCTCCCTCCCCCAACGAACCCTCCCCCGCCAAAGCAGAAGCTCTTCGCACGGAAGTCCAAGACCTCCTCAAAAGAGGGGCCATCTCGGAGGTTTCCCACCCAAACCCCGGCTTCTACTCTCACCTCTTTGTGATCCCAAAAGCCTCGGGAGGATGGAGGCCCATTCTAGATCTTTCGCCCTCAACAAGTTCCTCAGGCCCACCAAGTTCAAGATGGAGACCCCCACCCAGATCCGAGACTCCATCCATCATCGCGACTGGGCCACATCCATAGACCTGAAGGACGCCTATTTTCAGATCCTGATTCACCCGGCCCACAGACGATTCCTACGGTTTGTCTGGCAGACCCCGGAGAGGCCTGCACGCATAGTGGACCTCATCTCCTGCCTGTCACAGGCACCCCACACCTCGGCCAGAACCCTGTCCTCCCTCCTAGGAATGATGGAGTCCCTGTCTCCCCTCATTCCCCTGGGGCGGGTCCCCAAACGCCAACTTCAGAGGGAGTTCCGCCGACGTTTGTCACAGACCTCCGACCGCTGGGACCAGGTCATTCCCCTCGGACACTGGTTCATTTCGGCGACGGAGGAGCGGCTCACTCCAGCCACTCTCTCCACCGGGGTCCCCATCTCCCTCCCAACCCAACCCAACCACTGGAACTTTATACAGACGCCTCCAACTTGGGCTGGGGGGCCCACGTGGAGGACAGTCACGCCTCGGGGGACTGGGAGCTGGAAGCGGTCAGGCTAGCCCTTCTCCAACTCCAGCACAAGGTCGCGCACCGACTTGTTCTCCTCCTCACGG
>CM065723.1:42877562-42880062 GCA_033310375.1 Conus canariensis | reverse complement strand
ACCACTGTTCCTCCGTACCACTTTTTCCCCATACCACTGTTCCCCCATACCCCTGTTCCCCCATACCACTGTTCCCCATTACCACTGTTCCTCCGTACCACTGTTCCTTCATACCACTGTTCCTCCATACCACTTTTCCCCCATACCACTGTTCCCTCATACCACTGTTCCTCCGTACCACTGTTCCCCCATACTACTGTTCCCCCACACACTTTTCCCCCATACCACTGTTCCCCTATAACTACTGTTCCCCCATACCACTGTTCCCCCATACCACTGTTCCCCCATACCACTGTTCCCCTATAACCACTGTTCCCCCATACCACTGTTCCCCATTACCACTGTTCACACATACCACTGTTCCCCCATACCCCTGTTCCCCCATACCACTGTTCCCCCATACCACTGTTCCCCCATACCACTGTTCCTTCATACCACTGTTCCCCTATCACGTCCCACTATGTTCCCCATACCACTGTCCCATACCACTGTTCCCCCATACCACTGTTCCCCTATAACCACTGTTCCCCCATACCACTGTTCCCCATTACCACTGTTCACACATACCACTGTTCCCCCATACCCCTGTTCCCCCATACCACTGTTCCCCCATACCACTGTTCCCCATACCACTGTTCCTTCATACCACTGTTCCCCTATACCACTGTTCCCCCATACTACTGTTCCCCCATACCACTGTTCCCCCATACCACTGTTCCCCATACCACTGTTCCCCATACCACTGTTCCCCATCACGTTCCCCATACATGTTCCCCCATACCACTGTTCCCCCATACCACTGTTCCCCATACCACTGTTCCCCCATACCACTGTTCCCCCATACCACTGTTCTCCCATACCACCGTTACCCATACCACTGTTTCCCCATACCCCTGTTCCCCCATACCACTGTTCCCCCATACCACTGTTCCCCCGTACCTCTATTTCCCCATACCACTGTTTCCCCGTACCGCTGTTCCCCCATGCGACTGTTCCCCATACTGCTGTTCCCCATACGACTGTTCCCCCATAGCACTGTTCCCCTGTACCACTGTTCCACCATACCACTTTTCCCCCATACCACCGTTACCCATACCACTGTTCCCCCATACCACTGTTTCCCCATACCACTGTTCCCCATACCACTGTTTCCCCATACCACTTTTCCCCCATACCACTGTTTCCCCATACCACTGTTTCCCCATACCACTTTTCCCCCATACCACTGTTTCCCCATACCACTGTTTCCCCGTACCGCTGTTCCCCCATACCACTGTTTCCCCATACCACCGTTACCCATACCACTGTTTCCCCATACCACTGTTCCCCATACCACTGTTTCCCCATACCACTGTTCCCCCATACCACCGTTACCCATACCACTGTTCCCCCATACCACTGTTCCCCCATACCACTGTTCCCCATACCACTGTTCCCCCATACCACTGTTCCCCCATACCACCGTTACCCATACCACTGTTTCCCCATACCACTGTTCCCCATACCACTGTTCCCCCATACCACTGTTCCCCCATACCACTGTTTCCCCATACCACTGTTCCCCATACCACTGTTTCCCCATACCACTGTTCCCCCATACCACTGTTTCCCCATACCACTGTTCCCCCATACCACTGTTCCCCATACCACTGTTCCCCCATACCACTGTTCCCCCATACCACTGTTCCCCCATACCACTGTTTCCCCATACCACTGTTCCCCATACCACTGTTCCCCATACCACTGTTCCCGCTTTGCTAACACTGAAAGGGACACCTGGTTTGTCACCAACCCACAAGGGTAGGTTTAGGAGTAGTAGATTTTAGGTATAGGTTAAATTGGGCTAGTCAGTTGTTCGGATTTAGGTCAATGGTAGATAGAAGTTGTTGGTTTTGTTGGTTGTGTGTGTGTGTGTGTGTGTGTGTGTGTGTGTGTGTGTGTGTGTGTGTGTGTGTGTGTGTGTGTGGTGTGTGTGGGTGTGGTGTGGTGGTGTGTGTTGTGTGTGTGTGTGTGTGTGTGACGCGCATGCGCGGCGGCGTGCGTGCGTGTGGTGTCTGTGTGTGTGTGTGTGTGTGTCGGCGTGTTGCGTGCGTGCGTGCGTGCGTGCTGCGCCTCTGTGTGTGTGTGTGTGTGTGCGTGCGTGCGCGCCTCTGTGTGATGTGTGCGTGCGTGCGTGAATGCGTGTTTGTGTATGTGTGCGTGCGTGCGTGCATGGTGTGTGTGTGTGTTTGTGGTGTGTGTGTGTGTGTGTGTGTGTGTGTGTGTGTGTGTGTGTGTGTGCCTGTGCGAGCGAGCGTGCATATGGGGGGTACAGCGGCTTGATGGAACAGCGGCATTCTTTCATATGTTACTGCCCCTTCTCAGCTCAATGCAGCATGTGATAACAGCACCGGAATATCGGTCACCTGATTGTATAATCACTATACGTTGGGTGAGTTACAGATGCATGTTGCTTTTTTTCCGAAGCTAGGCTCAGAACAGTCTGTAAACATGTATTTGT
>CM065723.1:42860062-42872562 GCA_033310375.1 Conus canariensis | reverse complement strand
TCTGCAGTGCACTCCCAGTCATCTGCCCCGTCCAGCAGACTCTGCCTGCATGTTTCGAGTGGCACTGTTGTTCTTGGCCATGATTTGCTGCCTCCTGCCGTGAAGAATGTTGCGGGTGCTTTTGGAGTCCTGATTTTCCCTTTTGTGGTGTTGGTACTAGCCCAGACTACTTGTACAATTTCTTTGAGCACTTGGTTGTGCCTCCATGTGTACCTTCCTTGAGCCAGGGCTACTTTACATGAGCTTAGGACATGCTCCACTGTTTGTTTTTCATGGCAGAGGGGGCATGCAGGATCGTCTGTTTTCCCCCACTTCACCAGGTTTGCATTTGAGGGCAGAAGGTCATATGCAGATCTGACAATGAAGCTGATCCTGAGAGGGGCCATGTGCCAAATGTCATTCCAAGTGAGACTTCTTTGGAGTGCATTCTCCCACGTTGTCCATTGCCCTTGCTGGCTCTGCTGGACTGCTTTTTGGAGTCTTTTTTGGTCTTCTTCTTTTCTCATCTCCTGAATCATCATGTCTCTTTTGGCTTTTCCTTTGGCCTTTGACCACCATTCAGTTTTGGTCACCCCCAGTCCCTGTCTGTTGGTCTGTGTGTGTCCTGTTATTTCTCTGATCTTGAGACTTTCTTTTGCAGAATCCATCGCCTCTTGAACTTTCCATTTTCTGCCTGTCTTCAGCTGGGGCTTAATTGCTTCTACCACCTTGTCTCCTGAGTCCTCCAGCATGCTTTGAAGTCTGATCTTCCCTGCTTTGTATTCCTCCAGGATGGATTTCAGGGGTAGTTTCAGCTTTGCTTGGCGACAGTACAGCGCTATGTCAGTCAGACAGGGTGGGACACCAAGCCATTTCCTTGTGAACTTGATTTTGGCTTCCATTGCCTCCACTATGCTGGTGCAGATGTCGTATATCATCAGAGGCCATAGCAGCTTTGGTATCAGCATGAACTGCAGACACCAGACCTTGTATTTGCCAGGGAGCCCACACTGGTCAATGGTCTCCAAGCCTTCCTCCGCCATCTGCTTGGTTTCTTTTGCTCTTTGTGTGTCTTTCAGCGTATCATCATACCATCTTCCAAGGCTCTTGACTGGTTCTTCTGTGACTGTTGGAATGGCCTGGTTGGCAACACTGAAGACCACAGATCCGGCCACTTTTCCTTTCCTCAGTGAGAGACTCCGTGATTTCTTTGGCTTGAACTTCATTCTGGATGAGGCAACTATGTCGTCCAGCCTCTCCAGCACATGACGTGTCTCGTCTTCTCTGGATGAAATCACTGTAGTGTCATCCATGAAGGCCTTGAGAGGAGGCATCTTGTATCCATCGCCAAGGTCTGTTTGTCTCGCGTTGTTTGTTGCTGCTTTCAAGATGAGTTCCATTGCCAGCACGAACAGTATTGGGGAAATTGCACAGCCCATTGCAATACCCACTTCCAAGTTGATCCAGTCTGTTGTGTACTCCTTGGTAGAGAACCGCATTGAGAAGCCATTGAAGTACTTCTTGAGCATGTCGCGGATGTTCTTTGGCACATGGTACATCTCAAGAGCCAACTGTATCATCTCATGGGGCACAGATCCATATGCGTTTGCCAGATCAAGCCACACTACGTCCAGGTCTCTCTTTTCTGTTTTTGCTTTTTGGATTGCGTCCCAGGTCATTGTGGCGTGTTCTACACAGCCCGCCACGCCTGGGATGCCACCTTTCTGGACTGACACATCCAAGTACTTGTTTTCCATCAGGTACTTGGTCAGCCTTGCTGCCATGACAGAGAAGAAGATTTTCCCTTCGACGTTCAGTAGTGATATTGGCCTGAACTGGCTAATGTCACTTGAGTTTTGCTCTTTGGGGATGTACACACCATCTGCCGTCATCCACTGGCCGCTGATCTTCTGGTTTCTCAAGCCGATCGCAGCAGCCTGTGGAGCCACTCCAGCACCTTGGGACATTTCTTGTAAAGCTGGTAAGGTATTCCGTTTGGCCCTGGTGATGATTTGGCTCTGGCTTTGTCGACCACCTTCTTGATTTCCGCCAACGTTGGAGGCTTGCCATTGAACTGTTCCTCAGGGTTGGTTGGCCACACCAGACCTTGAATGTCGAGTGGTGCTTTGCTCTGTGGGTCAGAGTATGTTTTCCTCAGATGCTGCTCAAGAACTCCTTTGTCCACACTTAGGGTCCCAGATTTTGGGCTGCTCAAACAGTGTTCTGGCAAACTGGAAGGGGTCTCTGAAGAAGCGCTCTTGTGTCTTCTTCTTTTTGCTCTTCCTCTTCCTCGCAGATTCCGCTTTGCTGAGGGCACTGTGTTTTTCTTTCAGGTCTTTCCACAGTTTTTCCAAGCCTTGTTTTTCAGCTGGCAGTGCGGTCTTCATTTGCATCTTGAGGTTTTTCTTTTGGACCCTGATCTTGTCCATCTTTTCTTGGCGTCTGGATTTCTTTGGAGGTGTTTTCTCTTTGGGTAGTTTTGCTCCATAGGCGTCTCTACATGTGGCATACACAATGTCCCCATATGTGGCTAGTTTGTGTTCCAGGGTGCTTTTCCCTATCAGTGCATCGAGTCTTTGGACGATTTTTGCATCCAGTTTCTCCCAATCTTCAGTTTCGTTTGCTCGTGGCAGGTTGAGTTTCAGGCGCCTGGCATCGAGGGCCTGTGCAAATTCCTCATCCGAACCAACAGCGTGGATGTCCTTGGCACTGTGGTTTAAATCCTGGCCTTGGTCTTCCGACGTCTTATCTGCTGATGCAGTGCGCTGCTGCTCATTCAGATGAGTCTTCACACATCCCATCTTTGTTCTGTGGATCTTCATGCCACGGGTGGTAGCGAAACGCTGGCACATGGTACAAACTGAAGGTTTGGACGTGGGTTGAAAGAATTCTGTTATACGTCTGTGTATTCCATTTCTCTTGCCAGAAGTCTGTTACATAAGTCTGAACATAACGTTTTTATCAGTGTGAGGGAAACAAAGGCTGCTTATCTCTTTATTTTGTAGCGTATTTAGGAAATTGATCAAACATATCGTTGCCTCGAATGCCGACATGACCAGAAACCCATGCAAAGACATGATGTAACCATTAGATCTGAGAAACGTGCACAGTTCAAACAAACCCGGAAGTTGAGGTGCTAAAGGTTACGACCAGCAATGGCATTCAAAGCGGAGAGGTACTTGAGCATACATTTGTGTTGTTTCCTCAGATCATGTCGATTCGATTCTGTCTCAGATTCTTGGAGTGTGATACATCTGCTAAATTCCTGTTCTATGTTATACGTTCGAATCCAATCTAAGGTTTATTCATCTTCTGCGGTCGATTTTACTGGTTGCGTCAGATCTTCAATCCTGTCGCCACGATGAATCCCACCGTCTTCTCGAGGTCTTGACGGCTGCCCCAAAGCTGCATCTGCAGCTCTGCAGCCTCTGGCCAGGTCTGATGCCGTAGAACATCATGGGCTGGACAGTGAGATCCAGTGCCACACGGACATTCATCTGTGTGGGCGATCTTGATTTGGCTAAGGTGGCTCAGCAGTCGGCAGTGGTCAGTTTTAAGGCTGAAGAGGATTGTTTGCTGGTATCTCTGGAGCTGATGGATTGCACTGTCTGCACCCAGCCTTTTCTTCCACTGGTTTTGGTGCTGGTTGTGGCTGATAGTTTTGGCCTCTCCATAGGTCTCTGGGTGGCTGAACTGTTTCATGTTGCTGCCTGCCTTGAATAGAGCTTCAGCCTTCTCATTCCCACAATGGGATGGAATCCACTGGAGTACAATGATGAATCGTCTTGAAAGATCATGATTTGTGAGATTCTTTGGGCCCGGCCGGATGCTTCCCAGAGTCACTGAATGCATTATGGAGGTTCAAAATGAATGACTGGAACTGCACAGTTATCTACATTTCTGAGGTCAAGCGTTCCCTGTGCCTTTCCCCTTTTCTTTAGGTAAAATGATTCCCATGTTCCATGTTGATCAGGTCGTAATGCTCCCTTTACCCTACTTTATAATTTTTGTGTGTGTCAGTCCCCTTCGGTACTTGGGCATAATATCACCACGTTGTATGCCTTGGTATTTCAATTTGGCCGTATATTGATTCCGGCAAGAAGGACAGGACTAGGAGTTGCACACTTCTGCCCCTTTGTGCACAACTGAAAACAGAGAAGTATGGAGAGTATGGAGAGAGGTGATTGCCTTAGCATCTGCCGCGACTCCCGTACAACCTGATGTAACAGGATGACGATGGTTAGGTCCCCTGTGCTTCATAATGCCAAGGACACATGTTTCAGATGGAAACTCTTTTGAGGCATAATGTACTGACATGTTCCTATTGGTCTCAGTTGCTAAGGAGTGATTCGATTAGACGTTTCCGATCTTCTGTAACCCATGCGTTCTTAAAGAGAGGCGGGTTTTTTTTTTTTTTTTTTTCGAGCATTGAATCAGTAAGTTTCGTCTGAGCTGCTAAGGATAGACTCGATTAGACGTTTCCGATCTTCTGTAACCCATGCGTTTTTAAAGAGAGGCGGGTTTTTTTGTGTGTTTTTTTCGAGCATTGAATCAGTAAGTTCTTATTCGTCTGAGCTGCTAAGGATAGACTCGATTAGACGTTTCCAATCTTCTGTAACCCATGCGTTTCTAAAGAGAAACTTTTTTTTCGAGCGTCGGTAGTCTGTAACCAAACGCAATTAACATCTAAGAGGAGGCTGATGTTCTGAAACATGTGTCATATGACTAAATGTTCCCAACGCCTAAGGCTTCTAAGGAGAAGCTGCATGCTCTCTATCTTCTGTGACCCATAACCAAACGTTCCCAAAGCTCAATGCTTATAAGAGGGAGAGGCAAGATACCAGCCGTCGTGCCATAGTGGTTAACGTTGCACATTTTCGGCTGGGAGATTGTGGGTTCCACCCCTATGGGAGCCATTCATTTGTGAGATTTTTCTATCCCAACCGGCTCCTACCCAAAGTTTTTGCTAAGGATTCAGTATGGAAGACTGGGACCAAGCAGTTGAGTTTCATGTACTTAATGGATGCATCTCTGAGAGTGTTGTTCAAATTTCCAAACCAACACTGCAGGTGTCTGTATCTCTCGGGTCTGGTAACTGCTGGATTGTATTATGAAAGTAAGCATAGAAGACAGCCCTGTCATGTAGTATCAGACCAGATGGAGCTCCATAAGATCATATTCATCATCCCCATTCTTATCGATTAGCATTAAAAAAAATATATATATCAAATTTTGTGGCCCTTCATGCTCTGCTCTCCTGGTGACCTCAGTTTCGATGTCCTCTCCACATCAGTGCCCTTGGTGAGTTCGTGTCATGGTCACTGGCAAGTTCATGGGGGCTGTCGTTGGACGGACATGGTAGCGGTCTCCGGAGAGGAACGCTCATTCATGCTGGCCCCGCAATTAAACAATTATCGTCGTCAGTAGGGCGCGTAGTAGGTGGTGTCCTGCGTGTGTTGGATCAGAAAAGGCACTACTGAACACCACCGAACTGACTCGGTGGTAGTGCAGTGTCTCTTCTGGTGAGTTCCCTCACGACGATTTGTCATTGACTGCTCCCTGCCGAATTACTGGTGCTGAGGCTGCTGCTGAACAAGGCAGCGTGTGGCTGTGGGTGAGAAGTCGGAATTTGCGGGGTTGAGGATAATGCCATTGAAACAGTATAAATAAATAAATACAAAAGGAGGGGCTAGATGTTCACATACATTTACATTCTATAACCAAAAGTTCACCAAGCTCTAGACGTCTACGATGAAGCTAGACATCCTCAAATTGACGTATCGCCTAATCAAGCGTTTCCTATATTGTAGTTTTCTGTGGAGAGATGAGGTGTCCTCAACCTTCTATAGCAAATAACTAAACGTTCCCGACATTCATAGAACCTAACGTTTGTAGGATATCCGATTTCCAAACCAAAACTAGTTTCTGGAGAATTCTTAAAAGGTCTATGCAATAAATCCGCCAAACATGAACAAACGAGTCACAAGACAAAAAACACGACGCGTTTCGACCTTTTGGGTCGTCTTCAGGCAATATAATTCTCAGAACAATGAAAATGAAGAACGAGCAATCGCTTATTTTGTCAAATTCCATACAAGATTCAACGCCTATCGATTCATTTGTTTATGTTTGGCGGATTTAATAATTTTTTTTTTTCAGATTTGTTCAGATTTCTGCCTGCAGTCGCCTCACTTTGCAACTGATCAGTTTTTAGAGTCCAGAACAACAAATGCCAAACGATTCCCATATACCGAGTTATCATCCCAGAAAATTTCTTTGGACCTATATTCCCCACGCCACCCCCACCCCACTCCCCGCAAAAAAAAAAAAAAAAAATTAAAAAAAGGAAAAAGAAAAAAGTTTGATGTTCGCAAGATCATCATATTTCCAAGTTCCATACTAGTATCATATTTTCGAAACCCTACGTCCCTAACGTGCATGATTCTAAACATCTGACGTGAGCTATTCTACAGACCCTGTGTCTCAAGTTCGCATGATTTTGCCACGTGTCCTGTGTCCCAGTGCCTCATGCATATCTCACACCAGTCTGGGAGTGTTTTCTATGTCTGGTGTCACCAGTGCCCGTGTTTCCAGTGTCTAACCAAGTTCAGAACACCCTAGGTTCTCGATGGTTAATATTACCAACCATCCAGCTAGTGTTCTCAATGCTCTGAGCTCCAGTGGCTTTCAGAGGTGTCTCTAATACTTTGTGTTGCTGTTACTTCAATATATTCTGATGTCCAGCCCCTGCCCATCTCCATTCTCCCACCCTGTCAATTTCCATTCCTGAAGTCCTAAATATTCATGTATGTTTCAGTGCATTTTGTGGCTCTTCCATTTTCCAGAGCACCGGTTGCGTGTGTGTGTGTGTGTGTGTGTGTGTGTGTGTGTGTGTGTGTGTGTATGTGTGTGTGTGTGTGCGTGCGTGCGCGCGCGCGCGCGCGCGCGCGTGTGTGTGTGTGTGTGTGTGTGTGTGAAATAAACAGCATAACAAAGACTGCTTCCACTATCTTACGATGGTGCCAAGGTTCAACGCAATAACTATAAGCCTGCGAAACAACAATTGCATGCTCTTGTCGCGTCAGTTCTCCTGCATGCATGCAAGTCATGGACTTTAACAGCAGAACTCCAAAGGAAGATCCAAGCTGCAGAAATGAAGTGCCTCTGACGACTCCTTGGCATTTCACACACTGACCGCGTCGCTAATGAAGAAGTGCGTAGAAGAGTGGGTCAACTGATGGGTCACCAAGTAGACTTGTTCTCAACCATGAAGAGTAAGAGGAAACTGAAGTGGTAGGCCACATAACTAGATTGCGAGGCCTCTGCAAGACCATTCTACAGGGAACGGTACAAGGAAAGCGGAGAAGAGGACACCACAGAGAGAGACAGGGATAGTCAGACAACGTCCTGGAATGGACCGGAGGCAAAAGCTTCGCCCAAACCCAGGTGCTGGTCAACAACCAGGTCAAGTGGAGGCTTCTTGTTGAGCAGGCCACTCTGCAGTGCCCTTACTACCCGGTCGGGTTATGGGACACCTTACGACCCAGGAAGGTTATGGGACACCTTAAGACCCAGGCGGGTTATGGGACACCTTAAGACCCAGGAGGGTTATGGGACACCTTACGACCCAGGCGAGTTAGGGACACCTTACAACCCGGGAGGGTTATGGGACACCTTACCATCCGGGCGAGTTATGGCACACCTTACGGCCCAGGCGGGGTATGGGACACCTTACGGCCCAGGCGGGGTATGGGACACCTTATGGCCCAGGCGGGTTATGGGACACCTTACGACCCAGGCAGGTTATGGGACACCTTACGGCCCAGGCGGGGTATGGGACACCTTACGGCCCAGGCGGGTTATGGGACACCTTACGACCCAGGCAGGTTACGGGACACCTTACGACCCAGGCGGGGTATGGGACACCTTACGACCCAGGCGGGTTATGGGACACCTTACGACCCAGGCGGGGTATGGGACACCTTACGACCCAGGCGGGTTATGGGACACCTTACGGCCCAGGCGGGTTATGGGACACCTTACGACCCAGGCGGGTTATGGGACACCTTACGGCCCAGGCGGGTTATGGGACACCTTACGACCCAGGCGGGTATGGGACACCTTACGCCCAGGCGGGTTATGGGACACCTTACGACCCAGGCGGGGTATGGGACACCTTACGACCCAGCGGGTTATGGGACACCTTACGACCCAGGCGGGGTATGGGACACCTTACGACCCAGGCGGGTTATGGGACACCTTACGACCCAGGCGGGGTATGGGACACCTTACGACCCAGGCGGGTTATGGGACACCTTACGACCCAGGCGGGTTATGGGACACCTTACGACCCAGGCGGGTTATGGGACACCTTACGACCCAGGCGGGTTATGGGACACCTTACGACCCAGGCGGGTTATGGGACACCTTACGGCCCAGGCAGGTTATGGGACACCTTACGACCCAGGCGGGTTATGGGACACCTTACGGCCCAGGCGGGTTATGGGACACCTTACGACCCAGGCGGGTTATGGGACACCTTACGACCCAGGCGGTTATGGGACACCTTACGACCCAGGCGGGTTATGGGACACCTTACGACCCAGGCGGGTTATGGGACACCTTACGACCCAGGCGGGTTATGGGACACCTTATGACCCAGGCGAGTTACGGGACACCTTACGACCCAGGCGGGTATGGGACACCTTATGGCCCAGGCAGGTTACGGGACACCTTACGACCCAGGCGGGTATGGGACACCTTATGGCCCAGGCAGTTACGGGACACCTTACGACCCAGGCGGGTTATGGGACAGGTTATGGGGCGGACAGGGACCACCTCTGACGACCCAAGGGCTCTGGGAAATACAATGTGGCGCTCCCTGTAAATACAATGTGGCCTCCCTGGCACATACAATGTGGCCTCCCTGTAAATACAATGTGGCCTCCCTGGAAATACAATGTGGCCTCCCTGGTAAATACAATGTGGCCTCCCTGGCAAATACAATGTGGCCTCCCTGGTAAATACAATGTGGCCTCCCTGGCAAATACAATGTGGCCTCCCTGGTAAATACAATGTGGCCTCCCTGGTAAATACAATGTGGCCTCCCTGGTAAATACAATGTGGCCTCCCTGGTAAATACAATGTGGCCTCCCTGGTAAATACAATGTGGCCTCCCTGGAAATACAATGTGGCCTCCCTGGTAAATACAATGTGGCCTCCCTGGTAAATACAATGTGGCCTCCCTGGTAAATACAATGTGGCCTCCCTGGCAAATACAATGTGGCCTGCCTGGCAAATACAATGTGGCCTCCCTGGTAAATACAATGTGGCCTCGCTGGTAAATACAATGTAGCCTCCCTGGCAAATACAATGTGGCCTCCCTGGCAAATTCAGAGTCTGGTGCCTGCACTTCTTGCTGATCACGGAGCTTGATGACTTGATGGGTGAGATTTAGGTCATATTGGCCGGGGACCCGTAAGACAGGGTATATTATCAGACCGTGCTCTGTATATTCTGTGGCAACTGTTGTCGCTTGCAGTAGTGGGTGAGTTCCATGCGAGGGGGCCGTCGTCTGTCGCTCTCTGAGCTCTGGTTCCTTGTGAACATTAGTTCACATTCGGGTATTAGTCAGCTGACGATGGGCGTCGGTGTAATTCGACTCTTTGTTCGAGCTCGGGTGACGTTGGTCCTGTTCCGCGTGAGGCCGCTTCAAAGAAGGAGCAGGACAAAAGTCGCTGGAGCGCTGCACGAGCCCCTTCTGTTCTGTGGTCCACGCAGACTACGGCCGACAGGGCAGTTTTTCAGCCCAACCCCATGAGGAGTGCCCCCATGCCCGACCCAAACGCAGGGTATCCCACGCCACGGTAATCGTAGTCAGGCAGCGCTCTGTCGCCGATCGCCCCACATCTCCAACAGTCGTCCCCCGGCGACACAGACTAGACCCGCCGTCACCCATACGGCTGGAAGGATCTCTGCGCCGCCTGACACCGACCTCTCACATCAGTGTCCCTCAAAGGAGAGCTGCCACCTCTCCCTAAGTGTTCGCTGTTATGGCACCTCGCAGCACGGACACGACACACGATCAGGGAGCTCCTTTTGCGTCTGTTCATAAAGGATACCAGCACTAACGCAGTAGAGTCAATCCAGGCTAGAATCAACAAACGCACAAGGAAAGGGTTCGGAGTCCCACCAAGTCTCACTGACGCTGCACTGTGGTGTCTCCAAACAAAAGCTGGAGCTGTCCCTGAAATCCATCCTTGAAGAATACAAAGTGGGGAAAGAAAGGTTTCTAACCATGCTGGAGAATTCGGCAGACACGGCTGTGCTATCAGTCCAGCCCATGCCAAAAGACTGGCAGAAAATGGAAAGTGCAGGAGGCGAGGGAGCTGGGCAAAAGAAAATCTCGACATCAGGGAAATAACACGACCACACACAAACCAACCAACAGACAGACAGACAGGGACTGGGGATCAACCTAAATGAAGTGATGGTCACAAAAGGCAAAGAGAAAAGCAAACGGTGAAAAAGGTAACACAGGAATTGAAGAAAAACGAGAATCCAGAAAGCAGTCCAGCAAGTGTACAACAGGAGCAATGGAGCATGTGGGATGAAACACTTCAAAGAAGTTCTTCGATAGAATGTGACACGTGGCATATGTCGATAATGTGACACGTGGCATATGTCGCACCTCTTAGAATGGGCTTCATCTTCAGATTTGAATGGTCTCTTGCCCTCGAATTGAAACCTGACGCAATTGGGGAAATGGGATGGCCCCGCGTGTCCATTCTGTCGTGGCAAACCAACAGTGGAACCTGTCCTGAGTTCATGCAGTTCCGCGCTACCTCAGGGAAGGCAGACATGCAGGCACAGCAAGGTGCTGAAGAAAAGCCTGCATGCTGTACACTGCCAGAATAAACCCAGCGCACACACATGCGCACGCATGCACGCGCACAGACAGACAGACAGACGCACACACACAAACACACACACACTCTCTCTCTCTCTCTCTCTCTCTCTCTCTCTCTTAGACACACACACACACTCTCTCTCCCCCCCCCTCTCTCTCTCTATCTCAGTCTCTCTCTCCCAGGCACACACACACACACACACACACACACACACACACACACACACACACACACACACACACACACGAATATTACGAGGAAAGATGAATTCACGCAGAAAGGAAGAAATAAAGAATGAAGAGAGAACGACGCGCGAGAAATAAAAAAAAAATTCAGTGCAAGGAATTAAGAAATGAAAGAAGAAAGAAATAAGAAGAAAGAGTAGGAAAGAAGGAAGGAAGGTAGGAAGGGGGGGGGGGGATCAAACAAAACACACAAAGACGAAAAAGAAAAAAAGGTGGGGAGGGGGAGGGGAGGGGAGGAAGGGGGATAAGAAAGAAAGGAAGAAAGCAAGGACAGTGAGAGATGACAGAATACTACGTAGCAAGAAGACATAGGGGAAAGGGAGAAACAAAATGTCACTGAGTTGAAATACATGAATGAATGAAGAAACGTGAGGAACGTTTGTTTACTTGTTTATTTTATTTTATTTTTTTTGTCGCGTGTACATTCGTTTACTTGTTTATTTCATTTATTCCACCTGTGTGTGTGTGTGTGTGTGTGTGTGTGTGTGTGTGTGTGTGTGGTTGTATACATTTTCTTGTTTGTAAATAGACGTATCGCGCTAACAGATTTTTTTTTTCAATGTTATTGAAAAAAAAAAAAACAAACATGAAAATAAGGGGGAAAAAAAAAGAAGAGAAAAGAAAAGAAAAGAAAGAAAGAGAACACACACACACACACACACACACCACACACACACACACACACACACACACACACACACAAAACCAACAAAAAAAACACCACCACTACAACCAACATCAACATCAAACAAACATACAAACAAACAAACAACAAATAAAAAAACAGATGAATAAATCCACAAAGAAAAACGGGGCTATGACAAAAAGGTAGCCATCACCATGTCTTCTTTAGGGTGTATGACGCAAGACTCGCGGAATGCGGCCGTAGGGCAATAAAGTGCTAGAGCCTCTGTCTCTCTCTCTCTCTCTCCTTTTTTTTTTTTTTTTTTCTGCACGCGCGGCGTGCACGGGTTGTTGTGTCATCATGACGTCACCTCACGCGCTTGCATTTTCCCACGGTTTCTTCCTGGCACACCCATGATAGCGGGAGGCGGGAAGAAAGAGGGGGGGGGGGGGGGGGAGAGGGGGGACGGGGAGGGGGGGTACGTGGGATTAAGGTTGGGGGTAAGGATGCTCTGCGTGTGTGGGGGTGGGAAGATGGGGTAGGGGGTGAAGGGAGAGCAGGGCAGAACGAGGGCAGAGTAGACGGAGGATTCTCTCTCCGTCTTCTGCAGCCTCTTCTCATCCTTCTACTTTTTTTTTTTTTTCCTTTCTCCTTCTTGTTCTTCTTGTTCTTGTTCTTGTTCTCCTTCTTCTTCTTCTTCTTCACCACTGTCTTGTTTGTTGTTGTTGTTGTTGTTGTTGT
>CM065723.1:42847562-42855062 GCA_033310375.1 Conus canariensis | reverse complement strand
CATGTACATTGCAGAACACGGAATATTATTCATTTAACAGTCGTTGGTCAAGAGATCGCTGTTTTTGTCCACCCATGAAGCAAGAAGCGAGGGGGCTTGGTGGTGGGTGGGTCGACCTCGTCAATAAGCGCGCTCAGTAAGAGAAACTTTTTTCTGTTAAGGCCCTTTGCGGTCGGCTGGGCTGAAGGCTACATTGCTTTATCTTGCCCATGAGAGTGCCCGTCTAGGACATGGGGGGGGGGGGGGGGGGGGGGGGTCCGAGTCCGAGTCGTTTAAGCCTTTTTGAACTACTTGAAGTGATTTGTACGTAAAATAGGCGATACGATGTCGATTGGTCTTAAGTCTAGTAATGTAGAAGACTGTGTTGATAGGTAGTGGGTGCGAGGGTTAGGCGAGTTAGCTCTTAACACTGACAAGTCCCCACCTCATGTGTTGACCAAGTGTTTATCCCGTGTGTGTCGCAGACTCGTCGCAACAGCAGCAGCGCCGGTCGTGTGTACGAGGCCGGGTACGGAGAGCGGCGAGAATGGCAGATGGCCGCCTGCACCACCACCACCACCGCCTTCTTCTCCGTCGCCTCCCGGCACCGCAACCTCTCCGGCCCGTGCTGCACGGGCAGTGCGCGCCCCACCCCGGACAACCGGCCCTCGCCACCCCGCCCCCTGGGGTACCCGGGGCCCGGGGCGAGCGCGACAGCAGGGGGGACAAGGACCACCGCCTCGGCGGTACCAAAGACGGCAGCAGCAACGGCGGGCGGCAAGGGTCGCACCGGAAATTGGACCGGAGTTTAAGTGACAGTGAGGACCGGTTGAACGGCAACGGGCGCGGGGTGAACTCGTCGCGCTACAAGACGGAGCTGTGCCGGCCCTTCGAGGAGAGCGGCCACTGCAAGTACGGCGACAAGTGCCAGTTCGCGCACGGGGCGCACGAGCTGCGTAACCTGACTCGGCACCCCAAGTACAAGACTGAGCGGTGCCGGACCTTCCACACCATCGGCTTCTGCCCCTACGGTCCCCGCTGCCACTTCATCCACAACGAGGACGAGCACCTGGCCACCCAGCGCAAGAACGCCAACAACAACGCCGCCCGCTTCCCGTCCTCCTCCTCCTCCTCCTCCTCTTCCTCCTCGTCGATCCAGAAGCCTTGTGCGTTGTTCTTGCCCGCCAACACCACCTCCTCCCTGCTGGCTCATCGGCCCAGCAATTTATGTGGCTTGAACTCTCTGGGCTCCAGCTTCGAGTCGGTGTCGTCTTCCTCCTCTCCGGGCAATCTGTCCCCCAGCCATCTGGACGACACCTTCCCCACCATCGGCACCTTCTCCCCTAGCGCCGTCGCCGACATCCCTTCCCCGCACACCTCCGAGGTCGGCCAAGACTCGGACTCGCCGACCGGCTCCATGTTCACCTTCCCGGCCTCGGACGCGGCGAGCATCGGGTCCATCATGACGCCTCTCAACATCCAGACGCAGCAGATGTACAACAACGTGGTGGACATGGCGGCCCTGGCGCGCTTCGCCGCCCTGAACATTTCCCAGAACCAGCAGAACAACCAGAGCACGTTCCCGGCCAACCTCAACCTGTGCCACAACAGGCAGCACCAGCGGCAGCAACAGCACCAGCAGCCGTCCACGGCGGCGTTCGAGTCGGACCCTGTGTTGGCGGCGGCCACGGAGAACACTGGCTGGCCTGCGGGGCCCGATATGGGCCTGGCCTTCCCCCCACCCTCCAACTCCCCCCACTCGGCGCACTCGGATGATAGCATGGGCAGCAATGGTAGTCTGGAGCTGACTGCCTCCAGCAGTAGTGTGGACAGTGCCGTGCAGTTGGTCAACTCGCCCCACGACCTGGGCAGGTCCATGCGGCTACCCATTTTCAACCAGTTATCAGAGTCGTAAGTAAAGCAAGTGGTTTGAAAACTGATCCAGCAAAAAAAACACTGGTACAGTATACATAACTTTAAGTTCCGTGCATCTCCTGTCATCAGAGTTGGACCACAAAAGTCCAGTTTCCCCCACCTACATTGTCCTTCGTCTTCATTTAACCGACATTTTAATTTATAGTTCCGCAGTATTGGCCTTAATTTATCTTTATGGTTGACATTTTGTGCCGAGAAGAATGGAAGAAGAACGTTTGGTTTCTGAGACTTCAAAGAGAGGGCGTCCTGTTTTATTTTAAATTTTCGTTTGCTAGTTCCATGTTGGATCAGTAAATGTGTCTTAAGTAGGGAGGGATTTTAAGTTTCTATGAAACTGGCCTTGGGTGACTGTTCACATTGTTGGTTCAGACTGTTCTCAATCAGTGAATGGACACGTCAAACTGTTTATTTCGCCTTCTTTTTCGAGTCTGAAACCTACAACTTACAAAAGGACTTTTTGGCATCGCAGAGCTGCAGTTCTCATTGTATGTACTGGTAACTGAAGTGGTGCAGACGGTGTGCTTGTTTGTTTTTCTTTTTCTTTTCTTTTTCTATGTGTGTGCGTGTGTGACTTTTTGTGTTATGGACTTTGTGAAACCTGGAACTTCACCACTGATTCTGTGTTCAATTTGTTCACAACAAGAAAAGTGCATTATTATTGGACATTTCTGCGACTCCAGATCTATCATTTGTGCAGCAGCATAGAAGAAGAAGAGTATGATGATGACTTTTGATGATTCAACAGGGCAGAGAGCTCTGTTTCAAGAACTGGAGCTGTTTGTGTGTGTGTGTGTGTGTGAGAGAAGTGTGTTTAGTTTGCCCATGCCACACAAACCAGGCCTCTGTGGAAAGTGATAGTTTGGGTTCTGACATCTGCATGGGGTTCAACTGTCTTTTTGTCTGCATGCGAGTGGATGTGTGTTGTCACGTGATACATGTCCAGGTACACTTTAAATGGTAGTTGCAGAGTGCGACCTGATCTGTGCGTGTTGTGTATTTGATTGTGATAACAGAAAAGTACAAAGACTTGGTTAAAACGATGTGGACACAGTTTTTATATTGTTTGTTGATCCAAGATTGTGGTCGCTGTCATGTCGTGTGATACTTGAAATGGCTGGGGAAGAGAGAGCTGAAAGCCAGGAATGTTTGTTAGCTGATCCTGATTTGAAGCCATTTACAAATGAAAGTCCTTTTTGGAAAAGGTTGGTCTCTTGGGTGAACGTCGAGTCTGTGAGTGTGTCAGCATGGTTGCCTTGTGGTGTTGGTTTTCTTGTGCCTTTTTCCAGGTTCCCAATGTTCTGTGTAGTCTTGTTAAGTTGGTTCTCCATACAAGTAATCAAACAACTGTAGGACAGGTGAATTTGTGCTTTTTCTTCATTTATTATCTCCAGTTAGTTCTGTGCTTCTTTTACTCCTGGGTTTGCTATTTTTGTTTTGGACTAAAATTTTTCATCCAATTGACTAAAATTGGATTTACAACTAAATACTTTCAGTAGAAAAAAAAGTGTTCTTTTAAAGCATTTATTGAAATAATTAATTAGAGCAGACCTTTTGGGTTTAAAAGATGTGTACTTTGAATTTTTTTGTCTTTCTTTTTTGGTTGTTGTTCTACCCTCCTCCTCTTCTCCGGGCCCCTTCTTTGTGTGTGCACCCCGTTGACAACTTGCCTGAGTGCATCATGAAAAGACAATTGTTTGTAAATGGTTGCACGTCCGTGACCAAGCATGAATGGTGTGTGGCCAAGGGTGGCTGAGGAGTGAAGAGGCGTGAAAGGGCAGAGAATCCTGGAAAAGCTGTGGTTTGGGAGAGATCGTGTTTTTTGCCATGCTGTTTTTGTATTATTACCATGTACAGACAATAGGTGTCATTCCTATGACTTAATTTATTTCAGTTTCAAAGAATAACCCATTCTGGCTTTCATGGCGCCACTGAAACTGGTGCGGATTTGAGGACCAAGGTTTTTTTGTGTGTGTGTGTATTTACTGAATGAAAATCCTGCTACCCGACCGATGTCACCCTTGTTTTCTCATGTGGTTCAGTACTCATCCACTACTTATAATATTATGAACCTTAAAACCTGTTGATTTAACAAAGTACAGAAGATCTTGAAAAGATCTAGAGTTGATAAACTGACTGTTGCAACTGGAAAAGGTTAGAACTTCCTTCCTTCCTGTGGGACATGGTCAGAATCATCCTTGGAGGAAAAAAATAAAGAGAAAAAATGAAGAGAAAATTCAGTATAACCTTCACATTCATTCCAGCTTCCAATATAAAGTAATCTGGAGAATTATCAGTCTATTGACCTGTCAAAACCCGTTTCACACATGATATATACCAAAGAAGAATGCAAGGCACCACAGATTGTGATTGGAAAAAAAAAAGTCTGGCAATTGTACAATGGGACAGAAAGAACATTCTTGGTTAGCAGGATTTTGATATGTTGAGTTTTTTTGTTTTTTTTTAATTCCCTCCCACTTCCCCCACCCCCTCGGATGTTCCTTTTACTACTACGTATGACATTGCAAATCATATGGTAACCATTGTACATGTGTGCAGACCATAAGTATTTGTTACAACTGTGTGGAACATGTTTTTCTGTCACTTCACAATGGTGCCTTCATGATGTTCTTGATGTTGTTCTCTGTTCCTCGCGCACGCACACACGGGTGTTTTTACTTTTCTGTGCATTTTAAAGAAAAAAAACTGCCAGACATCTTAAAAAGGAATAAAAAACAAAACAGGTTCTCTTCTTTTTTTTTAATGCAATATATTTATTGTTAACTCTCCTGTGGTTCGTCTCCTATGTTTTAATGCGTAGTGTTAGCTGGGAGGCGAACAGATATGTATAATGATGTGTACAGCTCAGATAAGCTGTGGTCATTTTCTACCAGGTTGTCTTTTCTACATCGGAAAGATCCAACAACAGATGTTGCATTTTTTTTGTTTTAAGTTCATTGTTTTTAATTGTCAGAACTATATTTCCTATGTGAGCTTTTTTTTTTTAGTAACCACCTGAAGAAATGTAACTCTTTGGACAACTATTGATTTACATTTTTTTTTGTTAAAATAATTTTTTTTTAATTAATTTTTTTTTCCCCCTGGAAGTTAGTTGTGTTTGCTTTGCCAAGCTGTCATTTATTTATCTATTTTTCTTGGTGTGTTTTCTCATTCTGATTTTTGTATTCTCATGATATCAAAACAAGGGAAGAAAAAAAAAGTAACAAATGAAAAATAAAGTTTGCCCAATTATACTGACTTTGGTATATGTTATAATTTGGCATGCAAGTGTGTTGGAATGGGTTGTGAAATTGCGTAGGATGTGTACCAGTGTGCTGTGTGTGTGTTCTATTCCCATTCTCTCGCTCTCTCTCTCTCTCTCTCTCGTTGAGTGTGCAACCTTGGAACTAGCAAGCGGGTACACACACACACACACACACACACGCACACACACATGCACACAATCGGATATGCAGACACGCTTACATATTCCCACATAAACATGTTGAAGACGCACGCACGCGCGCACACAAACACACGCACAGCCGCCATCATATGCTTACTTTGGCACCCTCAACTAATAAAAAAGCTGATTGAAAATGAATACGTGTTTTCAACAAACTCTCGTTTCGAAGGCCCCCATCCCATCCACCCCACCCCCCCTCCCCACCCACGACTCTATGTAATGTAGAAGAAAAAATAAACCTCCATTTCTCCATTCCGTGCCCTCCCTCCCACCCCCCCCCCCCCCTCCCCCCTTCGCTCCACCAAGCAAACTTGGTCCTCCAAGGGAGTCTCCACTGGCTTCACGCTTGAGCGCCCTCGTTTTTCTCGCCCTTCCCCCCCCCCCCCACCTCCCCCTGCCTGCCCATCCATCCTCCCGTTTCCTCCCCTCCCGTCAGTTTTGACCCTACGGAATTTTAAAGCCACTGCCAGGAAGAGGAATAGTAGTAGTAGCCATTTGCTTCTCCCGCACCAACAAAGACCCGAGCCGGGGGTAGAGGGGTGTGTGTGTGTGTGTGTGTTGGGGGGGGGGGGGGGGGGGGCGGGGCTGTGCTAATGGTTGAGCGCGCACAGTGTCTTGTATAGTCTAGGCACTGACTACCGCGTTAACTAAACACACATACACACACACACACACACACACACACACAATCGGTCTTGGTCAAACCATACAAGTGAAGTGTTGATTTCAGCTTCTTTCTTCGTGCATTTTTCTTTATGAATATTTCGCTTGAGGTATCTAAACCCATGCGCCCGCTTTAATTAATGCTCGTTTTTTTTTCGTACATCGTACCACAAGCTCGTCCACCACGGCAGGGAAGAAGAGGGTGAGGGGCGGTAAGGGGATGAGGAGTGGGGGGGGGGGGGGGGGGGGGGGGGGGGGGGGGGGGGAAGAGAAGAAGTGGACTCGGCCATGTCATCATGGCTGTGTGCCAACAACACAAGGAGCTGGCTGTTCAAGCGACGCACCACCGCTGGGTAAAATCACCTTGGGGGCTTTCTTGTCGAGCTGCGAAGAGAGAAGAGTCTCAGTGCACTAGGCTAGCTAGCAGTCGCTCACTTTACTTTTAACTACACTTCCCAAACCAAAAGTGGTAGATATATACATACATGTACGCTCTCTCTCTCTCTCTCTCCTCTACTCTCTCTCTCTCTCTCTCTCTCTCTCAAGCACCAGAGAGAGAGAGAGAGAGACCTCGCACGCACACGCACACACACACACACACACACACACACACACACCTCTCTCCTCTCTCTCTCTCTCTCTCGCACACACACACACACACACACACACATATACACACACGCACACTCGCACACACACATACATTCACTCTCTCTCTCTCTCTCTCACTCACTCACCACACACACACACACACACACACACACACACACACACACATACTGTGCGCGGACACACATTCAAGCCAAGCCCTGACTGCTTCCAAAAGAGACAAACTACACACACACACACACACACACGCGCGCGCGCGCGCGCGCGCGCGCGCGCGCGGACACACATTCAAGTCAAGCCTTCACTGCTTCCGAAAGAGACAAACTACACAGACACCACACACAAAACACACACACACACACACACACACACACACACAACGTGCGCGCACACACACACACACACACACACACACACACACCACACACACACACACACACACACACACACAACACACACCACACACACAATCGCCCCTCTTGTCTCGCCTGGCCCACATCCCATCTATCTTTGTCAGCTACTTGGGCGGTGCGATGGAAGAAGGAGAAAATACAGCGAGTTTATAATAATAAATCCGGGACCAAGAGTCACGAGGGAGTGGGGAGGGGGGGGGGAGGAATGAGGGGAGAGAGGTAGGGGTGGTTCTTTGTGTGTGTGTGTGTGTGGTGTTTTGTGTGTGTGTATGTGTGTGTGTGTGTGTGTCTACTTTTTCTTTTTTTTCTTTTTTTGGTCGGGTCTACAATAAAATGCAAATGCATCCTCTACGTCTTCACTCTGGTCCTCTCACCCCAGTCCACTCCCTCAACCCTCCACGCTTCCCACCATCTGACTTTCAACACTTCCACCCCCCC
>CM065723.1:42832411-42847462 GCA_033310375.1 Conus canariensis | reverse complement strand
TGTGTGTGTGTGTGTGAGCGTGTGTGTGGTTGTGTGTGTGGTGTGTGTGTGTGTGTGTGTGTGTGTGTGTGTGTGTGTGCGTGCGTGCATACGTGTGTGCGTGTGTGTGTGTGTGTGTGTGTGTGTGTGAGCGTGTGTGTAGTGTGTGTGTGTGTGTGTGTGTGTGTGTGTGTGTGTGTGTGTGTGTGTGTGTGCGTGCGTGCGTGCGTGCATGCGCGCGCTTGTGTGTGTTTGTGTCTGTGTCTGTGTGTTTTTGTGTGGGTGGTTGAGACAGAGGGGCAGACACAGACAAACAGAGAGTACGGGTAGCGGTGGGGGACGAGCATGCAGGAAGAGAAGGAAAGGGAAGGAAGTGAGCGAAAGAGGTGGAAGGAAGAGGGTGGCGGAGAGGGGGGGGGGGATGGGGGAGGTGGCGGATGCCTCCAGAAGGAAAATATAACACGACAGGTTGTTCCTAAAAAAAAAACAAGGACTTATGTGTCTTGTCTGCTTCGGGGTCAGATAACATACCAGTATTTTTTGACCTCGATCTATTAGCATAAACGTCACCAAGGGTCGAAGGAAGCATCGTTCGCAAAACGAATGAATCATCTGTACAATAATGACACTGCAGTAAATACCATTGACTGTAGACTGTGGAGCGACTGCATGATTTCGAAGTCGTTTCCCGCCACTGATGCTCAACGAGGGGGGAGGGGGGGGGGGGGGTAGGTGGATGGCGGTGAGGGGTAGGGATTGGTAGTGTAGTCAGTAGGAGATAGCCCTCATCCCTAACTCCACTTACATCTCCCATCCCCCCCCTCCCCCTCCCGCCCCCCCCCCTCCCCTGCTCCCGTCCGCCGTCCATCTCGACCCCAACTTCCCCCTCGCCCCCTTTCCACACACACACACACACACACATACACAGCAGACGCATTTGTCGTTGGGGCATGGAATGGTTCAAATGCGCAGGATGTTAGTACGTCCTTCCTTTGTACGCTGATTTAATCTCTCTCTCTCTCTCTCTCTCTCTCTCTCTCTGTGTGTCTGTTGTGTGTGTGTGTGTGTGTGTGTGTGTGTGTCTGTGTGTCTGTGTGTCTGTGTACGTACTTGCCTGCGCGTGTGTTCGTGCGCGTATACGCCTGTATGCAAACTTGTGCACGTAAACAACAAAACAATGTGTTGATGATCTCAGAGAAAAAAAAAAAAAAAAAAAGCTAAAAAGCTCCTAGTTTTCAAGCGTACCGTTGCCACTAAGTGCGCCAACAGTAGTTAAACAAAACAAGCAAGCAAACGAACAAACAAACAAAGCAAAACAAACAAAGCAAAACAAACCACATCAACAACACAACCTGTAACAACAAATAACATATTTTCTTTCCCTTTGCTTATTTCAAACAGTCACTCTACGCTCAGCCTTATACTGAAATATGCTATTGTGGACCAATCTTGCAAAGCGGGGGTGGGGTGGGGGGGGGGGGGGGTGGGGGGGGGGAAGGGAGAAAGCGATTTCTGAAGGAGATGTGCTTTGTTACATGAACGAAACTTGACACTCTGGCAAAATGATCTCGTCATGATCACAGTGTAATCAGCAGGGTTCAACATTACTCTGTGGGCTTACTCCCAGTGGAAAGGATTTTGCATGAGAAGGTCGCAGTGTGTGTTGTTGTTCTCAGTCTTTGTTGTACACACATTGGCATGCATTGCCTGCAACATCAACCACATTGTTCGTATTCATCGAATGTCTTTGCGGCGTTATAGACATACTATAGTTATACCCGAGCGCGAACACGCGTGCGCGTTCACACACACACTCACACACATACACACACACGCGCGCACGCGCGCAAGCACGAACGTACGCATACGACACACACCACACACACACACACACACAACACACACACACACCACACATGCACACACACACACGCACACACACACACACACACACACACACACACACACACACACACACACACACACACACACACACTACAGTCTTCACCTCTGATAACTAACAGTTAAATTTAAAAAGTTACCACCATTGATACAAACAGATTACAAGACAAGACACAATGCTTTTCGGCCTCTTGGGTCTTCTTCAGGCAAAAACAAACAACATTTAGGACGGTGAAAACGAAGAACGAGAAACCACTTACACAAAGAAAATCGAAGACGTAACGCGAAATACAAAACAAACAAGGGTAGCAGTCAGTTTGAGTCAACGTTAGTTTCGAAACGGAGTGACTGAGGGCGGAAAATGAAGCAAAATTTAGAAAGAGAGGGGGTTAGTTACCGTCAAGGACATAGACAAAGTACAGGACAAGACACAATGCATTTCGACCTCTTGGGTCTTCTTCAGGCAAAAACAAATAACATGTAGGACAGTGAAAACGAAGAACGAGAAACCACTTATCTTCTCATATTCGCCGCACGACCAAAATGGCCGCCGGACGGAAACGAGGCTTTTTGCCTTCCAAAATGTTTAAATGTTGCTTCATTTTCCGCCCTGTCACCTCGTTTTGATATTAAACAGTTAAAGACAAACTCAAGGTCAGTGTGACTTTTCTGCACTTCACTACCAAGAATTCATGCTGGGTTCACATTTCTTGAATCAGTCAGACTGTATTCATTCACTTTCGATCATCATCCGCGCAGAAAGGAGAGAAGGCAAGCAAACAAACAATCGACTACATCACTCTCACATGATTGAAAACAACTTCTTCTGATCATGAAGAACGAAAAAAGTTACCGTCATGAAATCGTGGCCCTCTCTTTCACCCGAAACCATACCAAAGTGACGCATAGTCATTATCACAGCCTGGCGAAAGTCGACGGCCCATTCGACACATCTCTCTCAGCCCAGTCTCTCTCCTTCCTTTTTTTTTTTTTTTCCTTTTCTTTCTTTTTCCTTTCTTTCTTTCGTGCTTTCTTTCGATTTTTTTTTTCGTTCTTTTTCCTTTCTTTCTTTCCTGTCTGTCTTTTTCCCCCTTTGTTCCTTTCTTTCTCTCTGATTTCCTTTCTTTTTTTCAACCATTCATTCTTGGTTTGTTTGTGTGTTTGTTTGTTTGTTTGTTTTTTCTTTTTTTCTTTTTCCTTTCATTCATTATTCATTCATTCAGTTCAGTCTTTGTTTGTTTCTTTCTTTACTGTTTTTTTTTTTTTAACCCCCCGCTGAGTAAATTAGCGGGAGGGGGGGGGAGGGAGAAGGGGGGGAGGGGGGGTTATCTTACACCATACTGATATCCTGCGCACCAAAAGGACAGCTCATTGATTAGGCCACGTTGATACTAGACGTCCCGTGGCTTGCAATCTACCGCTTTTCGAGCCATGCCGGTTCAGTTTTTGTTTGTTTGTTTGCTTCTCTCTCTCTCTCTCTCTCTCTCTCTCTCTCTCTCTCTCTCTCTCTCTCTCTCTCTCTCTGCATGCACTGTCTGTCTATCTGTTTATCTGTGTCTCTCTGTCTCTATGTCTGTTCCCCCCCCCCCTCTCTCTCTCTCTCTCTGTGCCTGTCTATCTGTCTGTACATCAGTCTGTCTGTGTCTGTCTCTATCTCTTTCTCTGTCTCTCTCTGTCTGTATCTGCCTGTCGCTGTCGCTGTCTCTGTCTTTGTCTCTCCCTCTGTGTCTCTGTCTCTGTCCCTCGCTCTGTCTGTCTGTTTGTCTGTCTCCTGTCTCTCCCCCTCCCCCTCCCCCACGCGCAAGCACACACACACACACACACACACACACACACACACACACACACACACACACACACACATTCGCCCCCCCCCCCCGCGCGCGCCGCCACACGCACACACACACACACACACACACACACACACACACACACACACACACACACACACACACACACACACACACACACACACACACACACACACACACACACACATTCCACCTAGTCCCACTCTCCATTTCCATTTCCCTTCATCCCTCCCACCTAAAATGCATGCACACTTCTCACACCCTCGCCAGGCTTTACATTTTGTTAACTTTAAGTCTCCAAAGCCTCACTTCTTCACTTAATAAGTGAAATGATTATGGCTATCGCGCGACTTTTTAGAGTATTTTCGCCATATTTCAGAGAGACAGAGAGAGAGAGAGAGAGAGAGAGGAGAGAGAGAGAGAGAGGAGAGAGAGAGAGAGAGAGAATTTGGATGTGTTTTCGACAAGTTTCAAAGCCTTGTTTGTTTTTTGTTTGTTTGTTTGTTTGTTGTTGTTGTTGTTTGTAATTTATTCAAGAAGTTTACGTTTGAAATTTTACTTTGAACAGGTGTACTTAATTAACATTAAGAATATTTCTCACACGTCTCATACGCTGGAATCTATAAGAAAACAAACAACAAAACCGAGATTGGAAAAAATGTAGCGAGCAACAACAACAACAATAACAACAACAAAGCCATATATATGGCGGAATTGTGAGTATTTTTATCAATCTATGCGTTACACAAGTACCTCCCCCCTCCCCCCACCTCCCACACCTTTCACCATACGCTATCACTACCACCACTCTTTTGCACTCTCTCTTCCATTTCCTTCGTTCTTCCACGCCTACACGTTTCACGTCCCCTTGGCTTACTTGCCCCCCCCCCCTCTCCTCCCCCCCCCCCCACCACACACACACCCCACAACACACGCACAACACAGCCCCTCACCCCTCCCCAAACCCCACTACCCACCACGCCCATCTCTCTCTCTCTCTCTCTCCTCTCTCTCTCTCCCGTGTATTAATTATATAGTAAGCCTCACCGTAACATGATAACGTGTGGCGCGCGTGCCCAGATTATAATCAGTAGTGACGGTTTACTGGCCGCTTTTTTGTCTGGTTTCAGTTTCAACGATTTGCCTATTATTATCTCCACTTGTATACTTTAGGGATATACAGTTTTTTCCCCCACGGTAAATCTTTTTTTTAGTCCGGTACCTACCCGTGATAGTTTACTGTCTGTATGAAAAATACAGTATGTGTGTAGGATGTGTGTAGGTGGATGTGGAGGCTAAATGTGTGTGTGTGTGTGTGTGTGTGTGTGTGTGTGTGTGTGTGTGTGTGTGTGTGTGTGTGTGTGTGTGTGTGTGTGTGTGTTTATAGACGTGTGTGCGTGCGCGCGCGCGGGGGCGAATGTGTGTGTGTGTGTGTGTGTGTGTGTGTGTGTGTGTGTGTGTGTGTGTGTGTGTGTGTGTGTGTGTGTAAGTGCGCGCACGTATGTGTGAATGTATCGTTTTGTCATACTCTATTTGCACACTCAAGACTACTCTGTCTGTCTGCCTCTCTGTCTGTCTGTCCGCCTGTCTGTCTGTCTGTCTGTCTGTCTGTCTCTCTCTCTCTCTCTCTCTCTCTCTCTCTCACACACACACACTACACACATCAACACTCACTCAACACACCACACACCACACACACACACACACACACACACACACACACACACACACACACACACACACACACACACACACACATCATATCATATACGTCGATACGAACAATTAAAACGCTTTCTGGGCCAGTTTCATTATTTAAAAAAAAAAAAAAAAGCAAAACTTAAAAGGCAAGCTTTGCCGGAAAAGGTATGTTAGGGGAAAGGCGGTTAAGAACAAAGTGGGTGGAGGGGGGTGGGGGGTGGGGGTGGGGGGTGGAGGGGGTGAGTGGATGCTGGTAGTGGTGGTGGTGACAGGAGGAAGGGGGGGGAGTGGTTGGTAGGTAAGGTAAAGGTAGAGGGGAGAGGAAAAAAAAAAACAACAAACAAACAATCAGCTTGCATAACCGACATATTTTACTCACGGCTGCAAAGTGGAGCACGCACAATGGCGGTTGCAGCCGATCCATACGGACAATACGTTTTCAGAGCGCGGGCCCCGTCGGGTCTGTTCGCGTCAAGTCAATCGTTCAAACCTAGTAGTGAGAGGCTGGTTTCAGATTACTGATCAGATTCGATTTACTCTGTCTGCCTGTCTGTCTGTCTGTCTGTCTGTCTGTGTCTCTGTTTGGATCCGTCTGTCTTTCTCTGTCTCTCTGGTCCTCTGTCTGTCTGTCTGCCTGTTTGTTTGTTTGGATCCATCTGTCTTTCTCTGTCTCTCAGTTCCACTGTCTGTCTGTCTGTTTGGATCCGTCTTTCTGTCTGTCTCTCTGTCCCTCTATCTGTCTGTCTGTCATTCTCCCCTCCGTCTGTCTGTCTTTCTTCCTGTCTGTCTGTTTGGATTCGTCTGTCTTTCTTTGACGCTCTGTCCCTTTGTCTGTCTGTCTTCCCTCTGTTTGCATGTTTGTGTGTCTGTCTATTTGTCACTCTATCTTTCTGCCTGTTTGGATCTGTCTGTCTTTCTCTGTCTCTCTGTGCCCTCCCCCTCTCTCTCTCTCTCTCTCTCTCTCTCTCTCTCTCTCTGTTTGTCTGTCCCTCTATCCGTCTGTCTGTCTGCTGGTTATATTGATGACCCCTGAACCATTTTGTGGACAGGCTCTCTCTCTCTCTCTCTCTCTCTCTCTCTCTCTCTCTCTCTCTCTCTCTCTCTCTCTCTCTCTCCTCCGGTCGCAAGCTGTGGATATATACACATCAAGTCACACGCTATGCATGCACGTGTGTAAACTATATATTTATATATCGTACGCTAGTGTAACCATGAAGATGACTCATGTGACTTTCGATTCCCTGTAGATGTTTGTCTTTGCCTTAGCTTTGCCTTTAGCATCTGTTGACCTTCTTTCGTTTTTGTCTTACTTTTAGGTTTCAGCTGTGGGGAAAAACTACTTTTCAGCTTGCCTGCTGTATTTGCCCTCATGAAAACATTCGTCTTCATATACGTATTCTCTCTCTCTCTCTCTCTCTCTCTCTCTCTCTCTCTCTCTCTCTCTCTCTCTCTGTCAACGCCGCAAGATTGGTTGGTTTGTTTAATTTCAGGCTAAAGCCACGTTCGAGTGAAAAAAGATACGCAAACCTGCCAGTTAACTATCGTGGCATCGTTTTAACAAGTGTTGTAAGTTGGGTGTATACACATGCTATAAAGAAACGACTTTACAATGGGGAGAGAAAACAAAAAAGAAGAAAAAAATATTGAAGAACAGGCAGGATTTAGAACAAGCGATGGTACCATTGATCATATTTTCACCTTATATGCAATAGGTGTCCTCTTAAAAAAATCTAAAGTGTATGGCGTTATTTTTTTTTTTACTTCAAAAAGGCTTTTGACTCTATGAATAGAAACATTCTATAGACAATTTTGAGAAAATCTGGTTGTGAAACGAAAACTTTATAAAGCTATACGAAGTGTTTATGATTCTGTATTTGTATGGTTCTATGGGAATGAGGAAATAAAGGTAACTAACTCTTACAAGTATTTAGGAATGGTCTTTACTATATATACTACTAAAAACAATTGAAGTACCACCCCTAATTTTTGTATGCAATTTTTAAAAAGCTCTGATAAACCAATTAATATTGATAATTGAATAAACTCTGCTGGATAAGCTTACCCGGTTCTCAAATACTACTCCTCGTGCATTTTTGTTATGTTAAAGTCGGTCAGCAGTTATCTACCGCGTCGCATCTGAGGCAAAAAAAATCCCGAGAAATTATCGAACTTGTGTCGCTCCCAGATTTTGACACAGACACAGCAAGAAAAAAAAAATGTGATGCACGTGAAAGCAAGGTCTTTTTTGAGCAGAATTGCAATCAGTTAGCACATTTGACGGGTATAAAAAGTCGCGAAATTTAGGAAGATTTAACCATGCCTGCGAGACAACGACTAAGCAACACCGACAGAGGAAGAGCGATAGCATGGTACCAAGAAGGTATTGGCTTGAGGGAGATTGGTCGACGGCTTGGAGTGAGTCACCCAGTCATTCTGAGGCTCAGAGACCGTTGGCTTAACACTGGAAGTGTTGAAGAACAGCAGGGACGTGGACGGACGAGAAGCACCTCCAGACAGCAGGATCGGTTCATTGTTATCGCTTGTCTGAGAGACCGTTCAGCCAGTGCCACAGTACTCCGAGAGCAGCTACGACAAGCCAGCAACGTCAACGTCAGTACCCAGACAGTTCGGAACCGGCTCCACGACGCCAACTTGAGGTCAAGGTCCCCAGCAGTGAGATCAATACTGACCCAGCGCATCGAGCTCATCGTCGGGCCTGGGCAGCATGTCATAGAAGGTGGACAAGAGCTGAATGGGCAACAGTACTCTTCACAGACGAGTCAAGGTTCACCCTCAGGTTCAACGACGGGCGGGTTCGCGTCTGGCGACGTCCTGGAGAACGCTACGTTGACGCTGCCGTCAGGGAGCATGACCGCTATGGAGGTGGGTCCGTGATGGTGTGGGGTGGGTTCAGCCTACGTCACAGGACCCCCCTACACCGTGTTGAAGGCCGCCTGACCGGTGCCACCTACCGCGACACCATCATCCGCCCCCTTGTGATGCCCGCCCTGAGGGCAGTTGGCCAGGGCGCCCAGTTCCAGGACGACAACGCGCCGTGCCACCGCGCCGCCATCGTGAATCAGTTCCTACAAGGGCAGCAGGTGACAAGAATGGACTGGCCTGCCAGGTCACCAGATTTGAACCCCATAGAGCATCTGTGGGACGTGCTGGGGAGGCGAGTGCGGGCCCACAACCCTCCAGCAGACACCGTGGACCAGCTGTTTCAGTTGCTGGAGCAGGAGTGGCAGGCGATCCCCCAGGACACTCTCCGCCGCCTGGTGCACTCCATGAGACGTCGATGTGACGCTTGTTTGAACGCGAACGGTGGTCATACCCGTTATTAACATCATGACATCTACCATAGACTCTTGTTACTTTTCATTTTGGGGGTATGCCTCTTTAATCAAGTGTAAAATAAAGATAATTTTTTGTCACGGTGTTTGAATAAATTTGAATGGATTGAGGAATAATAAAAATAAAATATTCAATCATTAAATTATGTTCAGCTTTGTTTTCTTTCGAATGACAGCAGTTTTCCTAAGTGGTACTTCAATTGTTTTGAGTAGTGTATATTAAGTTGAGAATTAGGAATGCTTTGCCAGATGTTTGTAATAAAACAGAGAAAGGAGTGATAGAAATGCTGACGTCATTTAGAAAACTAACACGATGGATATAACATTGTTTTGGAAGCTGTTTGACACGCAAATTGTATTAATTCTGTCATACGCATCTGAATTAGAACAAGGCCGTAACCAAAATAAAAATTCTGTATGTTTGCCATAAGAACATTTCTAAATATTCCCCTGCGTACATCAAACAGGCTGAAATATGGAGAAACTGGGAAATATTTTTTACATGTTACAACGACTGTAAAGTGTATGAAAGACTGGTTGAAACTAGCCGCACTCCCCATGTCAACAATATGAAGACAAACTTATGAAACGCTCCTGTTACAACACGAATCTGGTCACTTTAACTGGGTACCACATGTACAGAAGACTCTGAAACTGTAAATGGATTTGATATTGTTTGGCTGAGCCAAGGAGTCGGTTATGAGTACGGTTTTATAGCGGAATTTAAAGACAGACTCATTTTCAAGCAAAACTGGTATGCAGAAATAGAAGGTAATGTAGCTATTTCTGTTCTTTTAAAAGCTTTTCTCAAGGCAAAAAAAGCACCCCGCATTAGTTACAAATAAATGGCACAGAGATAGTTTCATCAGATTCAGATTGAGGGTTAGTGGTCTTAAAAAATTGTAAGCAATGGTTTTTAAGTCACTAAAGTACAGGTGACATGATCTGCCCGTCTTGTAGAAGTGAATGTGAAACCGAACAACACTTCGAAAAAATTTTGTTGCACTGCTATGTTGACAAACGTAAAGGCTGCAGTGTGTTAAATTCTTTTTCATACCACCAAATCAGGTCAAGAGCTGCCATGTTGTTATCTAATCATAACTGAACGTGTTGTAAATGATCTAGCTAAATATATAGCTGAAGCCATGCATATGAGAAAAAATATCATCGCACAATGCACCGGTTAATTTCGCGATGATCCTTTTCTTTCTTTCTTTCGCGTTCCCGGCCATACTAGACCCTCAATCCGGTTAGTAAGGCGAAGTCCACAGTCCGCTGCAGAGACCCCGCCGGTCCCCACAGCTTCTCCTGGACCTCAACTGGACTGAGCCACGTCTGGCGTCTCAAGGCTTCAAAGGAGGGGCAGGACTGTAAGATGTGGGTGGGAGTTTGGGAGCCTGTGCCACAAAGGCGCTGGTCAGTATGAGAGAGTTTGAGACGTGAAAGATGGGAGAGGAGCTGGCAGTGTTCTGTTCGCAGCCTGAAGATGGTAATTTGAACTGCTCTGTCGAGCTGGTGAATGCTGTCCTCTTCAGTCCCAATGTCCAGGCGGTGGCGCCATACTCTTCTGAAGTTGTTCCTGAGGATGGTTTTAGCTTTACTGTAGAACATCGGGTGCCCTGACTGTTCCTGTCTGCTGCTGAAACTTGGACAGACGGTCTGTCTCCTCATCCCCTCCAATGCCACAGTGAGAAGTGATCCACTGCAGGAATACAGCAGTTCTCTGTTGGAGGAGACTGAGTTCCTCTCTGATGGCTCTGATTATCTGCTCTCCTCCTGGTGTCTGGAGGCTCTTCAGGATGGATTCACAGTCTGTCAGAAAGACTGCGTTGGTGGGGAGCCTGTCTTCCTGGTCAAGTGTGGTCTGGGCAGCAAGGAATAGGGTACAGGCTTCAGCTCGGTAGTTTGTGGAATACGTGCCTGTGGCCACAGACTTTCTGAAAAATCTGCGGTCTGGGAACTTCTTGATGAAAACTCCACCTCCACTGTTTATCACAGCCTCTTCTGCTGACCCATCCGTGTATGCTCTAGCCCAGGTGGTAGGTGGGTAAGAGGTGTTGAGAGCTTCGAGGGTCTGGGACTTGAGTTCCTATGCTGTGTGATGCGCTTTGGCTGTTACGCCCTTGACAATGAATGTGATAAGCGGGATGTCCGCCTTGACAGTCCTCCCAGTTCTGAAGCATTTCAAATGGGTGATTGGAATCTGTGAGGGGCTGATTAAGGTTCTTCTCTGGAGCCTTGATGAGGTGGTGGGGCTCTGTCCCTTCAATCTGCTCTTTATGGAAGCCATAAACTTGGAATGTCGGGGGTAGGAAGATAGCCTTTTTATTTCCCCATTTTGCCGCTAGAGCTTTTGTTGTTGTCTCTCCTCAGGGGAGATCCAATGTGTGTGGTGTGTGTGTGTGTGTGTGTGTGTGTGTGTGTGTGTGTGTGTGTGTGTGTGTGTGTGTGTGTGTGTGTGTGGTGGTGTGTGTGTGTTGGGAAGTGGAAGGGAAGGGAAGGGAGGGGCGGAGAGGAGAGGCGAAAGGGAAGGGAGAGGAAGAGTGAAGGGGACGGGGTGGGAGAGAAAGAACGGTGGAAGGTGTGTTTAAGAGAGCGTGTGTTCATATGAAATTTCAGCTTTTGGTATCGGTGAATACGATTGTTCTCTCCCTTGTCTGTAGGCTCGAGTGCTGAATGGACAATGAAAAAAAATCAGTATCAAAACGTCAGCCCCCCCCCCCCCCTCCCACTTTCTCTCTCTCTCTCTCTCTCTCTCCTCTCTCTCTCTTCTTGTGTGCTTGTGTGTGTGTGTGTGTGTGTGTTGTGTGTGTGTGTGTGTGTGTGTGTGTGTGGAGAGGATGAGAGAGAGAGAGAGGAGAGAGAAGAGAGAGAGAGAGAGAGAAAAGAGAGAGAGAGGAATGATGATGATGATGACGACGATGACGACGACGACGATGACGACGACGACAATGATGATGATGAGTGAGAGGGGATGAGGGTGGAGAAGGGGTAGATGGGTGGTATGATGTTACAAGATTTGAACTCGCAATTTTTGCATGACTACGAGATTGGTGACGTCATTCAAAGATTCAAAGGCCCTCAACATTTGGCCTGATCGGTCTATACAGTTTAATTTCTTTTATTTTGTAGTACTCTTTTAAGGACATGGAAGATTTATTCCAAAAAAAAAAAAAAAAAAAAAAAGCGTTTAGAAGCTGATGAGTAAAGCTCACACAGCTTTTATTCATTATTTTTTTTTAGCATCCCTTTCCGTTTCCCGATTCCAGCAGTCATAAACATTCCTAATCATGATAGTAAAATGAATACTTACCACGCTGAGTCATCCGGTTAGCGGACGAAATGAATAATTTCTCATATTTCAGCCTATTAAGATTGACTGTACAATGTGGTCATTACAGGTTTTGTTTGTTTGTTTGTTTTGAGTTTTCGTCGACAAAATATGGTCAGGTAAACAAACAATGAAATTCGTCACTAATTTCTGCGTTATTATTATCATTATCATTATTATCACTGTTATTATTATTATCGTTATCATCATCATTTTTATTAATCATTATCATTATTGTTATCATTATTATTATAATAATTATTATTATCGCTATTACTGGGTCCGAAATAGCTCAGTGGTAGAGTACCGGACTCGTAATATTGGTGACCCTGGGGTTGCAGCTTCGAATCTCGAAAGAAAAGAAATTAGTCTGAGTCCACAACTGTGTGTACCAGTTTATGAACTCATAAGCATGAGAAAGACAGCTGTTGAACTTCGTGTTTAAACCAGGGACCATAGGGAGGAGAAAAAAAAAAAGAAAAAAAAAAAGAAAAAAAAAAAGAAAAAGAAAAACAGAAGGGACGTAGCCTTTGACTTTGTTTACCTAGAATTCACTCTTTGGGAAGAGGAGACGGGGCAGGCAGAGAAAGAGAGAGGTGGACAGACAGACAGACAGACAGACAGACAGACAGACAGATAACGTTGCTGAATGGACCGGGCAGAGCTTTGCTTGCAACTCAGGCTCTTCTTGCCCACAACCGTCCGAAGTAGGAACAACTGCTGCAGTATTCGTCATCGCTATGCCCCCTCCATCCCCCATTCCTCACCCTCCGGTCCGTCCTCCTCCTCCTACCCCCCTACCCCCCCCCCCAACCCTCCCCCCTCCCCGCCCTTCCAACTCCTCCCACTCCTCCCCCACACGGTGATCCTTCCTCCCATTCCCCTCCCCCAGCCCCCCCCCCCACCTCCCCCATCACCCCAACCCTGGTGTGTGGACCACAAGCAAAAAGTGTGAGAGCTGCTTACCGGGAATCTATCTGCTCATCCGCTTCAGTAGTGCTATTCAGGTTTTACGTCCCAACCCACACCACAGGATGGTGTGAGTGATGATGGTAAATGGAAGCGAGTCTTGGTTCAACGGCTACAATCATATATATTACGGCCAGGCTATATCTGTCGGTGCTACCAACGGCAGCAGGGCATGCACACAAGACGCAGGAAGGGGGCAGAGCTTTCTGAGACAACCCTAACCGCACCACCATCCCCCAGTACAGGTGTGTGCTTGGCTTTGCAGACCAGTCCGCTGCTTGCTGCGCTAACCTGAGCGAGCCACTGCTGCTGCGATAACGCTTCTTCGCTTGAGTCATTATCTGGACGCTTCAGGGGTAGCGTTCAGTTACAGCTACCTTTTCCCTACACTGTCCTATCTTCTTCTTCTTCTTCTTCTTCTTCTTCTTCTTCTTCTTCTCTTCTTTCTTCTTCTTTTCTTTCTTCTTTCTTTCTTTCTTTCTTTCTTCTTTCTTCTTCTTCTTCTTCTTCTTTCTTCTTTCTTCTTTTCCTTTTTTTTTTTCTTCTTTTATTTGTGCTGTCCCATCTACTGCGCCACTTCAGTGGCATTGGACTTACGCCTTCCATTCCGTGGGAAAACAAAGGGATGTAGGAACAAAAGTAGGAAAGTAGGGAAGAGAAAAGTAGGAAAACAAAGGGATGTAGGAACAAAAGTAGGAAAGTAGGGAAGAGAAAAGTAGGAAAACAAAGGGATGTAGGAACAAAAGTAGGAAAGTAGGGAAGAGAACAGTAGGAAAACAAAGGGATGTAGGAACAAAGTAGGAAAGTAATGAAGAGAACAGTGGGAAAACAAAGGGATGTAGGAACAAAAGTAGGAAAGTAGGGAAGAGAAAAGTAGGAAAACAAAGGGATGTAGGAACAAAGTAGGAAAGTAATGAAGAGAACAGTGGGAAAACAAAGGGATGCAGGAAGAAAAGTAGGAAAGTAGGGAAGAGAACAGTAGGAAAACAAAGGGATGTAGGAACAAAAGTAAGGAAGTAGGGAAGAGAACAGTGGGAAAACAAAGGGATGTAGGAACAAAAGTAAGGAAGTAGTGAAGAGAACAGTGGAAAACAAAGGGATGCAGGAAGAAAAGTAGGAAAGTAGGGAAGAGAACAGTAGGAAAACAAAGGGATGTAGGAACAAAAGTAAGGAAAGTAGGGAAGAGAACAGTGGGAAAACAAAGGGATGTAGGAAACAAAAGTAGGAAGTAGGGAAGAGAAAGTAGGAAAACAAAGGGATGTAGGAACAAAAGTAAGGAAGTAGGGAAGAGAACAGTGGGAAAACAAAGGGATGTAGGAAACAAAAGTAGGAAAGTAGGGAAGAGAACAGTGGGAAAACAAAGGGATGTAGGAACAAAAGTAAGGAAGTAGGGAAGAGAACAGTAGGAAAACAAAGGGATGTAGGAACAAAAGTAGGAAAGTAGGGAAGAGAACAGTGGGAAAACAAAGGGATGTAGGAACAAAAGTAGGAAGTAGGGAAGAGAACAGTGGGAAAACAAAGGGATGTAGGAAACAAAAGTAGGAAAGTAGGGAAGAGAACAGTAGGAAAACAAAGGGATGTAGGAACAAAAGTAAGGAAAGTAGGGAAGAGAAAAGTAGGAAAACAAAGGGATGCAGGAAGAAAAGTAGGAAGTAGGGAAGAGAACAGTAGGAAAACAAAGGGATGTAGGAACAAAAGTAAGGAAGTAGGAAGAGAACAGTGGGAAAACAAAGGGATGTGGGAACAAAAGTAGGGAAGTAGGGAAGAGAATAGTAGGAAAACAAAGGGATGTAGGAACAAAAGTAAGGAAGTAGTGAAGAGAACAGTGGGAAAACAAAGGGATGTAGGAACAAAAGTAGGAAAGTAGGGAAGAGAACAGTGGGAAAACAAAGGGATGTAGGAACAAAAGTAAGGAAGTAGTGAAGAGAACAGTGGAAAACAAAGGGATGTAGGAACAAAAGTAGGAAGTAGGGAAGAGAATAGTAGGAAAACAAAGGGATGTAGG
>CM065723.1:42777411-42779911 GCA_033310375.1 Conus canariensis | reverse complement strand
GACCCCTTGGAGAATAGTTATGAGCCTCAGGATAATCACGCTTTTCTCTCTTTTCGTGACTGTCTTCCAGGAACATAGCTGTTCTTCTGAAGATATTTTGGTCTTTAGACGCTGGAATTTTTCCGTTAGGGGCTCCTTGTTATTATCAAGCTTGTGATGATCAACCTCAAATTGAAGAGAGGAGGATGGGAGGTTTGGCCGCAAGTAAGCAGCGACTACCAGCTAGCTGGCTAGCTATCCAGCCAGCCAGCCAGCCAGCACAGCTTGAGCTATTGAGTTTAAATCACACACACGCCTGTGAAGAAGTGGGAGTGGGAGGTTGGGTCGGGGTGGTGGGAGGAGGGAGCAGTCTGGCGTGAGGGGGAGGGATGATAGGGTAAGGGAGCAGTGTGTGTGTGTGTGTGTGTTGTGTGTGTGTGTGTGTGTGTGTGTGTGTGGTTAGTGTGGAGTTGGGGGGGGGGTGTGGGGGGTGGGGGGGGGTGTGTGAGAGGTCGTTGTGATGGTTGGGTAGGAGAAGAGGATGGAGGGTGGGCGGGTGGGTGGAGGGTGAGAAGGGAGGGTGTTAGAAGGATGAAAGCGTTTGAACATTGCGCAGTAGGATGAGAGTTGTTGAGGTGACAGACACAATCTCACCAGTACCTACCTTTCTCCCTCACCACCCCTTCGCTCTCCAACCTTTCCCCCCCCAACCCCCCCCCCCCACCCCCGCCTCTACCTCCCTCTCCCTTCCCCTTTTCCCTCATCTTCTCACCATCGACTTGCAATGCAGAGCAGTCGGAATTCCTAATAGTCGATGTTGTTTGACGCGAGCCTATCCAATCCACCCTCATTTTCGTGTCTTCACGTCTTGGCTAATGGGATTCTGGTTTGGTTTTTCCCGCTTAGGTATTGTGAACATGAACAGGTGCTGTCTATATTGTTACTGTTCAGAGATGCGTACCTAAGTGGTATTAATCTTCCTGTATGCTTCAAAAACGCCAACTCAAACAGCAGATCTAAAAAAAAAAATGAAATAAAAAAAGAGGGACTGCAGACATTTGAAATGAGGTGCTACCACAAGATCCTGCGCGTCTGCTACAAAGAGTATCATGTCACCGATGGAGACCCGCAGAGGAGAATCAGTACAGCCATTAGCCCTTTCGAATGAATGCCTGCGCACGCACGCGCGCCACACACACACACACACACACACACACACACACACACACACACACACACACACACACACACACACATTCGTCCTCCTATTCATGGATGCATACACGCATACATACACACAAGATAGTTCAATACACACTGTTCAATAAATGCTCACCATAAGCAGCAACAGCAACAATAACAGCTATAACTATGTGCAATCTTTTTTTTTTCCTGTCCCATCTTCACTGCCCCTTGAGTGGCAGTGTTCCCACGCCGCTCATTCCGTCCCCCCGTCCACAGCCACAGCCCGGCCCGTCCCCCCGTCCACAGCCACAGCCCGGCCCGTCCCCCCGTCCACAGCCACAGCCCGGCCCGTCCCCCGTCCACAGCCACAGCCCGGCCCGTCCCCCCGTCCACAGCCACAGCCCGGCCCGTCCCCCCGTCCACAGCCACAGCCCGGCCCGTCCCCCTGTCCACAGCCACAGCCGGGCCCGTCCCCCCGTCCACAGCCACAGCCCGGCCCGTCCCCCCCCCCCCCGTCCACAGCCACAGCCCGGCCCGTCCCCCCGTCCACAGCCACAGCCCGGCCCGTCCCGCCGCAGCCCCGGCACCGGCAATCCACAGGGAGCAGTCAATGTCGAGTCGTTATGAAGCAACTCACCGGAGGAGGCACGGCACTGCTGCCGAGTTACTTCGGTGGTGTTCAGTGGTGCCTGTTCTGATCCAACATCCGCAGAACACCACCTACTAAGCCCCCTACTGACGACAATAATTGCTCTGTCGAGGAGCCGGCGTGAGTGAGCTCTCCCTCCAGAGGGCGCCACCAGGTCAACTGAAAGACAGCCCCCATGAATTAACCGATACCGGTGACTCCGACGGAATCAAATCAAGGTCACAGACGTGGAAAGGACATCGAAACTGAGGTCACCATGAGAGCAGGGCATGAAGGGTCACAGAATTTGAGACTTTGTTTGTTTGTCTGTTTGTTTTTAAATGGTGATCGATGAGAATAAGGATGATGAAGATGATGCTGAGGATTTCCATTCCCGTTTGAGACTATCTAAAGGATGTACTCTACGCTTGATTTCATAATATATCCCGGCGTCAACCAGGCACGAGAGATACAGACACCTACAGTGTTGGTCAGGAAATTTGAGCAACACTCTCAGAGACGCATCCATTAAGTGAATGAAACTCGACTGTGTGGTCCCAATCTTCCCAACTGAGCCCGTAGCAAACTCAGCTCTGGGTATGAGCGTTCAGGGCAGAAAAAAACCCCACATGGCTCTGATTGGACTTGAACCCACGACCTCCCAGCCAGGAGTCCGCGACGCTAACCGCTTCGCCACAGGCGGCTGGT
>CM065723.1:42734911-42742411 GCA_033310375.1 Conus canariensis | reverse complement strand
ACAAAAGAGAGAGAGAGAGAGAGAGAGAGAGAGAGAGAGAGAGAGAGAGACAGACAGACAGAGACAGAGAGAGACAGAGAGACAGAGAGAGAGAGACAGAGACAGAGAGAGACAGAGAGACAGAGAAACAGGGTAGGGGGTGGAAGGGATTGGGGGTCAATCTTTGCATCTTTGTTTGTTTGTTGTTGCGTTGACTGCGTAGAATTTTGTTTTGTTTCAAAATCTTAAATCCAGTTACGGTCATATTGTTTTCTTGAATTTAATCAGAGTAAAGAGAAAGGAGAGCGGATGGATTATTGGGGGACGTGATGGGGAGAGGGGGGGGGGGAGGGGGAATGAGAGCAGTGACTCAAAACAAACAAACAAACCAAAAAAACCCCGAATAACCAGAGAAGAATAAACGTAGAACACACACGCACACACATGCCCAGCGCCGTGACCACACCTCTACAGAAATCCCCTTCCCTACATCCCCCTCTCCTTCCACCTTCCTTCCTCATCCCTCTCCCCTCTCCCCCTCCCTACTCCATCTCGCACTCCCCCCCCCCCCCCCCCAACCATTTATCATCTACTATCCAAGCAGCTTAAAAGGTCATAAATACATCACACCCAGTTAGAGTGAGTGCCCTTGAAATGCCATCAATAGAAAATGGGGATGGTGGCAGAGGGACAGAGAGAGAGAGAGACAGAGAGGAGGGCAGGGGGGGGGGGGATGGGATGGGGGGGGGGGAGAGTAACAAAGTGCGTTACACAATAGAAATTGATCGCAAAGGGAAACTCCATCCGTGTACGGTTGTCGCGCGGGGTCTGTTTCTTACATTATTGAAGTGTCACACACAATGTGCTAAATGGAGAATGTGGTGTTGTTACATGTTGGTTTTCTTCTTTTTTTTTTGCCCCCCCCCCCTCCCGTTTTGTTCCTAGACCTGATTGTGTGTGATTCTCTCTGCAAGTGAGCTTTGAAAGGATATGGGATGTAATCTGATAGGGTTGGAGCCGCATATCAGAAATAAATGCCCTTGTCTTTTTTGTTTTTGTTTTTTGTTTTCCTTTTTTTCTTTTTTGGTTGGTTGGTTGTTTTTTTCTGTCTGTCTGTCTGTCTGTCTCTCTGTCTGTCTGTCTGTCTGTCTGTCTCTGTTTGTCACTGTCTCTCTCTCTCTCTCTCTCTCTCTCTCTCTCTCTCTCTCTCTGTCTCTCTGTCTGTCGGTCTCTGTCTCTGTGTCTCTCTCTCACTCTCATTGTGTCTGTCTCTGTCTGTCTGTCTGTGCCTGTGTTTGTATCTTTGTCTGTCTGTCTATCTGTCTCTGTCTGCCTCTCTCTCTCTCTCTCTCTCTCTCTCTCTCTCTCTCTCTCTCTCTCTCTCTCTCTCTCTCTCTCTGTTGACTGTTGTTTTTGTTTGGTCTAAAACCTTCAAATATTGTTATTGGGAACAAATGCATTTGTGCGTCACATACATCTACACACCTGAACACACACGCGCGCGCGCGCACGCACGCTCTCTCTCTCTCTCTCTCTCACACACACACACACACACACACACACACACACACACACACACACACACACACACACACACACACACACACACACAAGCTCGCGCGCTCTTTCAAGCTCTTGCGCGGAGATGCACCGGCACGTACGCATGTGCGTATGAACAGAGAGAGAGAGAGAGAGAGAGAGAGAGAGAGAGAGAAGAGAGAGGAGAGAGAGAGAGAGAGAGAGAGAGAGAGGGTCGATTATATCCAATCATAATAACAACACGCTGTTGTGTTTTCAAATATCTGTAATGCTTTAGTATAAGGTTACAGTACTCGTTCAATAGTCAAAAGTGCACACACACACACACACACACACACACACACACACACCACACACACACACACACACACACACACCACACACAAAACACACACGCGCGCGCGCTAACCACTCTATCTTGGATAGTCAAGTATGCTGGATAGATTTGTTCCTTTAAATCCTTGTGGATGGGAAGAAAGGTAGTATGTTTGTAATTTTTTTTCTTCATTATTCCTAGATTATTTAGTTGAACTGTTTGAACGCTTTTTAGTGTAGTCTTCGTTTATGTGTGCATATCTGTATATGTTTGTATGTATGTATGCATGATGTATGCCTGTATGTCTCTCTCTCTCTCTCTCTCTCTCTCTCTCTCTCTCTCTCTCTCTCTCTCTCTCTCTCTCTCTCTGCACGAAACAGCTGTCAGCATGACCTCATTTTTACCTGATTTTATCTGGTTTTACTGGAGTAGAGATTCACCCTTAGTGATATGCCACTTCATTTGAGGTGAGGTTTTTATCATTATCGTACCCTGAGCTGAGGAAACTGTGCATCTGCAAAAAAAAAAGTGAAAAATACATTGAAGTCTGAAGACATGAATAGACTATTGTTTTTATTCTTATCTATCCATCCATCCATCTATCTATCTATCTATCTATCTATCTATCTATCTATCTATCTATCTATCTATCTGTAAAGCAGAAGATAAGTAGGGAAGGGGAAGGAGGTGCAGGAGACGGGGAAGAGAGAGGGTGGACACATCATCTTCCACATCATCACCAGCTCGCTGGTTTTCTCTTTGATTTCAGATCATAGTTCGACCAACGGACCAGTTCGGACCGAACCGAACTCACTGACCTCAGGACAGTGCGTGCTACACGCTTCGGCTCCTCACGTTTCACCCGTTACATACCAGCCCAATGAGGCGCGGCTGTTGCTGTTTGCAGCCCTCTGTATTCACAAACACTTGAACAACGGAATCAGCGTCACAGCCTTCACCACACACTGCTCAGTGAAGAAATGGCCTTAGAGCCAGGACGCTGGGAGTGTATAGGCCTCCCAGCCTCCTTCAACGAGATCTTTCCAGAAACTCCCTTTGCGGTCATCGCCACGCCTGAGTCACAATGGAACTGTTAGAAGCATCTAATGAGGTCAGATCCGGCATCGCCGGGCTGCCATACTTGTCTCCAAACCTGGAACTGACGTTCTATCCCACACAGCCCACAAACAACGGGGCCGACAGTCATGTAAGTGGCTGGATTTTTTTTTTTTTTTTGCTGTCCCAACCTCTGCGCCACCTCAGAGGCAGTGCACCCACACCGCTCATTCCGACACCCCGTCTACAGCCACAGCCCGGTCGGCCCCGACGCAGCCCCGGCACCGGCAATCCGCAGGGAGCAGTCAACGTCAAGTCGTCAAGAGGCAACCCACCGGAGGAGACACTGCACTGCTGCCGAGTCACTTCGGTGGTGTTCAGTGGCGCCTGTTCTGATCTAACATACGCAGGACACCACCTACTAAGCCCCCTACTGACGACAATAATTGCTTAGTCGCGGAGCCGGCGTGAGTGAGCTCTCCCTCCGGAGGGCGCCACCACGTCCGTCCAACGACAGCCCCCATGGACCCGCCGATACCGGTGACCCCGACGGAACCAAACCAAGGCGACAGACGTGGAGAGGACATCGAAACTGAGGTCACCATGACAGCAGGGCATGAAGGGAAGTGGCTGGATCTTAAAGGGTGCAGGGGGACATCAAGACAGACCCTTCAGACCCCGTATATAAGGTGAATTCCGGCATGTATCAACCCCGTCGCCAACGACTTCCACCAGGGGAACCTCTCAAAAGGCTCAAACCTCCTCAGCGAAGACAACACCAACTACGGCGCTACAGACCCCCAAGACTGTTTCGGCGGCCTCAAATTTGTCTTCCAGACCAATCCATCCAGACCAGCCATGGTCAAAGGGAGGCTCAAGCTTCTTTTCAGCAAAGCCAACACCCATTACAGTGTCGCCGAAGTCCTGTGGCCGACTCCCCAGCCTCTAACTAGCCTTCTAAACCAGTCTGCACAGACCAGCCGTCGCCAGCATGTCTTCCAAGTGAGCACAGTCTCCAGACATCTTAACTGGCATTCCAGACTACCAGCTAGGTTACCCCTCACTGCGATCCCATCCCACGTTCGAGGGATTAAGCCCTGCAAACTCTCTGCTCTGAAAAGTTCGTCAGAATCATGCCCTTTAAATATCTATCTGTCTGTCTGTCTGTCTGTCTATCTATCTATCTATCCATCCACCCATCCATCTATCCATCCATTTATCTATCTATCTATCTATCTGTCTATCTATCTATCTATCTATCCGTCTGTCTATCTGTCTATCTATCTATCCATCTATCTGTCTCTCTGTCTCTGTCTCGGTCTCGGTCTCTGTCTGTCTCTCTCTGTCTCTCTTTCTGTGTGTGTGTGTGTGTGTGTGTGTGTGTGTGTGTGTGTGTGTGTGTGTGTGTGTGGTGTGTGTGCGTGCGCGCGCGTGCGCGCGCGCGCGTGTGTAAAATAGAATACAGCATATACATGTTTTTTCCCCTTTCTTTTTTTCTTTTTGAGAGCGCGGTCTATCCCATCTTCTATGAAAACACACACCCTCGCACTCTTCTCACACACCACAGATCATGTGATCCAGACAATCGATTCTCTGATTGGTTAGTCTTCGCTTTCCCGATGAAGGACAAAGGGGGAAAAAAAAGGGGGGGAGGGGGGAGGGGGGGGGAGTGAGGGTAAAGTGGGATAGGGATAGAGGAGGGGGAAGGAGTGGAGGGGTGGGAGGGAGTGAAGTGCGTTACAAAATGAAAACTGGTCCCTAATGGAAATTCGATCCTTATGTGGTGGCATCTCTAACTACAGTATAGGAGTGTGGCAGACTGTGGTCAATGGAAAAGATATGTTCTATTGCGGGCATTGTTTATCCCTCTACCACTCTCTACAAGTCGTTGTGGTTCCGCGGTAAGTGGACGTGAAAAAATTGGATGTAAAATGATCCAATTTGAGTGCACATCAGATTGGAAATACCTTTGGTGGTTTCCTGTTTTTTTTTTTTTTTGTGTATGTGTGATTTATTTTCTGTTGGTTGTTTTTCTTTGAAGAAAAAATAACATTGAAATGTTGTTCGTGGGACAAAGGCATTTTGCATAGCATTTGCGCGTGAGCACACACACACACACACACACACACACACACACACACACACACACACACACACACACACACATGCACGCACGTGCACACACACATACACGCATGCACATACGCACGCACACACACGCACACACATGTAGTGAGATACACAAGCACTGCACACACACACACACACACACACACACACACACACACACACACACACACACACACACACACACACACACACACACACCACACATGCACGCACGTGCGCAAAGGAGCCCGAACCCACATGTACACATGCTTAACAACAGAGGAGAGAGAGAGAGAGAGAGAGAGAGAGAAAAGAGAGAGAGAGAGAGAGAATTCTCTACTTCCAAGACATATCAGAACATTTTGTGTTTAACATCTATCTCATGCATTCTCAAGCAGTTAATAGTACCTGTGCTGTGCTCAACCCCCCCCCCCCTCGCCTCCCCCCTCTAATCACAGACACACCCCCCCCCCCCCCCCCCCCCCATCCAACCACGTACACACCTTCCTCCGAACACATACACACATAAATACTTAATTCCATGGCTGCAACTTGTTCTTTGCTAAAAAAACCCAACTGAATTTACAAACAAAACAACAAACGAAACAACACACACACACACACACACACACACACACACACACACCCCCCCCACCACAGCCACACACACACACACACACACACAAAAACACCAAGAAAAGACGCAGATTGTAAGGATTATTCTAGCTTACGCTGTCATTGTTATCCCGAAAACTATATAATGCACACGATTTTTTTTTTCTTTTTTTTTTCAGCCATAATTCTTCGTACTGCAGCGGTAAATTGATGTCTTGTCGGTTGACACGCAATTAATCACACACACACACACACACAACACACACACACACACACACACACACACACACTAAAAAGGGTTTTGTACGTTTGGGTAAAAATATAGTTCTGCCTTACGGGCTAAGCACACACTGAAAAAAGCTATAGGATTTCGAACGTCCTTTGGGCACCAGTGTAGTTCTGCTTTTCGAGCGTCGAGGTCAAACGCTTCGGTTGATCTCATTGGTCGAGGCGCAACGCAAACAAAGAACTAAACCATTCACCAGTTAATCTAGATGCGTGCAAGCAATCGCCACGAGTCGGGGGGTGAGGGGGGGGGGGGGGGGGGGGGGGGAGGTCAACGTTTTTGCACTTAGCTCTCTTAGCACGTGCGAACTGAACATACGTGGTGTGTGTGTGTGTGTGTGTGTGTGTGTGTGTGTGTGTGTGTGTCATGCACAGAGCAGTCTTAAAGCCGTCCTTAACCAACTAAACCTTTGATTCACGAAGTGTTTGGTGGACACGGTATAAGCGTACGAATAGAATGGCGGCGAACTAGTTCGGAAACAGCAGTTTGGAGGAACAGAACCTCTGGCTCTTAACCACCACTTAATGATATGCAACGTCATCAGCTAACCCCAAGAGTTCGACCAATCAAATTGAAGAAACACGCTAAGTTCCCAGAACACAGCTTGAGAACCAAAAACAGTTCGCAAACACACTTTGCGAACCTCTCGAAACCTGGTTTCCGAACATGTGTTAGTGCGGTTCAGATGCAAACTTGTTCCAAGTCTTCTCAAACGTAGTTTGCAAACTTGTTGTTCGCCCTGTTAAGAACGGGCTTTAGGGGAAAAAGGAAAAAAAAAAAAAGTCTGAAGTTTCATGGTGTTAATTTTGAGTGAACCGAACCGAAAATGTTTTATTTCGTAACCTATTTCCGCTCTCCCTTCTCTCCCTTCAACTTCTAATCCCCTATCCATATCTTCCTGTTTGTTTATCATTTTTAGCTCCTTAATTTTAGTAATCAATTGACATCATTGCACACAAATCATTACAGACAACTATAAAAATCAATGCCGTCTTGTGCGCAAAGAGACGGACAGCAAATCGATTCTATGAGTAATGTTCTGGTGCTAAGATTCTGTAAAAGCCAATTATTTATTCCTTCTTTCTTTACATATTGAGCTGATTTCGTTAAATGCCCGCTCTCTTTCTCTCAGTCTCTCTCTCTTTCTCTGTTTCTGTCTCTCTCTGTCTGTCTATCTGTCTGTCTGTCTGTCTGTCTGTCTGTCTGTCTTCTTCTCTCTCTCTCTCTCTCTCTCTCTCTCTCTCTCTCTTCAGACACAGGCACAAACACACAGACACACATCTCTCTCTGTCTCTCTGTCTCTATGTCTCTGTCTCTGTCTCTCGCTTTCTCTCCTTCTCTCTCACTCTCTCTTCCCCCCCCCTCTCTCTCTCTCTCTCCCACCCCCTCTCTTTCCCCTCTCTCTTTCTCTCCAAAAAAAACAACAACAACAAACAAATAAATTAAAACTAAATGAAAAGTCAAGAGCAAAGAACAAACGATAACAAACGATACTTCACCAGGAGGAAAGACTACCAACAACAACAACAACAACAACAACATAAATGAAAGAAATAAAGGAACGGATGGAAGCCACAGAGGTCACCAATGCTCCCCCCTA
>CM065723.1:42719911-42724911 GCA_033310375.1 Conus canariensis | reverse complement strand
CGTCGTCGTCTTGTCTGTCTGCCTTTATTTCTCTGTCTATGTTTGTTTGTTTCTTTGTCTGTCTTTCTGTCTGTCTGTCGGTCCGTCTGTCTGTCTGTCTGTCTCTCACACACACACTCTCTCTCTCTGTCTCTTTGTCTTTGTGTCTCTCTGTCTCTTTGTCTTTCTGTCTGTCTGTCACTCTGTTTGTCTGTCTGTTTGTCTGTCTGTCTCTACCCCCGTATCTCTGTCTCTTTGTCTTTCTGTCTGTCTCTGTTTGTCTGTCTGTCTGTCTGTCTCTCCCACCTCCCACCCCCCACCCCTTTTGCGCGTGTGTCTTACAACTTAGGGTCCCAGGTTCGATTCTCATTACTCCTGCTTACCAATCACATTTGGACGGGTGCAGTCGATCAAAGGAACGCTCTCCTTCCTCCTCTTCACTCTGGGTCGATCGATATCCGTAGAAGTGAGCAGGTGCCCCGCCGATCGTTTCATTACGACTGTGAGACGACGAGATGATGACTAGGTCAATGTTGACCTCCTGTCCACTCTCAGCGTATTTGGCTTCGGTCCCCAATGCCCAGTCCAGTCGCGCCCCCCTCCCTCCCCCTCCAACCCCCCCTCCCCCTCCCCGACAATTCCCTTGCCTTCCTCCTGTCCCTGCTACCTACCTTTCTCTCCCTTCTCCAGCTCCTCCTCCTCCTCCTCCTCCTCCCTCTCCTCCCTTACTTATCCTCCCTCGTCGTCACTTTTCTCCTGTTAACTTGTTACGACCGTGTCTCAGTTTGCACCATTCTCTCTCTCTCTCTCTCTCTCTCTTCTCTCTCTCTCTCTCTCTCTCTCTCTCTCTCTCTCTCTCTCTCTCTCTCTTTCACTATTTCTCTCTCTGTCTCTCTCTCGATCTCTCAATTTTTCTCTCTATTTCTCTCTGTCTCTCTCTCTGTCTCTGTTTCTTTCTGTTTCTCTCTCTCTGTCTCTCTCTGTCTCTCTGTCTCTGTCTCTGTCTCTGTCTCTGTCTCTCTCTCTCTCTCTCTCTCTCTCTCTCTCTCTCTCTTTGTCTTTCTCTCTGTGTGTATCTGTGTCTGCCTGTTTGTTTCTCTGTTTGCCTGCCTGTTTGTTTGTCTCATTCTGTCTGTCTGCCTGTCTGTCTGCCTGTCTACCTGTCTCTCTCTGTCTGTCTCACCCTCTCTGTCTCTCTCCCTCCCTATCTCCCTGTCTGTATCTATATGTCTTTGTTTCTGGCTGTCTGTTTCTCTGTCTGTGTGCCTGCCTGCCTGCCTGTCTGTCTGTCTGTCTGTCTGTCTGTCTGTCTGTCTCTCTCTCTCTTTGTCTCTCTGTCTGTATCACTCTGTCCGTCTATCTGTCTGTGTCTCTGTCTCTTTGTCTATCTCTCTGTCTGTTTCTCACTCCTTCTTTCAGACGCTCTGTCTGGCTGTCTCATTCTGTCTCTCTGTCTGTCTGTCTCTGTTTCTGTATCTCTCTGTCTCTGTCTCTTTGTCTGTCTGCCTGTCTGTCAGTCTCTCAGTCTGTCTCTGTCTCTCTCTGTCACTGTCTCTTTATCTATCTACCTCTGTCTGTCTCTGTCTCTCTCTCTGTCACTGTGTCTTTATCTATCTACCTGTCTCTCTCTCTGTCTCTGTCTGTCTGTCTGTCTTTCTGTCTGTCTCCCCCACACACTCCTCTCTCTAACTCTTTCTCTCTCTCTCTCTCCATCTCCATCTCCATCTCTCTCTCTCTCCTCTCTCTCTCTCTCTCCCACACACACTCCCCTCTCTCTCTCTTTCTCTCTCTCCCTCTCTCTCTATCTTTCTCTCTCTCCCGCACACACTCCCTCTCTCTCTCTCTCTCTCTCTCTCTCTCTCTCTCTCTCTCTCTCTCTCTCTCTCTCTCTCTCTCTCTCTCTCTCAGTCAGTCGATGCGCTAGTACATCGACGTTACCAACAGCCGGGTCACACACAAAGTGCATCACAACAGCAAGCAAAAAAACACATAGGCTAAAAGAGTTCAAGGATCGCTACGTGAAGTGCAACTGTAATGCTGTTTCTGAAGATCTGTTCGATACTATTAGAAATTCTTGCCGTTTGCATGTTTCTGATATGATTAATTCTGATCATCAACCATTGGAATTTTATTTTTATGCGAAGAATGATGTGTTACGCAATGACAATGATTGGCGTGATATACCTTTATTTATTAAAAAGATAGTTTGGAATGATGACTTTGCTGAACAGTTTCATAATAGCATGCATTCAAGAAATACAAAAGAAAAACTTAATCAAGCCAGCATATTGATGGGTACTGACATTAATCAGGCATTACATTTATTTAATGAATGCATAAGAGAGCAAGCAGTATGTATGGAAAAGAAAATTTATGCATGTCAGAAAAGGTCAGAAAAGTGGTATGATGATGAATGTAAAACTTCTAAGCGCAATGTTAAAAACTTTTAAGAACATGTAGGAAATCATCCAGAAAAAATACAAAGTTGCCGGATACAAAGTTGCCACCAAAGGAGAATTCACCCGAAAAAGAGGCTAGGACAGCTTTTTGCAAAGAAAGAAGGGAATACAAAAAGCTGCTACAGAGAAAGAGAAAAGAATATAATAGAATTGTACTTGAACAATTGATTATGTCTGTAAATGACCAGAAAGAATTTTGGCAAAATATGGGTAGAGTTTCTAGTAAGAATAAGTTTCAGCCAAACAAGATCACAGTACAGGAATGGTTTCAACATTTTAAAAGGGTTCTTGAAAAACATGAGACTGACGGCAACAAATATATCTGTACAGATGCTTCTGATGTTTCAGATAATTTTTCAGATAATGATAACGATGATCAAGGAAATGGAAATGATGCACATGAGAATGATGATTATGATGATGTCAACTTTCTGAATCGGCCTATTTCTAAAGAAGAAGTCATACTCTCAGTGAGAAAATTGAAAAGTAAGAAAGCAGCTGGACCGGATGGTATAATTGGAGAGCTATTAAAAAAATCAGGAGATGATGTAATTGGTTTCTTTGTAAAATATTTCAATGTTCTATTTGACACGGGTCAATATCCTGATTTATGGAAAGAATCTATTATTGTTCCATTGTTTAAAAAAGGCAACATTAACGATCCAAATAATTACAGAGGAATTTCCCTTTCAGACATAAGCAGCAAAATATACAGCTCTATAGTTAATTCAAAATTACAGGAATGGGTTGAGCAGAACAATATTACCGGTGAATTCCAAGCTGGGTTTAAACAAAACTATTCTGCAATCGATCACATATTTACACTTTTAGCAGTCATTCAAAAGCAATTCTCATGTAATAGAAAACTGTATGTAGCTTTCATTGATTTTGAGAAAGCGTTCGACACAATTTCAAGAAAATTACTGTGGCCTATTTTGTTAAAGAATGGAATTAAAGGTAAAATTTACAGATGTATTAAAAGTATGTATGAGGTTGTTAAAGCTCGAGTTCGTTGTGGTACACAGTACACAGGTTATATCAATTGTACGAACGGTGTGAAACAAGGCGATATTTGTAGTCCTCTTCTGTTTTGTTTATTTATTAACGAACTTGCGCTTGAAATTATGAATAATGGTAGACATGGTGTTAGTCTCAATGTGGATATGACTGAATTGTTTATTCTTTTGTTTGCTGATGACATTATACTATTGTCAGAAACTGTGGTTGGGTTGCAGACGCAACTAAATAATCTTCATAAAGCTGCATGCCAGTTACAACTTAAAGTTAATTTAGAAAAATCTAGCATTATGGTTTTTAGAAAAGGGGGATACCTAGCAAGCACAGAGAGATGGTTTTACGGCAATGTTAAGATGAATGTAGTGAATTCATATCGATACCTAGGTATCTTGTTTTCAACAAGATTGAGTTTTAAGCCTGCATGCCAAGATTTAGCGAACAAAGGGAAACGAGCTGCTATTCGTATTATTTGTAAGTTGAATCAGTTGAATAATAACTCTGTGAAATTATTCTTGAAGCTTTTCGATTCACAGATTCAATCTATGCTTCTATATGGTGCTGAGATTTGGGGTTTAGAAGATGCTTCATCAGTGATAGAAAGTGTTCATTTGTTTGTGTTAAAGAAGTATTTAGGGGTAGGTATCAAAACACCGAATGATCTTGTATATGGTGAATTAAATCGATTCCCCCTGTTTATTAATTCTACTGTCTCTTGCATTAGATACTGGTTGAAATTAACCCGAATGGAGGAGCATAGACTGCCATTCAAAGCATAAAAAATGTTATTAAATTTGTCAAATAGAGGAAAAGTCAATTGGGCTTCGAAAGTTCGGGATGTTTTGAATAGTAATGGCTTCAGTTATGTATGGGAAAATCAAGGTGTAGGATGTATAAATTCTTTTATAAGAGAATTCAAACAAAGATTAATCGATTGCAGGTGGCAAAGCTGGAATTGTCATATGGATGACAGTAACAGATTTATAAATTATAGAAAATTCAAGATGTCTCATGATCTGGAGACATACTTACTTTTGGATTTGAACAGATTTATACGATACACACTAACAAGATTTAGATTTGGGATTTCTAATTTATCAGTGCACAGCTCAAGATACAACAGGGATAGCGAACGTGTCATGAAATGCCCATTGTGTAGATCTGCCACAGATGATGAAATTCACTTTGTTTTTTGTTGCCCTGCTTTCGATGATTTAAGACACAGTTTAATACATCCAAAATATCATAATAATCCTAGTGATTTCAGATTAACATTACTTCTAGCATCACGAAAGACAGAAGTCGTTAAAAATCTTGCTGTATATCTTTACAAAGCCTTTAAGAGAAGGGAAATAGCTATATCTTGATTTATCAAATTTGTTGTTGTATGAATGTGAATTTGTTGATTGAGTCTATAAATGTGCGAATGTAATGATTTTCTTTATTGAATTTCCATTATTTTCCTTTGTAAGTTGGAAACTGGTTTTCAGTCTTGCATTTGACCTAGTTCTCATGCTTATAATGGGATGGCAGTGTCATTCATATTTG
>CM065723.1:42712411-42714911 GCA_033310375.1 Conus canariensis | reverse complement strand
AAGCACTTGCGCAGAATATCTGTGAAAAGAGTGCATACATCCAATAATATAACTATTGATGACTGGTTTTCTCATTTTCATGAGCTTCTTGAAAATGGTGAAACCGAAGACGATGTTATTGATGTTATTAGCGAAGTAAATCTGTCTGAAAATAGTACCGAGTGTTCCTACTTTGATCGTCCAATTTCAAGAGAGGAGATTTCAACTGCAATGAAAAGGCTTAAAAACAGAAAATCTGCAGGGCCAGATGGAATTATTGGAGAATTACTGAAATTTGGTGGTAATGTTATTATTGATTTCTTTGTTAAGTTTTTCAATACACTTTTTGATAATGGGTTATTTCCAGAACGATGGACAGAGTCAATAATCGTGCCACTGTTTAAAAAGGGTGCAACTGATGTCCCTGGCAATTATAGAGGTATATCATTGGGTGACATCAGTAGTAAGGTATTTAGTTCAATAATCAATTGTAGGCTACAAGAATGGGTACGGCAAAATGACATCACAGGTGAACATCAAGCAGGGTTTAAGAAAGGTTACTCAACTATTGATCAGATGTTCACACTCTTAGCGTTAATACAGAAACAATTTTCACAGAACCGTAAATTATATGTTGCCTTTATTGATTTCGAAAAAGCTTTCGACTCTGTATCAAGATTATTGCTCTGGCCAGTACTCCAAAAGAATGGAATTCAAGGAAAACTCTACAAATGTATTAATAGTATGTATAGTAGTGTGAAAGCAAGAGTAAGATCTGGTGCTAGTTTTACCGACTATATCATGTGTACAAGAGGGGTAAAACAGGGTGATGCATGCAGCCCTGTACTTTTCTCCTTATTTATAAACGAGCTAGCCCTGGAAATAATAGAGAAAGGAAGGCACGGTGCAACATTGACTCCTGATTTCATGGAATTGTTTATTTTGTTGTTAGCAGATGACATTGCCTTGCTTTCAGAAACACCAGTTGGGCTTCAAACACAACTGAATAGTCTATGGAGTGCATCTTCAAGACTTCAGCTTAAGGTCAATATGAAAAAGAGTAATGTTGTTGTATTCAGGAAAGGTGGTTATCTTGCAGCGAGTGAAAGGTGGTTTCTTAATGGAGAGGAAATGAAGATTGTCAACTGTTATAAGTATCTTGGTATATATTTCTCCACGAGACTTAGTTTCGTATTTGCTTGTGAAGACCTTGCAAGCCGAGCAAAGAACGCCTTGCTGTGTATTATGCAAAAGTTGTACACGCTTAAGAATAATTCATTTGCAGTATTTTTGAAAATTTTTGATTATCAGGTTCTACCTATTGCCATGTACGGTGCTGAAATATGGGGATTAGATAAAGCAGTTGCTCGTATTGAAAAGGTTCACTTATTTGCATTAAAAAAATTTTTAGGGGTACAGCTTAAAACGCCGAATGATTTAGTGTACGGAGAGACAGGACGCTACCCTGTTTATGTAAATACGTCTGTTCGGTGTATTAGATATTGGCTTAAGTTATTACGTATGGATGGAAATAGACTGCCGGTGAAAGCTTACGAGATGTTGATGTGGCTAGACTCACGCGGTAAATATACATGGGTTTCAAGGATTCGAGAAACATTATTTCAGAATGGTTTTGGAATGGTATGGCTAAATCAAGGGGTTGAAAATGTCAATGCATTTCTGGATGAATTTCGCCAGAGGCTTATCGATTGCCGATGGCAAAACTGGAGTGAACATATCCAAGACAGTGACCGGTTTTCTTTATATAGAACTTTCAAATCATCAAGGAGCTGTGAAAGGTATCTTTTAATTGACATCGACAGACATATTAGATGTTATTTAACAAAATTTAGATTTGGAGTAACAGACATGGCAATACATTGGGACCGTTATAATCAGGTATCAACCAATTCTGTAGCATGCCCATTGTGTAATGACGCAATAGAAGATGAAGTACATGTTTTGTTTTGTTGCCCTAGTCTCTGTGAGCTTCGGCAACAATATATTCCAGGAAAATTTTATGCAAATCCATGTCTATTCAACGTAGCCTTATTGATGGCTAACAGTAACGAAATTATACTGAAGAATGTATGCATTTATTTATATAAGGCATTTAAAAGGCGTGCGACTGTAGTTGAAGGATGTGAATGTTGATATTGAAACATTTATCTGTTGTACTCTATGGTCAAAAGATGTTGGAATTTGTCATTATTATGTTGATGTATCCTTACTTTTTCTTGTCGTTAAAGTGCCATTGTAAATAGTTCCCCCCTTCAGTAGGGGCTGTGGCCTAACCTGAATAAACCATTTTCCATTTCCATTTCTCTCTCTCTCTGTGTGTGTGTGTGTGTGTGTGTGTGTGTGTGTGTGTGTGTGTGTGTGTGTGTGTGTGTGCTCATTATTGTTGGCTTTCGACAAAGTATGAAAACGTTCATCATAATCAGACGCCTACATTTTAGGTTTAAGTGAGTGTACAAGCATTTTCCATCAAACATATGTATTCATGGATGGTTATCGTTTT
>CM065723.1:42687411-42689911 GCA_033310375.1 Conus canariensis | reverse complement strand
GCTGTTGGGTCAGCCAGGAGTGGGTATGTTAAGAGGCCACACACCACAATTTGGATTTTGCACTGAAACACTATCATAATCCATGTGAGCATTCTGGGGCCTACCATAAACTTGAGCCTGCATTTAATGTTAAATTGATAACTGATCCAAAGACACCCCCCCCCCCCCAATAATTTCCCTTGTTTTGGGGGATTTTCATCGATGAAATCACAAGAAATCTTCAAATACATGACTTTCTCCTCAGATGACGTCACATTTCAGGCCTTTGCACTCACCCGTGACCCTATCTTTGCGCTACCTGGAACCCTCCAACTAGTCCCATTCCTTTGATTTTGATTTGTCTGCTTGGAACCACCTGGCTTGTACCTTGATGGCCATATGAAAGGAAGCGAGGAGAATCAACTTTCAGACATAGTGAACACTCTCAAAACAATCTAATTACGCCAGTCTATAAATACTCGACTCCGTAAGCAAGATCTTAGCGCATTCATTGTTGGTGTGCAGCCAGACCGGTACGTGAAAAAAAAACAGATGGGGCAAAAAGATACCTTCGGAAAAAACACGGAGACCAAATTAGTATGAGAATCAACTGATACCTTCACCTCCTCCTCCCTGATTTTTTTCAGAAGGTGTCGCAAGTGGTGCAGTCTTACCGTTTGGCCAGTGTTGTAATCGTTAACTTTTGGCCAGTGGTGCAGCCGTTAACTTTTGTCCAGTGGTGCAGCCGTTAACTTTTGTCCAGTGGTGCAGCCGTTAACTTTGGGCCAGTGGTGCAGCCGTTAACTTTTGTCCAGTGGTGCAGCCGTTAACTTTGGGCCAGTGGTGCAGCCGTTAACTTTGGGCCAGTGGTGCAGCCGTTAACTTTGGGCCAGTGGTGCAGCCGTTAACTTTGGGCCAGTGGTGCAGCCGTTAACTTTTATCCAGTGGTGCAGCCGTTAACTTTTGTCCAGTGGTGCAGCCGTTAACTTTGGGCCAGTGGTGCAGCCGTTAACTTTGGGCCAGTGGTGCAGCCGTTAACTTTGGGCCAGTGGTGCAGCCGTTAACTTTGGGCCAGTGGTGTAACTCCATTAACTTTGGGCAAGTGGTGCAGCCGTTAACTTTTGGCCAGTGGTGCAACTCCGTTAACTTTTGGCCAGTGGTGCAGCCGTTAACTTTGGGCCAGTGGTGCAACTCCGTTAACTTTGGGCCATTGGTGCAACTCCGTTAACTTTGGGCCATTGGTGCAACTCCGTTAACTTTGGGCCAGTGGTGCAACTCTGTTAACTTTGGACCAGTGGTGCAACTCCGTTAACTTTGGGCCAGTGGTGCAACCCCGTTAACTTTGGGCCAGTGGTGCAACCCCGTTAACTTTGGGCCAGTGGTGCAACTCCGTTAACTTTGGGCCAGTGGTGCAACCCCGTTAACTTTGGGCCAGTGGTGCAACCGTTAACTTTGGGCCAGTGGTGTAACTCCATTAACTTTGGGCCAGTGGTGCAGCTCTGTTAACTTTGGGCCAGTGGTGTAACTCCATTAACTTTGGGCCAGTGGTGCAGCTCTGTTAACTTTGGGCCAGTGGTGCAACTCCATTAACTTTGGGCCAGTGGTGCAACCCCGTTAACTTTGGGCCAGTGGTGCTGCCGTTAACTTTTGGAAAGTGGTGCTATCGTACATTTTTGGCCAGTGGTGAATTTGCAGTTTTTTGGCCAGTGGTGAATTTGCAGTTTTTTGGCCAGTGGTGAATTTGCAGTTTTTTGGCCAGTGGTGAATTTGCAGTTTTTTGGCAAGTGGTGGAACCCTCGTCACTGTTGTTGTTTCTTTTTTTCTTTTTTTTTCTTTTTTTTAAAAACTTTTTTCTTTTCTCCTTCATAAAGAGCAACGCAATCAAAATGTCTGGTACGTGATGCTTTCGTACCTTTTAACGAATGATAGAACCGTACTTTTGTCTTTTTTTTTTTTTTTAAATCGAGGCGTGCAGCAGTAGAGTTATGACAAATAGTTGAAACCACAGCGTGTGACACGTGATTCGGTCGTAATCTTTGGCACGCGGCGTGGCCGTAACTTTTAGCAAGTAGGTCAGCCGTTATCATGGACATATGGTCAGGTTTTATTTAACTTGCTTTTTATGAGATTCCTTTCTACGTTTTTGGGCACGTGCACTGATTACAGCTCCAACCTAGGGCTCGGTCATGCCAGGGGAAGTGGAGCACTTGTGACGATGAACAAGTGGCCGAAAGGTGATCATGTTTTCTTTGAGTGCGACGTACGTTCGTAACTTCAGTGAAGTGGCCATGAACGACTTTCAGCAAGTGGAATACGACCCGCAGGATCACATGAACACACTTGCACGTGCGTGCGCATGCAGACGGACATACTTGTACGCGCGTACGCGCGCGCGCGCACATGCGCGCGCACACATACACACACAAACGCGTGCGCACACCCACGCACACGCACAGACACACACACGCACGGGCACACACAGACACACAGACACACACACACGCACGCACGCACGCACACA
>CM065723.1:42669911-42672411 GCA_033310375.1 Conus canariensis | reverse complement strand
GTGATAGTAGTAGTAGTAGTAGTAGTAGTAGTAGTAGCTGTAGTCGTCGTCGTTGTCGTCGTCGTAGTAGTAGTAGTAGTAGCAGCAGCAGCAGCAGCAGCAGCAGTAGTAGTAGTAGTAGTAGTAGTAGTAGTAGTAGCAGCAGCAGCAGCAGCAGAAGCTGTAGCAGCAGCAGCAGCAGCAGCAGCAGCAGCAGCAGTAGTAGTAGTAGTAGTAGTAGTAGTAGTAGTAGTAGTAGTAGTAGTAGTAGTAGGAGTAGAGGTAGTAGAAGTAGTCGTCATCGTAGATGTTGATATTGTAGTAGTGGCAGCAGCAACAACAGTCTCAGTGATATCATCAGAACACCAGCAATAGTAGTAGTAGTAGTAGTAGTAGTAGTAGTAGCAGCAGCAGCAGCAGCAGCAGCACCAGCAGCAATGCCAGCAATAGTCTCTGTCTGTCTGTCTGTCTGTCTGTCTGTCTGTCTTGTCTGTCTGTCTCTCTCTCTCTCTCTCTCTCTCTCTCTCTCTCTCTCCCTCTCTCTCTCTCTCCCCTTGCTTGCACGCAACTCGTGATCAGTGAAACGCCACAATCATCACAGCGTTTGACGCAATGAAAACAAACACTTGCAGCCCACGAGTGTCAGTTACTAATGGCTTGTCAATCAGGCCGTGACCCCAAAAGGCAGATCACCGGTCAAAGCGGTGTTTGAACTGATATCTGAAGTGTTTTTCTAAGGCAGCTTATTATCATACGATACCAAATCTAAACGCAGTCAAGACATAGTCTTGAACATGAACGGGAAATGTTATGTCGATTATGTAGTAGTTGTCGTATTCGTAGTCGTATTCATAGTCGTATTCGTAGTCGTAGTAGTCATAGTCGTGGTCGTTGTAGTCGTAGTCGTAGTGGTCATAACCGTAGTTGTAATTGTAGTAGTAGTAGTAGTGGTAGTAGTAGCAGCAGCAGCAGCAGCAGCAGCAGTAGTAGTAGTAGTAGTAATAGCAGCAGCAGCAGCAGCAGCAGTAGCAGTAGTAAAAGTAGCAATAGCAGCAGTAGTAGTGGTAGTAATAGTAGTAGCAGCAGCATTAGCAGCAGCAGCAGCAGTAGTAGTAGTGGCATTAGCAGCAGCAGCAGTACCAGTAGTAGTAGTATTAGTAGCGATAGCAGCAACAGCAGTAGTAATAATAGTGGCAGCAGCAGCAGTCAGTAGTATCAATAGTAGCCATAATAGCAGCAACAGCAGTGGTAGTAATAGTAGCAGCAGCAGCAGCAGCAGTAGTAGCAGTAGCAGCGATGATAGCAGCAGCAGCAGCAGCAGTAGTAGCAGTAGCAGCGATGATAGCAGCAGCAGCAGTAGTAGTTGCACTAAAACTTCATGTCGGTTGAAAGGCTCTCACGCCGACGACCGTCTGACCCTGAAGACAATCAGAGGGCGTGTGTCGGTCTGTCCGTCTGTCTGTCGGTCGGTCGGACTGTCTGTCTCTCTGTGTATGTGTCGGCGTCGGGCGAAGACAAAGGTTTGTCTGTTGTGTGAAGCGTGTTGTTGTGAGTAGGTCACGTGATCGTCATACGACCCATCCTGTCAGGGGACAGCACTTTATCATCTTCATCTTCAGCCAACGCAGTGCGCTCGACACCGGCATTGACGTAATCTCTGTCTGTCTGTCTGTTTTTCTGTCTGTTTTTCTGTCTGTCTGTCTGTCTTTTTTCCTGTCTGTCTGTCTGTCTCTCTCTCTTTCTCTCTCTCTCTCTCTCCTTGATCGAATGAAGATTTTCTAAGTTGCGATCTCTCTCTCTCTCTCTCTCTCTCTCTCTCTCTCTCTCTCTCTCTCTCTCTCTCTCTCCTCTCTTGATCGAATAAAGGTTTTCTGAGTTGCGTTCTCTCTCTCTGTGTCTCTGTCTCTGTGTCTTTGTGTCTCTGTCTCTGTCTGTCTGTCTCCGTGTGTGTGTTTGTGTGTGTGTGTGTGTGTGTGTGTGTGTGTGTGTGTGTGTGTGTGTGTGTGTGTGTGTGTGTGTACCCCCTCCTCGTTTTAAAGAAAAGTGTTTAGGTGAGCTAGTAAACTTCTAGTTATGAATATGAAACCGACTGCAATTCGTGAGTGCGTATACCCCACCCCCAATCTCTCCCCCTATCTCTACCCCGACACCCGCAATACCCCCTGCCTCTCCATTTGTTGACAGCTTTGGAAAGAAACTCATTAACCTCAGTAGCTTTAATCCAAACTGATGAGTGGTTGACGTAACTGTTTGCTATTTCACATCTAGGCTTTGTTCCATCAATAAGCCAGTAAAGTGTCAAGACAAAGGGAGAAGGAGGTTGGGGGCGGGGGGGGAGGGGGGGGGGAGGGGGAGCAGTTGTGGTGAGATGAGAGGTGGGGTAGGGGAGAGGGAAGGCGATTGAGGACGCAAAAAGGAAAGAGGAAGAAGAAGGAAGGGGAGATTATTTCAGAACAAAGACCTCATAATTATCACGGTGTCATTGTAGTGTTACATGTCATTAATTAAACGTACCTTGCCT
>CM065723.1:42653764-42654811 GCA_033310375.1 Conus canariensis | reverse complement strand
GGGGCTACGCTGTTTTGTCCCCTCCTAAATCTTTTGTTTTTTTGGGGTTTGTTTGCCCAAAAAACGTCTGATTCACCCTGCCTGCTGTCTGTCTGACTGCCCTTCGGGTCTGTCTGTCGTCTCTTCTTTTCCCTCTGTCTCTCCTGCTTTTGTAAAACGTCTGTCTGTCCCCTTTTTTTTATTTTTTGTCTGTCTCTTCTCTATCTGTGTGTCTCCCTGTTTTTTCTGTCTGTTTTCCCTTTTTCTGTCAAACTGTCTCTCTTGTCTGTCGGGTCTCCTGTCTCTCTTTTCCCTCTCTCTCATTTTTTCCTCCTTCCTTCCTTCTTTTTTTTCTACGTCTTTCTCCCTTACTTCGTGGCATGGAAAGTTCTGTCTCGATCGGGTCTTTATCTCCTCTCTTCTCTCCTCTCTCTCTCACCCCCTCTCTCCACCCCAATCTCTCTCCCCCTCTCTCCCCTCTCTCTTCCTTTTTCCTGTCTTTTTTCCCTTTTTTTTCCCTTTTCCCTTTTTTTTTCCATTCATCTTTCAATTTTCCCCTCCCCCCCCCGGTTTTTCCCCCCCCCCCCCTCCCCCCCCCCCCCCCCCCCCCGTTCCTGTCTTTCCTTTTTTTCCCCCTTCTTTTTTTTTCTTTTTTCCCTTCCCTTTTTTTTCTTTTTTTTTCCTCCTTCCTTCTTTTTTTTTTCCCTCCTTTTTTTTCCCTTCCGTCATTTTTTTTCACCTGTTATTTCCATTTTTCTCTCTTTCCTTTCATTTTTTCCTTTTTTTTTCCCTTTCCCTTTTCCCTCCCCCCTTCCCCCCCCCCCCCCCCCCTTTTTCCTTTCCTTGCTTGCTTTTTTTCCCATCCTTGCATTCTTTCCTGCATTTTTTCCCCCTTTACTTCTTTTTTCCCCTTTTCCCTTTCTTTCCTTTCTTTCTTTCTTAATTCCTTTCCCCCCTTTTTTTGTCCTTTTCCCTTTCCCTTTCCCTCCTTGTTTTTTTTCACCATAGTTCTTTCCTTTCCACTCCCGATGTCTTTTTTTATGTGTTCATGTCGGCCCCTTTTGTCTT
>CM065723.1:42628764-42636264 GCA_033310375.1 Conus canariensis | reverse complement strand
ATCGTCAAATACGTATTCTTTTGTACCCACATTCTCACAAGAAGCCACTGAGAGAGAGAGAGAGAAAGAGAGAGGAGAGAGAGAGAGAGAGAGAGAGAGAGAGAGAGAGAGAGAGAGAGAGAGAGAGAGAGAGAGAGAAGAGAGAGAGAGAGACGTGAATTAACGCGATGCCCATAGGGACGTTGAAAAAAGAAAGATGGGTGCTGGAATAAGCGGAATATGGCATAGTGTTTGCTGGAAATAATATGATATTTTATAGCCATACACTGAAACGCCTGAACAAAAACCAACAACAGAGTTCCTCACCATTCGTCGACAAAGATCAAACCAAATATGATGGGGGTCGGCTGTATTTGCTTCGTGATATATGACCGTATTCCCCCTTGATCACGCCCAGTTCGTTCGTTGATGTTTTTATGATGATAGTCATCGTTTCATTTGGTATATTGTGTCTTCTCTTTAATTTTTGATCTTATTAAAAAGAAACACCTAAAAACAAACAACAACAACAACAACAACAACAACAACAACAACAACAACACAAAACTCTAACCTTTTTGTAGGAAAGAATGATGATACACTGACACATTTTGTTCTTACTTGTCGGAAACTAGACTCCGGTGAGTATTTGTGCCCTCGCACGTGTGGTGGGGTGTGTGTGTGTGTGTGTGTGTGTGTGTGTGTGTGTGTGTGTGTGTGTGTGTGTGTGTGTGTGTGTGTGTGTGTGTTGTGTGTGCAGAGAGAGAGAGAGAGAGAGAGAGAGAGAGAGAGAGAGAGAATTCAATTAAGGCGATGCCCATTGGAGCATTGACAAAAAAGAATGCTTGCAGGAAAAAACAACATATACAAGGCACATTATTTTCGGGAATAAATATAATATCATGGCCTTACACAGTAACGCCTGAACAAAAACCAACAACAGCGGACTTCCCCTCCATTCGCCGACAAAGATCAAACAAAAGATAATGAGGTCGGATGAATTTGCTTCGTGATATGTGATCTTATCCTCGTTCGGCCTCGTTTGTTTGTTGATGGTTTTACGATGATAGTCGTCGTACCATTTGATATATTGTGTCTTCTCATTTATTTTCCGTTTAATGAAAAAAAAAAGAGCATTTCACCTCTATCTATCAAAGAAAGAATTATGATACCCCGACATATTTTTTTTCTTTTTTTTTTTTTTTTTAGTCGGAAAGTCGATGCTCATGAGTGTGTGTGTGTGTGTGTGTGTGTGTGTGTGTGTGTGTGTGTGTGTGTGTGTGTGTGTGTGTGTGTGTGTGTGTGTGTGTGTGTGTGTTGTGTGTGTGTGTGTGTGGTGTGTGGGCACAGAGAGAGAGAGAGAGAGAGAGAGAGAGAGAGGAGAGAGAGAGAGAGACGCTTCAGATGCTTCAGACATATTTTTCTTGACATTGACCTATACAGTCTTTGTGTCAAGGGAGAACAAGATCATATTTGCTGCGCCAGGGAAGAGAGAACGAAATATGAGAGAGAGACAGAGACAGACAGAGACAGAGACATTAATCAAGGCGATGCCAATTGGGACGTGGAAAAAAAAGATTTTGCAGGAATAAACAACATAAACAAGGCAAAGTATTTGCTGGAAATAAGATGATGTTATGGCCATACACTGAAATGCCTGAACAAAAACCAACAACAGAATTCCTCTACATTCGTCGACAAAGACCAAACAAAAGATAATGGAGGTCAGCTGAATTTGCTTCGTGATATGTAACCGTATCCTTGTTTGGGTCCAATTCGTTCGTTAAAGCTTTTATGATGATAGTCATCGTTTCGTTTGGTATATTGTGTCTTCTCTCTCATTTTTGATCTTATTAAAAAAAATCATAAAAAACAAAACCAAAAAAAAAAAAAAAAAAAAAAAAAGACCTCTGACCTCGTTGAAAGAAAGATGATGATACATTGAAACTAGACTCGGGTTGAGTATTTGTGCCCTCGCACGTGTACGTGTGTGTTTGTGTGTTGCAGAGAGAGAGAGAGAGAGAGAGAGAGAGAGAGAGAGAGAGAGAGAGAGAGAGAGAGAGAGAGAGGAGAGAGAGAGAGAGAGAGAAAGAAGAGAGAGAGAGAGAGATTCAGATGATTTATTCATATAACAGGCCAAGGCCCCTAATGAAGGGGTGTGTGAACACACAAGTAAAATAATTACATGAAATCAAATTACAGAACGAGACAAAAATAATTCAAGGGCAATTTCAAGAAGTGAAAATTTCTCTATACTTAAAGGCCTTGTACAAAAACAAAGAAAAATTCTTAACAACTTCTGCAGAAGTAGATGAACAAAGTAGGCCCAGTCTGAACAAGGATCGCTGTCTGTAATATTTGGGCTTAATAAACTTTTCTCTGATGCTCATGAGAGCTGGACAGGACAGGACGAAGTGTACTTCGGTTTCAATTAATTTTTTACATAAGGGACATAGCAAATAATAATTATTACATATGCAATATCTAAAATAATGAGTTGCCAATGCAGAGAGAGAGAGAGAGAGAGAGAGAGAGAGAGAGAGAGAGAGAGAGAGAGAGAGAGAGAGAGAGAGAGAGAGAGTTTGATTAAGGCGATGCCCTTCGGGACGTTGAAAAAAAACAACAGAAATGCTTGCAGGAATAAACAACAAACACACGGCACAGTATGTGCGGGAATGACCATGATACCATGGCCTTACACGGTAATGCCTGGACACAAACCAACAACAGCGGATTTCCCCTCCATTCGCCGACAAAGATCAAACAAAAGATAATGAGATCGGATGAATTTGCTTCGTGATTATGTGATGTTATCCTTGGCGGCGCTGTTTCGTTCGTTGATGCTTTTATGATGATACTCATCGTTTCATTTGGTATAGTGTATCTTCTAATCTTCTTTTGGTTTTATCAAACAAACAAAAACAAACAAACAAACAAAATTTCTGACCTCTTTGAACGAACGACTGATGATTCACCAACAGATTTTTTTCTTTTATCGGAAAGTAGATGCACGTAGGGGTGTGTGTGTGTGTGTGTGTGTGTGTGTGTGTGTGTGTTGTGTGTGTGTGTGTGTTGTGTGTGGTGTGTGTGGAGAGAGAGAGACAGAGAGAGACAGAGAGAGCATGTGAGTGTACATGCATGGATGAATGTGTGTGCGTGTATGCGTGCTTACTCGTGTGTGTGTGTGTGTGTGCGTGCGTGTGTGGTGTGTGTGTGTGTGTGTGTGTGTGTGTGTGTGTGTGTGTGTGTGTGTGTGTGTGTGTGTGCGCGCGCGCGCGCGCGCGTGTGTATGTGTATGTGTGTATGTGTATGGGTGTGTGCGAGAGGAGAGAGGAGAGAGAGAGAGAGAGAGAGAGAGAGAGAGAGAGAGAGAGAGAGAGAGAGAGAGAGAGAGGAGAGAGAGGAGAGAGAAACGTATACGTGCGCGTGCATGTGTGTGAGTTTCTGTACATTTCACCGTGTACTTAATGCACAAGTTGAACATTTTTGTGTAAATTTTCTAGGAATTACGCTGCAAAAAAAAAAAAAAAAAAGAAGGAAAAAAGACGATAACATTTTAAGTACATCATGCACCCGAAAATAGGAAACATTTTCTTTTTGTGTGTGTGCGTGTGGAGATTGCTGAACTGTTCCATTGTATGTGGCAGTCCATGTGTCTGTTAGACTGACACGTGTACGTGGCGTGTCTATGATAGCTGTGGATCTTAGACTAGCACGCCACGTTGGGTCAGATTAGACGAACAAGACTGATATTTTTCACCCTTTATACTGGCTCTTCTTTTTCTGTGCCACCGCCTTTAGCTTTGTTTCTGTGCCGCTCATTCTGGATCTTGTTCTTCTTCTTCTTCAGTGTACGCAGGCTAATACTCCTGCGGACACTCCCTGTATAGACAGGCAGGCATTAATCCCATCTGCTCAACAAAGGGAGTGGAGTTTTGTGTGTATGACCGTTTTTTTTTATCCCGCATTAAGGCAGTCATACTCCATCTTCGGGGAAGGTGCATGCTATGTGTAACGTGTCATCCATACCAACGGCCAAACTGGCCTTCTCTTCCTAAAGTTGGTGATGGGATTTGACGTGTGTGCAAGATGTTATGTGTGCGTTCACACACGGAACCTCGGTTTATAGTCTCATTCGAAGGACTGTATGGGAAATGGAGTCAGAACCAATGTTAACTCCGAGGGAAAAATCCACCTGTACCGAAACGGCCCGGCGGAGATTCGAACCCACAACTCTTGGATTACGAGTCCGGCGTGTTAACTCCGAGGGAAAAATCCCCCTGTACCGAAACGGCCCGGCGGAGATTCGAACCCGCAACCCTTGGATTACGAGTCCGGCGCTCTACCAACTGAGCTATTCCGGCCCCCATTCTGGATCATCCTGCAAACACAACCACACCCCGGGCTTGTCCTGTTGTAGTCACAGTATCGGCAGTCCACAGGGAGCAGCGATAAACTTCAGGTCGTCATGAGGTCATCCGCCAGAGAAGATCCGCGCTGACACCGAAGCACTTCAGGTGATGTTCAGTGAGTGATGCCTGTTCTGATCCCACCGACGTAAGACACCACCACCTTGCTACCAGCCCCCCTCCCTCTCCTCCCCTAATTGGTTAATCGCCGACCCAGCATGAGTGAGCGCCCCTTTCCGGAAGGCACCACCACATCCGGTGCAATCCAACAGTCTTCGTGCACTTTCGGATACCAGTCGACCTTGACACTGATTTACACGGGAGAGGAAATCGACACTGAGGTCACAGGGCGTGAAAGGTCATAGAATTCAGCCTGTCTTAATCGTGACTAGTGAGGATGAAGATAATGGCGATTCAGTACCATTCTAACTCTGAAACGTCAGACAAAGTTTTCAAACAGATGTTTGCATACAAGAAGTGCTCAAGCTAGAACGGGGTTGTAACTGGAGACTTTCGGCAGGGCGTGATTAGCATCTGCCGTTCAGTGCGCTGACGACGGACATACACAGTCTGCCTACACACACACACTCATCAACAGTCGCCAGCTAGGGCTCTGTCCAATTGAGCAGGACGTAGGCACGTCACGTTTCGTTCGCTAGGACGCGCGCGGACTGCGACGAGGCGAATCAAGATAACCTTGTCTGACACGAGTTGTGTAGATGTGGCGTGTTGGTGGCGCCTTCTGCAGGCTGTGCAGTTAAAACACAAAGAGTGAGTGAGTGAGAGAGAGAGAGGGGGGGGGGGAGGAAGGGAGGGGGAGAGAGGAAGGGAGAGAGACGGGGGAGAGAGAGAAGGAGGGAGGGAGGGAAGGGGAGAGAGAAAGAGAGACAGAGAGAGATAGAGAGGGAGGGAGAGAGGGGGAAAGGAGACAGAACAAGAGAGAGAGGGGAGAGGGGGGAGGGAAAGAAATAGATAGAGAGGGAGGGAGGGAGAGAGAGAGAGAAGACAGAGACAGAGAGAGAGAGAGAGAGCGAAAGAGAGAGAGAGAGACAGACAGACATAGAGACAGACAGACGGACGGACAGAGAGAGAGAGAGAGAGAGAGACAGACAGACAGACAGACAGACAGATAGAGGACAGACAGACAGACAAAGGGTGGGATTGGGGTAGGGTTGTGAGCAAAGCAATTTGCCAGTGAAAATATAAACACAATATTCAAAGGTTTAATCTTGTGTAGAGTCGATGTGAAACAACAACAACCAGAAAACACAAACAAAAACCCAAAGGAAAGAAAATGATCTTGATTTAATGTTAGTAGGCCTTATCACAAGACCTTTTGGTGTGTGTCGGATTATGATTAGTTATCTTGTATTTTTACCAAACGGAGAAGGCATAGCGTTGACATAGCTTCATCAGCTTGTTTTTGTCGTTTGCATTATATCATCTAGCCACTTACCATCTTGGTGGACAGACACATGTGACGTTCGTTATACGGTGTTAGATGAGGCAAACAGACCGCACGTCAGTTCTGACCCCCCCCCCCCCCCCCCCCTACGGTACTATTTCAAACAAGAAATCAGAGCACAGCGTAAAAATAGCTCATCGCTTGTGACAAAATTTTTATTTAAATTTCTTGTCCTTTTTGTTTTAACTGGGGCTTTGGTTGTACATCACCACAAACACAAACTGACGAGAAAATTGTAAAAAAGCTTCACGAATAAATTCAAAACGTAAAAAGAATGTGAAATAAAGTTACGGTGATAGTTGGAGCACACACACACCTGCCCGTGCCTCCCGTCTCAAACAAACAAACAAAAACAAACATTTTTGAAAAAGATCTCTTATATACGCTTAAAATCTTACCGTTGTTAAGATCGACGCAAGAACAATGACGAATACGACGACGACGGCAACGACGGCGACGACGACGACGACGAAGAAGAAGAAGACGAAGAAGAAGAAGAGGAGGAAGAGTAGGAGGAGTACGAGGAGATGGAGGAGAAGGAGGTGGAAGAGGAGGAGGAGGAGCAGCAGGAGGACGAGAAGAAGAAGAAGAAGAAGAAGACGAAGAAGAAGAAAAGAAGAAGAAGAAGAAGAAGAAGAAGAAGACAAGAAGAAGAGAAGAGAAGAGAAGAAGAAGAAGAAGAAGAAGAAGAAGAAGAAGAAGAGAAAAAGAAGAAGATAAGAAAGGAGGAGGAGGAGGAGGAGGAGGGAGGGAGAAACGATAACGACAACAACAACCACAACAACCATGAACCACCACCACAACAACAATCACTGTTGCGCCCGTTTTACGCGCGATGGCGTTCAGGCTGAGAAACAATAGGTATTTGTCAGTACTTCATCAAATCGCCGAGCGAATGCTGCTTGAATTTTTTTTTTTTCTTGAAAAGTGATGTCGCTGTATAATTGATGCATATGAAACATTACAGGCAGGTACATGTGAATATAAAATTGTACCCGTGAAATGATCGGACATCATGGTAAACGTTCCTTTCATCATACCGTTGGGATCTACATCATTCTTGATGCAAGCGAAACATTACTGACAGGTACTTGTGAATATGAAATCGTACCTGTAACATGATTGGACTACATGATAATTGTTACTTTCATCAAACCCTTCCGGTCTACATCTTTTTTTTTTCTTTCTTTCTTCAAGACTTTTTTGGGGGGTTAGTTTTAACGGGGTTTTGTCGTGACAGTCACCGCCAAAATGATGCAAACTGCATGGACATTGCAACGCGGGTTAAACACTGCGGCACTACGGTGCTTTGTTAGGACGGTGTTTACTCCACTAAGCATGATAGAGTGGCTCGAATCTCCCGAGCCGAATCTTAGTTATACTTTGCGCTAGATGAACGGGTAGAGCAGGTGGCGGGGAGAGAGAGAGAGAGGGAGGGAGGGGGGAGGTAAGGGGGGGGGATGGGGAATCAGAAGTGAGCGGAGGAAGGAAGAACAGAGAGTGTGTTGGAGGTGGGAAGAAGGCTAAAATGGCAAAGTTCTGTAAGCACAGATCCCAGCTGAACACCACTACTGTGACTGGGTCATCGGCGGTGCTGGGTCTGCCCTGATGGGTGGCCTGGTAACGACCCGACACCAACAGCCGCCT
>CM065723.1:42576264-42581264 GCA_033310375.1 Conus canariensis | reverse complement strand
ATTGTCCTGAATGTTGTTCATACTTGCTTGAAAAAGACGTAAGAGGTCGAAGGGGGTGTGAAACAATGGGGTTTGTAGCTTGTTTTGTAGAATAGTATGATAACATTGTATTAGTGACGGTAGTGATTATGGTGGATTGATGATAGTGCTAAGTGGGGCCCCCAAAAAAAGGAAACTAAAAAAGATTCTTTGATTAAAATTAACAATGATAATGAAAATAAGGAAAACATAAAGAATAAAAAATCAATCGACAAAATCAGTAAATAAATAAATAAATAAACGACGACTTGTCGATGTTAACTGGCGGATTTACTTTGAATTCCTTTTAAAACACGTCTACTTGGTTTAGGACCCCCTCCCCCCCCCCCCCTTTTTTTTTTTTAAACGCAAGTTTTCACTGTTCAAGCCATTATGTTAAGCCATTATAGCTTCCTCCCTCAGCACAAGTTTTCACTGTTCAAGCCATTATGTTTAGTCATTATAGCTTCCTCCCTCAGCACAAGGTGACTATTGCTTTAAGTCAAAACATCTTTTAAAGAGTGTGTTAACTCCCTCCGCCCCCGCCCCCCATTTAACCTATGTACTGTGGCCTCATGACCTTGCAGAGGTGGTGAAGCGTATATGGACTAGTCCAAATGCCGTGACACCTCATGGATGAAACTGAAACTGAAACATTTCATTTTCCCTTTTCATTTTTTTCTTCTTTTCTTTTTATTTGTGTCCCTAGATGACAGTCTGCCCTACACAGGCACGATGGACAACGCCACCGGGATCTAGCTCGGTTGACATCCGGGTCATCTATCACAAGCTACACGTTCTTCGCCTGACCTCGGGGACAAAAAAAGCCACGTCATATGACGTAAAAGGTATCAAATATTGTGGCTGTACCAATATTTGCAGTACGTTTAGCGATAAATCAATCAAACTAAAAATGAATGAATATAAAGGAGTGGTGAGTCGATCAATTGAAAATAAATTCTTTGACATTGTACGGATAGGTAAACGTTCAGAGCCTCTAACGATCTCAGGGTCAAGCCAAACACTGACTGAACAGTGAAAATCGGTATAAAAAAAAATAGGAAAGGAGGAGGGTAGAAAGAGGGTGGGAGGACGGGTGGGAGGGTAGGGGGCAGGGATGAGGAGTGGGGGCTGAACTACAGAACAGCCCTAACGTGTCGATGTTTGGGTGGCTGCTTTAGTGTGTAGAGAGGTACGATCTGGAAGGATTGACGGGCCCACAAGTATAGAGAGACACTGTAGACTTTGGTCTGTGTAGGTGAAGAATTTTCCGAGTTATAAGCCAGAAGTGCTTGCTGAAGGAGAACCTACTCCCTTAAATCTGTTCTTAATCAAACGAACTTCGTCATAGTGGTCGGGGGTGTACACTGGAAGCAGATGGGGGGAGATTCTTGCGTTCCTGTTATTTTTTCCAATTCATTTCTTTTTCTTTCACATTGATTCTGGTCTTAAAGGTCGTGAACAGCATTTTAAAGACACAAAGAGTGTTAGGCCTGTGAATAAACCTTAAACCTAGCGCAATGTTTGTTTACATCTAAGAACGATTTTCCACTCGTTTATGTCTGAAATTCTGTCCATTCGTGCTGTTATGATAACTGCTGTTTCTGACACAAATTCTCTTTTTTTAGAGATAAAACGGTTTCCTTCTTATCCAGCCTTACCTAATCTCACTCAGTCGTTGGTTTGAACGATCTTTTTACCAAGGGAGAGAACAAATCCCCAGACCCCCAATAATACAGCTGCCAGGTGCTCAACGTGAGATAAATCGTTAGTCATGGAACTGTTTTGACTAAGCTGTGAGTGTCACGTGTCGCCGTCTCTTGGTCCAAAGTTAATTATTTTTGTCCCCAACCTAGAGTGAACTTGAATTACAGCTATACAGAATGTTTACTTACGAAGTGAGAGTGCAAATCTAGGTCAGCCCACCACCACACGTTGATTTCCTTCACAGAAGAGCTGTGTCAACCAGCGTCAAATTGATTTCCATGACAGAAGAGCTTTCATATGGTTACTTCCCTTTGTGCGAACCTATTTTGCAGGGTATGTTGAGCGATTTGTTTTTACCTCCGCGAAGTAATTGATCTCTAACTGAAAAGATAAAAAAATCTAAACCAAAGACGAGGATTGTCAGTATCACCTCGTTTACATAAATATATATCCAGTGTCATGATCTAAACATTTTTTTTTCAATGAAAAACAAAGTTTACTCTGGGTACAGCATGTTCTGAATAACTTAAAGCTTAGACTTTCGGGTTACGACTTATGATTCTAACCCTGCTGTATCGATAAACTTTTTTTATGTTGCCTTATCTTCCGTGCCACTTCATTACCATTAACCCCTCACCGTTCATTTCGGCCCCTCGTTCCCAGACAGCAGCACCGGCAATCCACAGGGTGCAGTTGATATCGCCTTCCTCAGGCAACCCAGCAGAGGAGACACTGCGTTGCCTCTGAATCACTTAGGCATTTTGCCTATTCTGGACCGATATACGCAAGACAGCATCTACCAAGACTCCTACCGGAGCCAGTAAGTGCTGAGTCGTGGGAGGCATCGCCATATCCGTCTAACGACAGTCTCCATGAAGTCGTCAATATCGACGGCCACGACGTGAATTCACCAAGGACCTAGACCTGGAGAGGAAATCGAAACTTAGGTCACCACGAGGGCAGGGCATGAAGGGCTACAGACTTTGAGACTGTGTTATGCTGATCGATGAGGATGAAGATGATGTAGATGACACTCTGGAATTCTGGTTCATTCTGGCCAGAGACTACAGGACAGGGCTGCTCTCTACGCTTCCTGTCATAGTATCTTCCGTCAGTCAGGCCCGAGAGATACAGATACCTGCAGTGTTGGTCAGGAAATTGGAGCAATCCACTAAGTGAGATGCATCCATTAAGAGGACGAAATTCTACTGTGTGGTGCCAGCCTTTCCATTTGAGGTCAGAGCAAAGGACGAAATTCTACCGTGTGGTGCCAGCCTTTCCATTTGAGCTCAGAGCAAAGAACGAAATTCTACCGTGTGGTGCCAGCCTTTCCATTTGAGCTCAGAGCAAAGGACGAAATTCTACTGTGTGGTGCCAGCCTTTCCATTTGAGCTCAGAGCAAAGAACGAAATTCTACCGTGTGGTGCCAGCCTTTCCATTTGAGCTCAGAGCAAAGAACGAAATTCTACTGTGTGGTGCCAGCCTTTCCATTTGAGCTCAGAGCAAAGAACGAAATTCTACCGTGTGGTGCCAGCCTTTCCATTTGAGCTCAGAGCAAAGGACGAAATTCTACCGTGTGGTGCCAGCCTTTCCATTTGAGCTCAGAGCAAAGGACGAAATTCTACTGTGTGGTGCCAGCCTTTCCATTTGAGCTCAGAGCAAAGGACGAAATTCTACCGTGTGGTGCCAGCCTTTCCATTTGAGCTCAGAGCAAAGAACGAAATTCTACTGTGTGGTGCCAGCCTTTCCATTTGAGCTCAGAGCAAAGGACGAAATTCTACTGTGTGGTGCCAGCCTTTCCATTTGAGCTCATAGCAAAGGACGAAATTCTACTGTGTGGTGCCAGCCTTTCCATTTGAGCTCAGAGCAAAGAACGAAATTCTACCGTGTGGTGCCAGCCTTTCCATTTGAGCTCAGAGCAAAGAACGAAATTCTACTGTGTGGTGCCAGCCTTTCCATTTGAGGTCAGAGCAAAGGACGAAATTCTACGTGTGGTGCCAGCCTTTCCATTTGAGCTCAGAGCAAAGAACGAAATTCTACCGTGTGGAGCCAGCCTTTCCATTTGAGCTCAGAGCAAAGGACGAAATTCTACTGTGTGGTGCCAGCCTTTCCATTTGAGCTCAGAGCAAAGAACGAAATTCTACCGTGTGGTGCCAGCCTTTCCATTTGAGCTCAGAGCAAAGAACGAAATTCTACTGTGTGGTGCCAGCCTTTCCATTTGAGCTCATAGCAAAGGACGAAATTCTACCGTGTGGTGCCAGCCTTTCCATTTGAGCTCAGAGCAAAGGACGAAATTCTACCGTGTGGTGCCAGCCTTTCCATTTGAGCTCAGAGCAAAGGACGAAATTCTACTGTGTGGTGCCAGCCTTTCCATTTGAGCTCAGAGCAAAGGACGAAATTCTACCGTGTGGTGCCAGCCTTTCCATTTGAGCTCAGAGCAAAGGACGAAATTCTACCGTGTGGTGCCAGCCTTTCCATTTGAGCTCAGAGCAAAGGACGAAATTCTACTGTGTGGTGCCAGCCTTTCCATTTGAGCTCATAGCAAAGGACGAAATTCTACTGTGTGGTGCCAGCCTTTCCATTTGAGCTCAGAGCAAAGAACGAAATTCTACCGTGTGGTGCCAGCCTTTCCATTTGAGCTCAGAGCAAAGAACGAAATTCTACTGTGTGGTGCCAGCCTTTCCATTTGAGCTCAGAGCAAAGGACGAAATTCTACCGTGTGGTGCCAGCCTTTCCATTTGAGCTCAGAGCAAAGAACGAAATTCTACTGTGTGGTGCCAGCCTTTCCATATGAGCTCAGAGCAAAGAACGAAATTCTACTGTGTGGTGCCAGCCTTTCCATTTGAGCTCATAGCAAAGAACGAAATTCTACTGTGTGGTGCCAGCCTTTCCATTTGAGCTCAGAGCAAAGAACGAAATTCTACTGTGTGGTGCCAGCCTTTCCATTTGAGCTCAGAGCAAAGAACGAAATTCTACCGTGTGGTGCCAGCCTTTCCATTTGAGCTCAGAGCAAACTCAGGTTTGGGTAGGAAACGGCCAGCGCCGAAAAATGCCAGAGATGAATAATGGGAGTCGAACTCATGACTTCCTCCGACGCTAACCACCGCGCCATAGAGGGTGGCCATATGGAGACATTTCTGTTTCATTTCAATAGTTTAGTTATTTAGTTATTTATACTTGCTAAAGTGGTGGGTTATACCTAATTGATTTTTCTAACTGATTTAATCTGTTGACAAGAGTGTTAAATGATTGATTACTCATTACATATCATTTTG
>CM065723.1:42566264-42571264 GCA_033310375.1 Conus canariensis | reverse complement strand
CTCGGGGAACCCAACTGATACTAACAGCTGATAGAACATAAGACAAATGAGTGCACCAGTGAGTGGCAAAAAAAATCAACCCCAACCATTCATTATGTCTCACGTTCATTTTTTTTTTTTTTTTTTTTTTTTGGGGGGGGGGGAGGGGGGCATTTACCTCTGTTTTTGCTTTATTTTGTTTCGTTGCTTGTCTCTGTCTGTCTGTCTGTCTGTCTGTCTGTCTGTTTATCTGTCTAATGTTCCACAGACCAATCATGGGCTCCCCTTCACTGCTCTCTCTGTCTGTCTGTCTGTTATTGTCTCTGTCTCTCTATCTCTATCTCTGTCTCATTCTCTCTTTCTTTCTCTCACTTTGCACATGCATGTGTGTGTGCGTGTGTGTTGTGTGTGTGTGTGTGTGTGTGTGTGTGTGTGTGCGCGCGCGCGCGCGCGCGCGCGTGTGTGTGTGTGTGTGTGTGTGTTTGTGTGTGTATGCGCGCGCGCGTATATGCGTGTGTGTGTGTGTGTGTGTGTGTGTGTGTGTGTGTGTGTGTGTGTGTGTGTGTGTGTGCGCGTGCGTGTGTGATATTCCTGTCCTTGTCTCTGTCTATGATTCTGCATATCCCTTGTCTGTCTGGCTGTCCGTCCGTCCATCAGCCTTTCTCTCTCTCTCCCTCTCTCTCTCTGTCTCTTTCGATCAATCGATTGCTAGCTCGTGCGCGTGGTGTTAAAACGCGCTGCGTGGATTACTTCTTCTTTTTCTTTTTTCTTTTCTTGCACCTGGCTAAAGGAAAAGAAGACTAAAAACTTTCACCCGCCTGTTGCCACCATTTTGCGCCGCGGTAGCTCTTAGCCTAAGCGCACCACCACGGGTTGAAGTGCTGCTGACATCACCCCTGACCCACTGACCTACTTGCGTGTGACCGACCGTCTGGAGGGTAGTACGTGCACAGTTATTGACCAGCTAGCTCTCTCTCTCTCTCTCTCTGTCTCGGCGTCTGGCGTTTATTGTCTGTCTGATGCTGCACATTCATTTCCTGTGAAATGGAATTTCAACGATGAAAGTCAACATCAAAATGTACTTTGTAAGTAAGTATAAGCTTGGGAGACAGATATCTAGCCCACACGGAACTTTAGACATGTCGTAGTTTCACTATGAACTGAATTCGGGAAGAATCGATGTGAAATGATTGTCGCTGAAAAGATGTGTGTCATGTCACGGAGTGTTTGAGATGATAATGGTGAAAATAGGCGTGCGGGTGTTTTTACAGTTTTATTGATTTATATGGGTTTGCTTGGGCTAACCAAAGACATGTACTATGTATTTTATTGTTTTCTGAAATGTTATACACAAAGATCGAGTTTTTATATTTTTCTCTCCCTTTCTCTGTCTCTCTCTCTCTCTCTCTGTTTGTCTGTCTGTCTGCCTGCCTGCCTGCGTACCTTTCTGTCTGTCTGTGTGTCTGTGTGCCTGTCTGTCTGTCTCTCTATCTCTCTCTTACACACACACACACACACACACACACACACACACACATACACGCATACACACACACACACACACACAACACACACACATATATATACACACACACACACACACACACACACACACACACACACACACACACACACACACACCGAAGACGACATAACTGGTCACCATGGAGAAAGAAGCTTGAAGAGCACATCTGCCGTACAGAGACAATGGTGACGAGGAGAAGAAGAAGAAGAACAAGAACAAGAACAAGAAGAGAAAGAAGACGAAGAAGAAGAAGAGAAAGAAGAAGAAGAGAAAGAAGAGAGAAAAATGAGAGAAGAAGCAATTAGAAAGAAGTGCAAATATCAATCACAACACAAGAACGAAAGAAGGTGATAACAGAATTTGAAATGGAGATGGTGCAGAATCAAGCAAAGAGAAGCACGTAAAACCTCATAACAAAAAAAAACAAACAAAACAAACGAACAAACAAACAAACACATGTCTCTGCTTAGAATAACCAAGATCCAGTTTAATTTCAGTAAAGTATAGAATATATGATTTCTCCTTAAAAACAAAAAAGAGATTATAGAAGCCAAGCTTTGCACAAACACATGCATCTAAAAGAAACATTTTTATTATAAAAGTTTAAAACATCGCTCATGAACAAATATGAATTCATAGGAAAATAATTGGATGTTTCTAGCATTGCTTTTCACCTTTACATAAAAGCTCTTCTACAAATAAATTGACACACTCACTGACTAATTTGGAGCAAGAGTATTAGATATATTATTTTTCTTATCCCTTTGTCTTTTCCTGTGTTATTTTATCAAGACACGAAACAAACACAAGTATTGCAATGACCCTTGAAGCTTCAAATCAAATTTGTTAATGTCATCGTCAAATGAGAAATCTGGGGAAAAAAACATCTTTCTAGGTTGGTATATTTACACAGCTCATATAAAGCTCTATCTGTGCATTCGCACGGAGTGTGTGTATATGTGTGTGTGTGTGTGTGTGTGTGTGTGTGTGTGTGTGTGTGTGTGTGGAGAGAGAGAGAGAGAGAGAGAGAGAGAGAGAGAGAGAGAGAGAGAGAGCATTCGTGTGCATGTGCGCGCACGCACACTCGAGACTGTATTTGAATCTTTTTGTATTTGGCTGTCTGTCTGTCTGACTGGCTGTTTTTCTTTTTGACGGTTGGTCGAATGCATCTGTATATGAGCAAGACAAAGCAAAAACAAACAACAGCTAAGATTACGCTAGTTTTGCTCTAGAATAAATAGCTCCAGTTACAGCCAGACATAATGGTCTCCATTCCACTCCCCCTCCCCCCCCCCCCCCCACCCCCCGCGCCTTCATTCTTCCCGTTTCAGTAAAAAAAAAAAAAATCCGGCAGATACATAAATAGATACAAACTATTTCTTCCTTGCTGCTTACTACTACTACTACTACTGCTGCTGCTGCTGCTGCTGCTGCTGCTGCGACTACTACTACTACTACTACTACAGTTTTTCATTTGGTCCGGAGAGAGAGAGAGAGAGAGAGAGAGAGAGAGAGAGAGAGAGAGGAGGTTCTGCCTGTGTTCTGTGCTTTAACCAAATCTTAAATAAATGTTAGCGAACCGCCCAGAGAAACGTGGACAAACGAGTCACAAGACAAAACACAACGCGTTTCGACCTCTTAGGTCTTCCTCAGGTAAAACAACGAAAATTCACTTAGCTTTGATCGCTTCAGATCGCTAGAGTTCAGCTCAAGGAAGAAGGCGTTGAACGCGTTCTGTGCTTTAGTCGCCCCTCCACTACCGTCCCCTCCCCCCTCTCTCTGTCTCTATCTGTCACTGACACTAGCTCCATCTATTCCTCACACTGATTTGAAACCGAAAACACAGGCTTACGTCAAAAACCTCTGGCAAGAGGAATGGAACTCGCAGACGGATAACAAGCTATTTAGAATCCGTCCAAACCTGAAGGAGTTTTTACCATATTCCAGAGGCGCCCGTAAAGACGAAACAGTCTTGTGCCGCTTGCACACAGGCCACTCGTTTTATACCCATTCTTATCTTTTAAAAGGCGAAAAAGCTCCGTGGTGCATTCCATGTCATGTTCCACTCACAGTGAAACCTATTCTTTTAGACTGTTGGGACTTGCACGATGTGAAACATAAACACTTTAAGCAGACTCCATGAAAACCCTGTTCAGAGATGCCCCACCTGACGTGATCTTTGAGTTTCTGAAAGAGATGGACATTTTTCATCTGATCTAATATTTCATGGAAGAAAAGATTTGAACGAAGTTTCTTGTACGTTTTTAGCAGGTGTATTTTAAAGACATGAGTGAAAGGCGCTTTTTTTTCTTTTTCTTTCTTTTTTTTTTTTTTTTTTTTTTTGATGACTTGTGAATTGATTTTAACATGGTGACAGCCCTGATATAGCCCTTTGCGGTCGGCTGGGCTATAAGCAACATTACCTTACCTTACCTAGCTCCATCCTTCCCCCCCCCTCTCTCTCTCTCTCTCTCTCTCTCTCTCTCTCTCTCTCTCTTATTTGCCCCCACAAGTACTTTTTATTACCATTGGGAATAAAACAACAACAACAACAACAATTTTTTTAGACCTAAAGAGAAATCCGAAACCATTGAAAAGATAGTTTGGACAGCAAACTGTGGAAAAACATAGAAAACATGGAGTCGGATGTTACAAACACGAAATTGACCTAGGCTGTGTAATGAATTGATGCTAGCATTGATCATGCTCTGTTTCAACTCAATGACATGATAGAAGAACAAACGGAATGAATGACAAAGAAAGCGCTGGTTAATACCAGGAAAAATGTCTGATTCGTGTGTGATGCTTATTGCAACGTTTCTAAGAAAAAGGCAAGACACTTTTAGTTAAGGAAGATCAAAGTTCGGAAAATGTATTTTATGACATGGAAGGAGTACAAGAAGCTACTACACAGAACAGAGAGAATGTGTATTAATTCATCATTGAAATGAAAAGATTCCATTTATGAACAGAAGAAATTATGGCAAACACTTCAGAAAATGTCAAGTAAACATTCACTAGAATGTCATCTCCAAATAAAGCCAATAATCATGCATCTTAGTGCAATGTAAGTACGTATTTGTACAATTATGTTATAAATGATGGATTGAAAGAATGAACGCAAGAACATGCCATTTCAGGAGAATATCAAACACGAATTAAGAAAACCTACTCTTCCGTAGATGACGTATTGACATTTTCAGCTGTGGTTCTAAAACATTTTTTTGTGTAACGGTGAAGGATACGTGTCATTTATTGATTTTGAAAGGCTTTTGACATGATTTCTAGATATATTTCGTCGCCAGTACTAATAAATAATGATATTATCGCTACACTTTTCACAGCGTGAGATGCGTATATGAGGAAGTCAAGGCTAAGGTAAGATGCGGAGGTACGTTTAGTGATTATCAAATGTGCTCGCGGTGTCAAGCAGGGAGATGTGTTGAGTCCAGTTTTCTTTTGCATTTTTAAGAATGAACTTGCGTAAAAATTAATT
>CM065723.1:42553764-42556264 GCA_033310375.1 Conus canariensis | reverse complement strand
TTCTCCCGATTTCCTAGGACCTAACCACTCTCCTTCTCTACAGTTTTTACCCTCGTCTACATTCTCTCTCTCTCTCTCTCTCTCTCTCTCTCTCTCTCTCGCTCTCGCTCTCTCTCTCTCTCTCTCTCTCTCTCTCTCTCTCTCTGTGTGTGTGTGTGTGTGTGTGTGTGTGTGTGTGTGTGTGTGTGTGTGTGTGTGTGTGTGTGTGTGTGTGTATGTGTGTGTAATACATCATATCTAATACAGAAAGTCAATGCTTTCTCCCCTCCCGCTTCATGTGCATACATACCCTGCCATCCATGCAGACCTGTGCATAAAAGATACCGCAACCAGTCTCAAAGTTCAGTGACTCGTGTAGAAACCCAGCGATAGGCACACAGCAAGCACCGGCTTACTTGGAGAGAAGGCGAGCGCCTCCATTGGCCACTGAAATGCTAATGATGAACATACCAACGTCGTTCGTGTTGTGGCACTTGCCTTCCCCCTTTCCTACCCCCCCCCCCCCCCAGACCCGCCCCAAGTCCCTCATGGATCTATTCGTTTGGGGAGGATAGAGTCAGTGGTATCCCGAAAGTAGACACATTGCTTATGATGTTTTAAGCAGCTGGAACTCCTTTGGAATCCACCATCCCAAACAAACAAACAAACAAACAAAGTGACGACAAAGAACGCTTGAACACAGTGCAGCGGATCATGTTTTGGAGATGGCATTCAAGGGATTCCACAGTGCACGGTTTATCTCGGACAGTTTCTTCAGGTTCTGTTTTGTTTTGTTACAGTCAGAGTGAACAGGCGTGGTATACTAATCATGATACCATCTGTATTGGTAGTTATATCATCATCAATAGTACGTTTAAAGTGCAAGTTTTTGCCATGCTAACCAGCAGCCTGACAGAACCTGAGTCCTAAGCCAAGGTGCTCCCCCCCCCCCCCCTAATAAAGTTCATCGTTGTTCCTTATCGACCACATCCAGATTCATGACTGCTTCTGCTTTGCTACTGCCTAAGGCTCTCTCTGGTCCTCCTGCTCTCAGACATCGAGCGCTGTGCCATGAGACCGTAGGCTGAAGTGAAGTGCCTGCACAATGTTTCTGTCCAAAATCTATGGCAGAGGACCGGGGCCTGAAAGCCAGATGCACTCAAGGCGCTGGCGAATCTGGCAACATGCTGCGCTTTATGTGTCTTTCTTTCTTTCTTTCTTTCTTTCTTCCTTTCCTCAGTATGAGTCATGTGACACTGATCTCTCAATCCTCTGCCAACGATTAATCTGTTCAACAGGAAGACTGACGAGAAGCGAACTGCCATGATCTGTGTCTGTCCAAGGGTGAAGAGCAACTGACGCATGACGAGACAAACACGATCTAATAATGTTTGGCAAACATAAATAGCGGCTCGGCCCGCTCCTCCCCCCCCCTTCCCCTCCTTCCTGCGATGTCCTCGTGGTCGTTCGGATGACACACAGACATCAGGTAGCTTACCCTCTGAATCCTTGAGAAGAATGAGCCCATTTCAGAACCTGACAGTTCTGCAGAAAGTGGGTTGAGAACGTCTCCTGACTGACCTACTCTGAGGGGAAGGGGGGCAGGGGGGAAATGGTGAGGGGTGGAGGAGGGTGAAATAGCAGGGAGGGGGGGGGGAGGATGTCACTTGTTAAACAAATCCCTCAAAGCCAAACGGAATAAGTGTTTTTTTATGGGTGAAGGGATTGTGTGAATGGCTGTGTTTGTTTCGTGTTATCTATTTACTGATTTTTTTTTCTTGCTGTTGTTGTTGTTGTTCGCCACGTAAACAGCCACGCTCCTTTTTCATACGGTGTACAAAAAGTTAAAATCCTAACATACTTGAAAGGCGGTTATCAGAGCGTTGTTCGAAAGAAGCAAGTCACAGTATCCTTCTCTATCTGTCTGTCTGTCTTTCCTTCTTTTCTTTTCTTTTTTCCTTCTTGGTTTCTTTCTTTTCTTTTCCTTTCTTTTCTTTTTCTTTCTTTTTTTCCCTTTTCTTTCTTTCCTTCTCTTTGCTATTTCATCTTTCACAACACGACTCATCATTACTCTCACACTTAAGAAATCAAAGAGGCTATCTTTCTGAAATGGCCTGGCAATCAATATGTTTGTCCCCTGTCACCAAAATCAGTAAACCAATCCATCCTGAAGAAGACCTAAAGGGTCGAAACGTGTCGTGTTTTGTCTTGCAATTTGTTTGTCCAGGTTAACCGGCGGAGGTACTTCAACAGTTTCTTTTAAAATTTGAATCCATCCAGCACAACCACATGCCCGGCCACCTCCTGCACGACACAGCCACACCCCACAGCGCTGCTGTTCACAGTGCTACAACAGTTATAGCTCTCTCTCTCTCTCTCTCTCTCTCTCTCTCTCTCTCTCTCTCTCTCTCTCCGTCTTCTCGGTGGCGCATGACACCATGGCGCATATCTCTCATCTCGCACCTCTCCCCTTCCCTCCAACCCCCACCCCCTACACACACACACACACACACACACACAC
>CM065723.1:42536264-42538764 GCA_033310375.1 Conus canariensis | reverse complement strand
CGATGAGAGAAGAAGACTCATCCTCAGAGCGCTTCACAATACAGGAAAAATAAAAGTTTCCATAAACATTGCACAATACTGAGAAAAAGGCATCAAAACAATAGGTCACAAAGCAAGCACTAAAACAGATGAACAAGCCACATCCCCCCCCCACTCTATCCTCCCCCACCTCCCCCCCCCCCCCACCGCCACCCCCACACATGACATTATATGAACAACGCTCGACAAGAATTTGGGAATAGAAGAAAAGAACCAGCCCCCATCCCCCCCCCCCCCCCCACACACACACCCCTCCCCGCCTCCAATTTCGTGAACACTGCACGGGATACAATATAAAACATGCAGAAGGGAGCACCCACCCACCCACACACACACACACACACACACACACACACACACACACAAGGGCAAACTCAACACGAAGCAACAAAAACCCACGCGCGTAAACGCACACACACGAACGCACACACGCAAAAGTACATAAGCACTCAGGCACGGAAGCGCGCGTGCACATACAAGAGGCGAAAGGATGGAGAATGCATGGGAAACACGCATTAACTCGTACGCTATGTAGAAAGACAAAAGGACTTCTGAAAGAGATGCGTTTTGAGACCAGATTTGAACGCAGAGAGAGTCTGTGAAGAGCGGAGCTGGGAGGGAGGGAGTTCCAGACAAGGGGGGCTTGATAACTGAAAGAACGTTGGCCAAAGGATTTCAGTTTCATGCGGGGAAGCTTGAGAAGTTTGTCACTGCTAGAGCGGAGAGTGCGAGAGGGTTGATAAGTGACAAGTGTGTTGGAAAGATAAGCAGGCAATGTTTCATCAAAGTGTCGGAATGCAAGGGTTGCGAGTTTATACTGAATGCCTATCTATTTCTCAGACTATCTATGTTACAAACATACATTGTCATTCCTGATTTATTTAATTGCAGCAGCAAAAAAATCCGAGGTATGAGTTCTAAATGTCGTAAGATACGCTACGTGATTTCCACTTTTAGATCTTGAAGTACACTTCACTGTCAACAATACTTTCAATCACTACATCTTGTAAACATGCTCTGTAAGCACAAGTTGATAACATCCGTCAAAAGGTGCAATCACTACCCTGTATGGTGCCATAGTTGACGAATAGAAAAGTTCGCTTAAGGTAAGCAGAAATGCCCTGCAATCGTTTGCATCTTCCTTAATACACATCCTGAATCACTGAACCCCCCCCCCCCCCCCCATGGCTATACTTCAGTCTGGAAGTAACAAGACACAGTGCGGGATGTTTTAGAACTTTTTTTTTTTCTTTTTTTTCAGTTTTAAAGTGAGGTGGCTGCAGGCGGAAACTGAAACAAACTTAAAAGTGAAAATACTATTCCGCCAGACAAAAGGCACAAACAAATTAAAAAGACAAAACACATTTCGTTTTCATTGTCCTGAATGTTGCTTATCTTGCCTGAAGAAGACCAAAGAGGTCGAAACGCGTCGTGTTTTGTCTAGTACTTTGTTTGTCTCTTTGTCCGGCCGAATAGTAGTTTTTCTTGTATTTTTTTTTAACCGAACATTCAGTATGATAATTCTGTGTTCACTTTGAAGTAAGGTAAACTCCCCAAAATGTTCTCATGTGTTTATATTTCAGTATTTCACAGCTTATCCAGATTAATGACAAAATGGGTGGGCCAACGTTTTTATAAAATAGAGTAAGTTTTTTGTTGTTGTAGATAGTGTTAAACTATTTGAAGATTGATAGTTGCTGAGCTTATCAAGTTTTAACTGATATGTTTTTCGATGAAAAGGTAACTCTCTTGTCGAAATGTTTTCTTGTTCATAGTCACATTCACCCCAAAACAGATATTATATGCATATTGTAAAAGGAGAGCACTGCCTGACAAAGACCACGGGGTGCACGTGATCATCAATACACACAAGATATATGTTGACATTGATATAAGGACGATAGGTCAGAGAGCAATTTTGTTTGTCATTTATAAACTGTCATTCTCCCTTTTCCTCCCACTTACACTATCAGTTGAAACGTCTTCTAACCGGAAGACGACGATGTTATCTCAATTCTAACACCCCATACACAGCCAACCCAGTAACTGACGGACAATCATGGGAAAACCGGTGTCGACAAGAGAAGCGCCCCCACGCCAGTGAGATTATTAAAAACGGGGCAAAAACGAGGTAAAAAGAAAAAAAAAATTACCCGCTCCACCCCCCCCCCCTACAACTCTCCTCTCTCTCTCTCTCTCTCTCTCTCTCTCTCTCTCTCTCTCTCTCTCTCTCTCTCTCTCTCTCTCTCTCTCTCCTCTTCCCCTCCCCACTCCCTCTCTCCTACCTCAGCCCTCTCCGTTCAGTTGCCGGCATTCATAACCAGAATCTTTCTGCGCGTGGCTCAAGCCCTACTTTCTTTCTTTCTTTTCTTTCTTTCTTTCTTTCTTTCTACGTCTTCCTCGTCTTCCACCCTGTCCGTGTGTCAGACAGCCTGTCCCCTCTCTCTGTGTCGGTCTTCTT
>CM065723.1:42521264-42526264 GCA_033310375.1 Conus canariensis | reverse complement strand
TATATATATATATATATATATATATATATATATATATATGCACACATACAGACAGAGAAAGAATCAGACAGACTGACAGGTGTGCGCCACACACACACACACACACACACACACACACACACACACACACACACACACACACACACGCACACGTACATGCACACGCACACATACATACATACATACATACGTACGTGCATACATACATACTTACATACATACATACATTCATACATACATACACACGCACGCGCACGCGCACGCACATGCACACGCACACACACACACATACATACATACATACGTATGTACGCACACACATACATACATACACACACATACATACATATATACATACATACATACACATGCATACGTGCACTCGCATTATAGTATCCTTTTGTTTCCGTCTCTCTCTCTCTCTCTCTCTCTCTCTCTCTCTCTCTCTCTCTCTCTCTCCTCTGTGCCCATCTATCTATCTCTCACCTCCTCCACCACCACACACACAAACGCATACGGTCTCTCGCTCACTCACAAGCGCACGTCTGTATGTATGTGTGTGTCAGTGTACTAAAACGCTTGTACTGCTACTGAGCCACACTTTAAGCAATATTCACACACACACACACACACACACACACACACACACACACACACACACACACACACACACACACACACATCCGTTTTCATCTCTATCTCGTGTCTCAACCATCTCCTCCCTCTGCGCCCACCTTCTCCCCACCCCCACCCCACACCCCCAACATATCACCACCAACCTGCTCCGTCCATCACTGTAGTAACCCCACCCCCTCCCGTCTCCTCCTCCTCCTCGTCCTCCCTCCCCCACCCCATGGTTTTATACACATCCCTCGGTGACGTCCATTCTTTCGATAGCCAAGACAGGCAATAGCAGGATACCGCAGGAAGAGAACTAGCACAATGAGGAGCTGGGTAACAAGGCGAGCGGCCTTGGCGGGTGTCGACTCCACCAACTACATTGTAACCCTAGACGTGTGCTATAAAGAGAACTGCATGCACTGACTGTCTGTCTGAGCGATGGCGCTTTGTGTTTACTTTTCTTCTCTTTTGGAAAGTGTTATGCAGATACTCGTGCATGTGTGTGTGAGGGAGGGGGCGGCAGAAGGGGAGGGGTTTTGTGTGTGTGTGTGTGTGTGTGTGTGTGTGTGTGTGTGTGTGTGTGTGTGTGTGTGTGTGTGTGTGTGTGTGTAACAATGCCCACGGCACAGACACACAAATACGAAAACAAAACCGCACACACATTCAATGCACACACAAACATATGCGTTAACACACACACAGACACACAGCAAGACAATAACCCATCGACTCATACACCAGCAAACGCGCGCTTGCGCTTACACATACACACACACACAAACGTGCGCGCGCGCACGCACTCATGCATGTACGCACACACACACACACACACACACACACACACACACACACACACACACACACACACACACACACACACACACACACACACACACACACACACACACATATATATACACACACAAACACACACACCAAGCATGTTGTAGTTTATTGAGATACATTTGAAATGCCAAGGAAAATGTTATGCTCCCTCTCTGATTATTTGTTGTCACTATTTCAGTCATTCCTTTACATAGCTTGGAGACACTTCAATGTACGCTCACACGCATACATACATAAGCACACACACACATAGACACAGATATACACGCACTTACACATACCACGTTCATCAGCCCATCCTAATCCTTACCCCTTTCCCTTTTTCTCAATTAATAACATTAAAGATTTTCGTGAAAAGACGCCAGGCTAAAGGCCAACACACACACACACACACACACACACACACACACACACACACACACACACACACACACACACACACACACACACACACACACACATCCGTTTTCACCTCAATCTCGTGTCTCAACCATCTCCTTCCTCTGCGCGCACCTTCCCCCCATCCCCACCCCCACCCCCATCCCCCCCAACATATCACCACCAAACTGCTCCGTCCACCACTGTAGTAACCCCCCCCTTCCTGTCTCCTTCTCCTCCTCCTCCTCCTCGTTCTCCCTCCCCCCCCCCCACCCCATGGTTTATACACATCCCTCGGTGACGTCCATTCTTTCGATAGCCAAGACAGGCAATAGCAGGATACCGCAGGAAGAGAACTAGCACAATGAGGAGCTGGGTAGCAAGACGAGCGGCCTTGGGGGGTGTCGACTCCACCAGCTATATAGTACGCACGCAAGGAAAAGATGCTCCCAGGATTCACCGAAAGGGGGAGAGAATGATGAATCCATCGGTGCTCAACCAATCACGACTACAAATCCCAAACGGACTATGAACATGGACCAAATGGAATATCCATGTGTCTGTGGAAAGCGTTTCGCTACCACCCGTGGCATGAAGATCCACAGAACAAAGATGGGATGTGTGAAGACTCATCTGAATGAGCAGCAGCGCACTGCATCAGCAGATAAGACGTCGGAAGACCAAGGCCAGGATTTAAACCACAGTGCCAAGGACATCCACGCTGTTGGTTCGGATGAGGAATTTGCACAGGCCCTCGATGCCAGGCGCCTGAAACTCAACCTGCCACGAGCAAACGAAACTGAAGATTGGGAGAAACTGGATGCAAAAATCGTCCAAAGACTCGATGCACTGATAGGGAAAAGCACCCTGGAACACAAACTAGCCACATATGGGGACATTGTGTATGTCACATGTAGAGACGTCTATGGAGCAAAACTACCCAAAGAGAAAACACCTCCAAAGAAATTCAGACGCCAAGAAGAGATGGACAAGATCAGGGTCCAAAAGAAAAACCTCAAGAAGCAAATGAAGACCGCACTGCCAGCTGAAAAACAAGGCTTGGAAAAACTCTGGAAAGACATGAAAGCAAAACACAGCGCCCACAGCAAAGTGGAATCTGCGAGGAAGAGGAAGAGCAAAAAGAAGAAGACACAAGAGCGCTTCTTCAGATACCCTTTCCAGTTTGCCAGAACACTGTTTGAGCAGCCAAAATCGGGGACCCTAAGTGTGGACAAAGGAGTTCTTGAGCAGCATCTGAGGAAAACATACTCTGACTCACAGAGCAAAGCACCACTCGACATTCAAGGTCTGGTGTGGCCAACCAACCCTGAGGAACAGTTCAATGACAAGCCTCCAACGTTGGCGGAAATCAAGAAGGTGGTCGACAAAGCCAGAGCCAAATCATCACCAGGGCCAAACGGAATACCTTACCAGCTGTACAAGAAATGTCCCAAGGTGCTGGAGTGGCTCCACAGGCTGCTGCTATCAGCTTGGAGAAACCAGAAGATCAACGGCCAGTGGATGACGGCAGATGGTGTGTACATCCCCAAAGGGCAAAACTCAAGTGACATCAGCAGTTCAGGCCAATATCACTACTGAACGTCGAAGGGAAAATCTTCTTCTTTGTCATGGCAGCAAGGCTGACCAAGTACCTCATGGAAAACAAGTACTTGGACGTGTCAGTCCAGAAAGGTGGCATCCCAGGCGTGGCTGGCTGTGTAGAACACGCCACAATGATCTTGGACGGAATCCAAAGAGCAAAAACAGAAAAGAGAGACCTGGACGTAGTGTGGCTTGATCTGGCAAACGCATATGGATCTGTACCCCATGAGATGATACAGTTGGCTCTTGAGATGTACCATGTGCCAAAGAACATCCGCGACATGTTCAAGAAGTACTTCAATGGCTTCTCAATGCGGTTCTCTACCAAGGAGTACACAACAGATTGGACCAACTTGGAAGTGGGCATTGCAATGGGCTGTGCAATTTCCCCAATACTGTTCGTGTTGGCAATGGAAGTCATCTTGAAAGCAGCAACAAGCAACGCAAGACAAACAGACCTTGGCGATGGATACAAGATGCCTCCTCTCAAGGCCTTCATGGATGACACTACAGTGATTTCATCCAGAGAAGACGAGACACGTCATGTGCTGGAGAGGCTGGATGACATAGTTGCCTCATCCAGAATGAAGTTCAAGCCAAAGAAATCACGGAGTCTCTCACTGAGGAAAGGAAAAGTGGCCGAATCTGTGGTCTTCAGTGTTGCCAACCAGGCCATTCCAACAGTCACAGAAGAGCCAGTCAAGAGCCTTGGAAGATGGTATGATGATACGCTGAAAGACACACAAAGAGCAAAAGAAACCAAACAGATGTCGGAAGAAGGCTTGGAGACCATTGACCAATGTGGGCTCCCTGGCAAATACAAGGTCTGGTGTCTGCAGTTCATGCTGATACCAAAGCTCCTATGGCCTCTGATGATATACGACACCTGCACCAGCATAGTGGAGGCAATGGAAGCCAAAATCAACAAATTCACAAGGAAATGGCTTGGTGTCCCACCCTGTCTGACTGACATAGCGCTGTACTGTCGCCAAGCAAAGCTGAAACTGCCACTGAAATCCATCCTGGAGGAATACAAAGCAGGGAAGATCAGACTTCAAAGCATGGTGGAGGACTCAGGAGACAAGGTGGTAGAAGCAATCAAGCCCCAGCTGAAGACAGGCAGAAAATGGAAAGTTCAAGAGGCGATGGATTCTGCAAAAGAAAGTCTCAAGATCAGAGAAATAACAGGACACACACAGACCAACAGACAAGGACTGGGGGTGACCAAAACTGAATGGTGGTCAAAGGCCAAAGAAAAAGCCAAAAGAGACATGATGATTCAGGAGATGAGAAAAGAAGAAGACCAAAAAAGACTCCAAAAAGCAGTCCAGCAGAGCCAGCAAGGGCAATGGACAACGTGGGAGAATGCACTCCAAAGAAGTCTCACTTGGAATGACATTTGGCACATGGCCCCTCTCAGGATCAGCTTCATTCTCAGATCTGCATATGACCTTCTGCCCTCAAATGCAAACCTGGTGAAGTGGGGAAAAACAGACGATCCTGCATGTCCCATCTGCCATGAAAAACAAACAGTGGAGCATGTCCTAAGCTCA
>CM065723.1:42508764-42511264 GCA_033310375.1 Conus canariensis | reverse complement strand
CCATCCACCACCTTAGTGATTAGTCGGTCAAAATGTCGTCTCAGTACGTCCGGTACAGAGCTTAGAAGAGGTCAGGAACTGCGGGTAGTGGAGAGGGACCACACCTCGTCACCCGGCAAGACGTGCCATCCTTGACAACCAGGCAGATGGCTCCTGTCTGATTGTCTTCTCTCTCCCTCCCACCCTCCCCCGCTCCCTCACTCTCCCCTCCTCTCTCTCTCTCTCTCTCTCTCTGTATGTGTGTGTGTGTGTGTGTGTCTTTCTCTTCATTTTTTGTCTGTGTCTCTGTGTCTCTCTGTTTCTGTCTCTATCTCTGTCGCTGGCTTTCTCCCTCAGTTTCGGTCTCTGTCTCTGTCTGTCTCTCTGTTTCTCTCACTGTCTCTGTCTCTGGCTCTCTCTGTCCGAGTCTGTCTGTCTGTCTGTCTGTCTGTCTATCTGTCTCTCTTCTCTCTCTTTCATTCCCTGTTTTTGTACTATCCTGCTCTCTCTCTCAGTTTCTGTCTCTGTCTCAATCTCTCTCTCTCCTCTCTCTCTCTCTCTCTCTCTCTCTCTCTCTCTCTCTCTCTTCTCTCTCTCTCTCTCTCTCTCTCTCTCTCTCTCTCTCTCTCTCTCTCTCTCTCTCCTCTCACCGCATACAGTCCCTGAAATCGATACTGGCACCACCACCACTACTTCTTCCGCGACCGCCCATCTCAGTACTCTTGCACTAACAGCAGGGATGTTGTTTCCAGCCCTGTGTCAGCACCTTCCTTTGTGTGATGCTGGTTTTCGTTTTCTTTCGTTTTTGTCCTTTTGTCGTGGTGTGACGATCAGCACAACAAACATCTCTTAACACACATTGGATGGGAATCAGATAAACTTCTTTGTAGTTCCACGCCCTTCTTTTCCTCCTCTTCCTCCTTTTGCTCCTCTTTCTCCTCCTCCTCCTTGTCCTCCTCCTCCTCCTCCTCCTCCTCCTCCATCTCTTGCTTTTCCTTATCATTGTTGACATCATAACATTGGCTTCTCTCATCTGTTTTGATCTACGTCTTTGTCTTGTATAAATGAATGAATGAATGAATGTGTGTGTGTGTGTGTGTGTGTGTGTGTGTGTGTGTGTGTGTGTGTGTGTGTGTGTGTGTTTGAATGTGTGTGTGTGTGTGTGTTGTTTGAATGTGTGTGTGTGTGTGTGTGTGTTTTGAATGTGTGTGTGGTGTGTGTTGTGTGTGTGTGTGTGGTGTGTGTGGTGTGTGTGTTTGGAATGTGTGTGTGGTGTGTGTTGTGTGTGTGTGTTTGAATGTGTGTGTGTGTGTGTGTGTGTGTGTGTGTGTGTGTGTGTGTTTGAATGTGTGTGTGTGTGTGTATGTGTGTGTGTGTGTGTGTGTGTGTGTATGTGTGTGTGTGTGTGTGTGTGTGTGTGTGTGTGTGTGTGTGGTTGTGTGTATGTGTGTGGCTTGCGTGCGTGCGTGCGTGTGTGTATGTGTGCAAGCGCGCGCGCGCGCGTATGTGTGTGTGTTGCTCTCTCTCTCTCTCTCTCTCTCTCTCTCTCTCTCTCTCTCTCTCTCTCTCTCTGTCTGTTTGTCTGTCTGTCAGCCTTTCTCGATTTGCAAACGATTTGATTTGCAAATCCATCCCCCTTGTCTCTCCCTCTTTGAACTTTATCATTTCTTCTTCTTCTCTTCTTCTTCTTCTTCTTCTTCTTCTTCTTCTTCTTCTTCTTCTCCTCCGTGGCCTTGAACATCACCTCACCACTCCTTTCCAACACCTCCACCATCATCCGATCACTCATCGCATTTTCAGGGCTCTTGTTTCAGGCAGATCAGTTGGTTACCACTCTCTCTCTCTCTCTCTCTCTCTCTCTCTCTCTCTCTCTCTCTCTCTCTCTCTCTCTCTCTCTCTCTCCTCTCTCTCTCTCTGTTGTTTGTCATGAGGTGAGAGTTTCGCGCTACACGTGTTTACAGACACAGGATGGCAATAAAATCAGATTGCTGTTTGTTTATCCTCATTTCTCTTCCCGGTTTCCCTCGCTGTTTGTTTACAACTTTCCGCCCTCTGTCTGTCTGTCTGTCTGTCTGTCTGTCTGTCTATCTGGCTGTCTGTCTGTCTCTGTGTTTTTGTCTCTGTCTCTGTCTGTCTTTCTGTCTGTGTCTGTCTGTGTCTGTCTTTCTGTCTTTGTCTCTGTCTTTGTCTCTGTCTGTATGTCTCTCTCTTTGTCTCTCTGTCTGTCTGTCTCTCCTTTACGGCCTTTATGCCATCCCTCTCCTCTCTCTGTCTCTGTCTCTCTCTGTCTATCTGTCTCTCTGTCTGTCTGTCTGTCTCTTTCTCTCTATCTCTGTGTGTGTGTGTGTGTGTGTGTGTGTGTGTGTGTGTGTGTGTGTGTGTGTGTGTGTGTGTGTGTGTGTGTGTGTGTGTGTGTGCACAACACCCGAGCGATGTTTTGATGTCCAACATGCTGTGACTGTCAAGGAGAACGTCATAACACAGCAGAAAGTGTCAAACACACACACACACACACACACAC
>CM065723.1:42493764-42496264 GCA_033310375.1 Conus canariensis | reverse complement strand
GGCGGGTAAGGGGGGAGGGGGAGGGGGGGAGGGGGGAGGGGAAGGCAAAGGATAGATTCATGTTCTTATATGTGAACTCTTTCTTTACCATTAAGGTTAGCTTCGTCTAGCAGGATTGCTCTGAAGGTTAGTTGGGTAATCTCCCTTAGGATGACAAGCTGCCATACGACAGAGCCGCTCATGTAATGAAAAAAAAAAAAGATTTCCCCGGTTTATAGCTGTTCTGTCTGTCTGTCTCTGCCTGTGTCTGTCTGTCTGTCTGTCTCTATGTCTGTCTGTCTGTCTCTCGATCTCTCTATCTGTCTGTCTGTCGGTCTATCGGTCTATCTGTTTCTCTCTCTCTCTCTCTCTCTCTCTCTCTCTCTCTCTCTCTCTCTCTCTCTCTCTCTCTCTCTCTCTGTGCGTGCGTGTGCGCGTGCGCGTGTGTGTGTGTGTGTGTGTACATCTTATAGTGATTTTTCTTCCCGTAAAAACGTTACCAGGGACAAACCCCCTTTATACCGTGGGATGTTTTACGTGCGCCAACTTCGAGCTTCACCTCGGCTAACTGTTTCTTCCCAAAGAAAAAAAGCTGTCAGATTTGAGATGTAATTGGGGAGACAGAAAGGAGAGAGAGAGAGAGAGAGAGAGAGAGAGAGAGAGAGAGACAGAGACAGAGACAGAGACAGAGACAGAGACAGACAGCCAGAGAGAGAGACTCTTTGATACACACATACACATACACACATGCACACAGAGAGAGAGAGAGAGAGAGAGAGAGAGAGAGACAGAGACAGAGACAGACAGACAGACAGACAGACAGACAGACAGACAGACAGGATCATCTCCCCATTCTTTATCCCCCAAAATTCCCCACCCTCCTCCTTCCGCGCGCAAAACTGACTTAATCCAAGTTTCGTATCCAAGACTGTCTTGTTTCCTCCATACGTTGTCCATAAGGCCACATTTCCTTGGTGGAAAGCACGGGTGGCGAAAAAAAAAGAGTCGTGGCTCCCTGTGCAGTTCGTTTATGTTGAAAAAAAAAACAACAAAAAACGCTGGGCTTTGAGAGAATACCAACTTCTGCTTGTGTCAAATGAATCCTGGATCCGTTTTTTTTTTAAAATCCGGATCCGCTCCTCACGTCACTTTCCATCTTTCTACTAAGTGTCTCTAGAATCGGTTCTATGGTTTTGGCGTAATCTACCTGATAGATAGACAAACCATCAATAAAAGAACCGTTCGTGGCTGTAAACATAACTCGCTTCGCAGAAGCAACAAAACACAAAACAGCAACAAAAACAGAAACAAAAGTCGATTTTTTAAACCAATGATTCATGGCTGCCAGACTGACTGTGATCACACACTTTTTGTTTGTTGGAGTGAACGAGCAAAACGGCTTTTGAGGTTTTTTGTTTCTATCTATTTATCTGTACACGTTTTGGTGGTAACCTTTCGTTGTTCTGAGAGTTCTCTTTCGGTCAGAGGGCTACAGGGAATTTGAGCGGTGCTAGGAGGAGGAGGAGGGGAAAAGGAGGAGGAGGAGGAGGAAAAGGAGGAGAGGAGGAGGAAAGGAGAGGAAGGAGGAGGAGGAAAAGGAAGGAGGAAAGAGAGGAGGAGAGAAAAGGAGGAGAAGGAGGAGGAGGAAAAGGAGAGGAAGGAGGAGGAGGAAAAGGAGGAGAAGGAGGAGAGGAGGAAAAGGAGGAGAAGGAGGAGGAGTAGGAAAGGAGGATGAGGAAAGGAAAAGGAGGAGAAGGAGGAGGAGAAGGAAAAGGGAGGAGGAGGAGGAGGAAAAGGAGGAGAAGGAGGAGGAGTAGGAAAAGGAGGAGAGGAAAAGGAAAGGAGGAGAGGAGGAGGAAAAGGAGGATGAGAAGGAGGAGAAGGAGGAGGAGGAGGAGAAAAGGAGAGAAGGGGGAGAGGGGGAAGAGAGGATGAGGAGGAGGAAAAGGAAAAGGATGAGGAGGAGGAGGATAGGAAAAGGAGGATGAGGAAAAGGAAAAGGAGGAGGAGGAAAGGAAGAGGAGGGAGGAGAAGGAAAGGAGGAGGAGGAGGAGAGAGGAGGAAGAAAGAGGAGAAAGGAGGAGGGAAAGGAGGAGAGAAGAAGGAGGAGGATGAGGAGGAGGAAAAAGGAAAAGGATGAGGAGGAGGAAAAGAAGAGAAGGAGGAGGAAGAGGAAAAGGATGAGGAGGAGGAAAAGAAGAAGGAGGAGGAAAAAGGAAAAGGATGAGGAGGAGGAAAAAGAAGAAGGAGGAGGAAAGAGGAAAAGAAGAAGGAGGAGGAAAAGGAGGAGGATGAGGAGGAGGAAAAGGAGGAGGAGGATGAGAGGAGGAGAAAAGGAGGAGGATGAGGAGGAGGAAAAGGAGGAGGAGGATGAGGAGGAGGAAAAGGAGGAGGATGAGGAGGAGGAAAAGAAGAAGGAGGAGGAGGAGGAAAAGAAGAAGGAGGAGGAGGAGGAAAAGAAGAAGGAGGAGGAAAAGAAGAAGGAGGAGGAGGAGGAAAAAGAAGAAGGAGGAGGAGGAAA
>CM065723.1:42486264-42491264 GCA_033310375.1 Conus canariensis | reverse complement strand
GATCTTTCTGAAAATTTGTTGGTATGTTCACTAATGGTCACGGATGATGCCCCATTTTTTTTTTATTTTACCAGAATAGCCGTTACTAACGGCTATAACGGCCCAAAACTGTTTTTCTTCTTTATGGAATATCTCAGTGACGAAATACATTATGACGCATGTTTGATTTGGGACGTCAAATACATTATGACGCATGTTTGATTGTGACGTTTTTCAGGAAGATAAACTGGGAGTACGTTTATATGCTTTGCATCTTGTATTTTCTCCAGACGTAAGCGTTTACACACGGGTCTTCCGATTTCAAGTCTCACCAGAAAGACTTTGTGAGGGGCTGTAGTCTGCACTGAAGTCGGCTACGCAGAGAAAAACACCTGCAGCGTTAGTGTCTTATTCTGAGGGGCCGTAAGGGAGGAGGGAAAGGTGGAGGAGGAAAAGGAAAAAGGAGGGATGAGGGAGGGCTAGGGGGAAGAGGGGGATCGGAACCTAGGACCCTTTCATTACCAGAACAATGCTTTCGATGTTTTTGATTCAGGATGTGTGTTGATTCAAAAGTCCTCAGATCAGGTAATAACATACAGGTCTAAGATGTGTGACTGAAGGATCATCGAAGTCCCTGGAAAGAGTCTATGGTGAGTTTGGGAACATTTGAACCATTAGCCCTTGGGTTGAGACTAGTAAGGTAAGGTAATGTTGCTTATAGCCCAACCTACCGCTAAGGGCCATATCAGGGCTGAGGTGGGACTGAGACATTCTATTTCCCACTATGAACTTGTTCATCCTAATATGCGAAGGCTGCTTCGGCAGGTCTGAGTGGAATACCTGCATATACTTCACGACTTATTGTTTCACTTCAGCTCTGAGATGATGCATCACAGCAACGGATAGTGCTCGAGACTGGGAAGAGGGTGGAGGTGGGGTGGTGGTGATGGGGGTGGGGTGGGTGGGGTGGGGGAGGGGAGAGGACGGTTGCCCAGTCAGGGATATCCTCCACCGCTGCAGCAGCCCTGTAAGGAGCAAAGTCCTGCACAACATGGTAGAGGAATCCTAACCATCTTAGTTCTTTACGCGGCTGGTTATTGAAAGTAGGAAGGAGTGAGGTAAAGTCCAGGGGAGGGGTGGTGGTGATGGTGGTGGTGCTAAAAAAACCTTTCTACAGAGCAGTTTCAGTTTCAGTTTCAGTTTCATCCAGAAGGTGTCACTGCGTGCGGACTAGTCCATATACGCTACACCACATCCGCTAAGTTTTGAGGCCACACTGCGCATGATTTTAAGCTGGTGGATAAATGAATTAACGACTAAGATGAGAAAATTGAAGAAGAGGGTCTCGTGGCTACGACTCTGCAGATGTCTGACCTACATACTAGCCCAACGCGCTGGTCAGACCTTGAGTGTTCGGAAGCCGTGACAGCATTGTCTGTCGCTGCGATGCATTACAGGGCGGTATTGGCATGGTATTCATCTGACATGCGATCTGTGTGGTTTATCCTGTCACTGTGGGGCCGTAACATTCAGGCAGTTGGGAGTGGGTCATTGGGAAAGAAGAGGGAAGAGCACGGACCCAAGCCTATCTTGTCTCTCATCTAAGAACAAAGTATAAAATCATGCAGATCGTTGACTAACGCGTGGCCGATCGCGCGCTCGCACACACAGACACACCGATGCACACCGACGCACGCACGCATGCACGCGCACACCCACACACACATACGCGCGCACGTACTACACAAACACGCGCGTTCGGGCGCGCACGCGCGCGCGCGCGCGCGCACACACACACACACATACACACACACACACATACACACGCATACACACACGCACACACAGAGGCACACGCGCACACACACACACGTGCGCGCACGCACGCACACACACACACACACACACACACACACACACACACACACACACGCACACACGCGCACACACACACACGCACACAAACAAGCATGCACGCACGCACGCACACACACACACACACACACACACACACGCACACAAACAAGCATGCACGCACGCACGCACGCACACACACACACACACACACACACACACACAAACACACACACACACACACACACACACACACGCACACAAACAAGCATGCACGCACGCACGCACACACACACACACACACACACACACACACACACACACACACACACGCACACAAACAAGCATGCACGCACGCACGCACGCACACGCGCGCACACACACACACACACACACACACACACACACACACACACACACACACACACACAGCGCTCAGAACAGAGTATGCGGGAAAACAGAGGAAAGATAACGTTAAGACAGCAAGGAAGAACCGAAATAACGAAGTAAGTGGAAAAAAAAAAAAGGAAGGATGGACGGAAGGAAGGAAACGAGTGACAAAAGAAGGGAGGGGGTAGGTATGAAAGACACAAGGAAGAGAGAGAGAGAGAGAGAGAGAGAGAGAGAGAGAGAGAGAGAGAGAGAGAGAGAGAGAATGAAGGAAGGAAGGGAGGGAGGAGAAAACTATAAGGAAGAGAGCAAGGGAGGATAGAATGGGAATAAAGGACGACGGAAAGGAAGGAAGGCAGGAAGGAAGAGAGGAATAACGGAAGGTTGAAATTAAGAAAGAAAGGAAGGGAAGAGTGAATTAAGGAAGTAAAGAAGAAGGGAAGAAAAAGAAGAGAAAAGATGAGAGTATTAGAAGAAAGAAATAGTTGGGGGGGGGGGGGGGGGGGGGGGGGGTGAAATAAGAAAGGAAGGGAACCAGCCGCCGTGGCGAAGTGGTAGCGTTGCGGACTCCTGGCTGGGAGGTCGCGGGTTCAATTCCCATCAGAGTCATGCGGGATCTTTCTGCCCCAACCGGCTCCTACCCAGAGCTGAGTTTGCCACGGGCTCAGTTGGGAAGAGTGGGACCACACAGTTGAGTTTCATCCACTTAATGGATGCGTTTCTGAGAGTGTTGCTCAAATTTCCTGACCAACACCAACACTGCAGGTGTCTGTATCTCTCGGGCCTGGTTGACGCCGGGATATTTTATGAATGGAAGCGTAGAATACAGCCCTGTCACGCAGTCTCAGACCGAAATGGAAATCCGTAGCATCATCTTTATTTCCCTCATTCTCATCGATCAGCATTAAAAAAGTCTCAAATTCTGTGGCCCTTCATGCCCTGCTCTCATGGTGACGATGTCCTCAGTTTCGATGTCCTCTCCATGTCTGTGGCCTTGGTTTGGTTCCGTCGGGGTCACCGGTATCGGCGAGTCCATGGGGGCTGTCGTTGGACGGACGTGGTGGCGCCTCCGGAGTGTGAGCTCACTCACGCCGGCTTCACGACTAAGCAATTATTGTCGTCAGTAGGGGGCTTAGTAGGTGGTGTCCTGCGTATGTTGGATCAGAACAGGCGCCACTGAACACCACCGAAGTGACCCGGCAGCAGTGCAGTGTCTCCTCCGTGGGTTGCCTCTTGATGACTTGATATTGACTGCTCCCTGTGGATTGCCGGTGCCGGGACTGCGGCGGGAGTGACCGGGCTGTGGCTGTGGACGGGGTGTCGGAATGAGCGGCGTGGGTGCGCTGCCAATGAGGTGGCACAGAAGTTGGGACAGCAAAACAAACAAACAAAAAAAGAAAAGAAAAAAAAAAGGAAGGGAAGAAGGAACGAAGGAAGGGATGATAACAGATTGGATGTAAGGAAGAGAGGAATGACATAAGAAGAGAAGGAGGAAGAGTGATAAAATGAAATGGTGGGAAAAAAAGGAAGGAAGGAGAGAAGAAAATAGTCAACAAACTTAAAAAAAAAAAAAACAAGCATGAATGAAACAAATAACCATGCATGTCAGCATAAACAAATAGTGAGTAGAATGATCCGAGAAATACATTGGTTCAGCCAATAAAGAAACAAAGAATGAAGGAAAGAAAAAAGAATGAGACTCGGAAGACAGAAACTACAGCCAGTCAAATCAAGAATGCCTCTGACTGGCATTCTTCGAGAAATAGGACACAGCAAACACAAACATCGCTGAATGTGTTTAAACTAGTGTAAGTATGCAAGCATTTCAAACAAAGTCTGAGAACAACAACAACAACAACAACAACAACAGTGAGTAGGAAAGTTTATAACTGCATTATGTGCCTGAAAAGAATGAGATCAAAGAGTTTTTCATGATCTTCTGCAATGTTTCCAGATCTAAATTTGATTTGGATGAGTCGATGTGTTTTTGTTGCTTTTTCCCAAGGAAGTTTGAACAAACACAAGCAGCAGCAGCAGCAACAACAACAACAACAGCAGCAGCAGCAGCAGCAGCAGCAGCAGCAACAACAACAAGAACAATAATGAAATAAAACAGGAAAGGCCGAACGCGGAAAAGAGATGTCACTATTCTAAGAGAGAGACAGAGAGAGAGAGAGAGGGAGAGAGAGAGAGAGAGAGAGAGAGAGAGAGAGAGAGAGAGAGACAGACAGACAGACAGACAGATAGACAGACAGACAGAGACAGAGACAGAGAGACAGAGAGAGAGAGACAGAGAGAGACACAGAGAGAGAGAAAGTGAGAGAGAGAGAGAGACAAAGAGAGAGAGAGAGAGAAAGAGACAGAGACAGAGTGACAGAGACAGACACAGAAAGAGGGACAGAGAGAGAGAGAGAAACAGACAGACAGACAGACAGACAGACAGACAAACAGAAAGAGAGCGTTAGAGAGAGAGAGAGAGAGAGAGAGAGAGAGAGAGAGAGAGAGAGAGAGAGAGAGAGTATTTTAAGCTGGAACGCACAAGCACCATGAACATAATTGCTTTGGCAACCACACTGCAAAACCACGGCTCCGCCAAAACTTTCAAAGAACTTGGTTAGTTCGTGGCCGTCAACCTTAACGTCTACTGGTGAAGTAAAAGAGAGAGAGAGTCTTTGACTGCATCATTCGTTCATTGTTGGTGGGTAAGTCCACCCATTATAAAAGCAACGTTCACAAAAACCAACCAACCAACCAGAACGCGAATGGGGAGCAATATA
>CM065723.1:42476264-42481264 GCA_033310375.1 Conus canariensis | reverse complement strand
CTTTCTCTCTCTCTCTCTCTCTCAGCTACACGCATATACGGAGTAGACTGCCAAAACAAACGTTGACAACCTCAGTCAGTCCTTAACTTCCTTAAAGGGTCAACCACGCTGCGCCTCTATCGTCTTCATAGTGACGGAGTTTTTTGTCCTCAGAGACCTCAATCTGGACCTATCCACCCCGATCCTCCAACACTTACCCCCTCCCCCACCCCCCAATGCTCTTTTCCTCCTTTCCCCCTTCCCCCTCCTTGTCCTTCTTCTCCCTCCTCCTCCTTCTCGTCCTCGTCCCCCCTTTGCTTCTTTTCTTTCTTCGCATCTATTCTTCCCAATCCGGATCTTGTAACTCCTGTTCATGCTTTTGTTTGTTGTTTTTCCTCTTCTCTCCCTCCCTCTCTCTCTCTCTCTCTCTCTCTCTCTCTCTCTCCCTCCCTGTGTTGTGTGTGTTGTGTGTGTGTGTGTGTGTGTGTGTGTGTGTGCCTCGTGTTGCGCGGGTGCGTGCGTGTATGCGTGTATACACGCATGCGTGCGCGCGTGCGTGCATGCGAGCGTGTATGCATGCGTGTGTGCACGGGTGCGTATGTGTGTGTGTGTGTGTGTGTGTGTGTGTGTGTGTGTGTGTGTGTGTGTGTGTGTGTGTGGATTGTGTTGTTGTTGTTGTTGTTGTTGTTGTTGATGATGTTGTCGTTGTTGTCGTCGTCACTGTTGTCATTACGTAGCGCTCTTTGTTTTGCATATAATGACCAGGTATAGCTCAACGGATGTTTTCTCTCAATGGACAAAAAGGCCCCCACCCAGCCCCTTTCACCCCTTCCATCCCTTTCCCACCCTCACCACCTTCCATCTCACCCCCAACCCCCCCCCCCCCAACCCTGGGAACTGTGTTCAGGTGATGTGGTACTCAAGTTCAGTGGAAGATTCTGGGATGGGGAGCGGCCGGGATAGTGGAGGAAGAAGGGGAGGTGGGGGGGGGGGGGTGGAGAGAGGGTTGTGGATGGGTGGGGTGGGGGGTGGTGTCCGCCTTTTTTTCTGACCTGTTTGGATTTCTTTTTCTTTTTTTCTTGTTCATGAAACTTTCCTGTTTCTTTTCTTCTTTCTTTCTTTTCTGTTTCGGCCTTCTTTCCGATTTGCCGACCTGTTTCTGTGTGTGTGTGTGTGTGTGTGTGTGTGTGTGTGTGTGTGTGTGTGTGTGTGTGTGTGGTGTGTCTGTGTGTGTGTGTCTGTCTCTGTCTCTCTTTCTTTCTCTCTCTCATTATGTGTGTACTATGTAACACTTTTGTTGTTGCTTGAAGTTCTTTTGTGTTTATTACTTTTTCCTTTTTAATTCACAAATGCCATATAACATTTCGCTACGTCTATATGTGCTATTTTCTTGTTGTTGATTGTTTTTTTTGTGTTTGTGGTTTTTTTCTATACTGGTTTGCGTGTGTGTGTGTGTGTGTGTGTGTGTGTGTGTGTGTGTGTGTGTGTGTGTGTGTGCGTGCGTGCGTGCGTGCGTGCGTGCGTGTGTGTGTGTGTGTGTGTGTGTGTGTGTGTGTGTGTGTGTGTGTTATATTATTAAAATACTTTAAACTGATTTGCTTTCATTTGCTTATTTCACTCTTGATGTCAGTGCCCGCTTCTTGGCAGTGGTTGTTATTGTTTGGTTGGTTGGTTGGTTTCTTGTTTGTTTGCATAATCATGCTTTGATGCGGACGTTGTATCATTTAATACTAGCTTAGAACAAAAGTGACGGCAAGTATGGAAAATGGCTACCTAAGCTAACACTTTACCGTTGTACACTAAAGAATCATTGTCAATTTCTCTCTCTCTCTCTCTCTCTCTCTCTCTCTCTCTCTCTCTCTCTCTCTCTCTCTCTCTCTCTCTCTCTCTCTCTCTCAGACCTTTCTATTTCATACGTATCCACCCACCCCCACCCCCTGTCCCACACATGCCCCCACAGCAAACTTTCAATCAACTCGTTCTTTCCTACGTATAGTCGTCTCTGAGAATAAGAATTGTCATGACTTTTCCCACAAATTAAAGGACATTACTGTTTTTGGCGTATGAGGAAGAAGAAAAGAAATGGGTTACCATATTTAGAAGCAGATTTCTTTTGGCCTCTAGCGCTTAAAAAAAAAAATGAAAAAAAAAAGAATTTTTTTTTTGGTATCGAACTGGAAGTTGATTTAAAACGACAAAAGCTGAAGTAGAAACTAGATTATCTGTGTGTCTGTCTGTGTGTCTGTCTGTGTGTCTGTGTGTCTATCTGTGTGTCTGTGTGTCTGTCTGTGTGTCTGTGTGTCTATCTGTGTGTCTGTGTTTATCTGCGTGTCTATCTGTGTGTCTGTGTGTCTGTCTGTGTGTCCGTCTGTCTCTTACTTCAGATCTTCAGACGGAAACAGGCAATATTCGCTTCACACGTGGAGCCATGCTTTATTGACAAATTTACACATATTTTTGTGTGGACGTAACTAGCAGTAAAACTGAGTCATTAAGAGAACATCATGGCGGTGGTGGGTCTTTTTTATTACCCACGATGAACGGCGAATGTTCAATGAAGGGACGACACAAAGGCTGCATGCACGGACGCGGAAAAGGAAAGGTTCATTGAAATATTTTAATGTCATGGAGAGGTTTGATTATGGGATAAATTTTAGAATGGAAAGATACGAAATCGAAGGGACGAGCTTATCGGAGAGAGAGAGAGAGAGAGAGAGAGAGAGAGAGAGAGAGAAGAGAGAGAGAGGAGTGTAGAGAGAGAGACGAGAGAGATGCACTAGACGAAATATTTTATGTGCTGAAAACTTTCCTTGACGAAACTGGACTGAGAATCATCCTTAAAGGGAAGCAAAACAAAATCAGATTTTTAAAGAGCACATACTTACACACACACACACACACACACACACACACACACACACACACACACACACACACACACACACACACACACACACACACACACTTATCTTACGCTGTATCAAAGCAATTGTCGTCAACTCTTAACTTACAAAAAAAAAAAAAAAAGCCCGGAGGTGGATATCTGTTTGGGGGTAGGGTTGTCTTCAAGGTAGCACCGGTCAAAAAGCCTTGCAGCGGCCTACTCGATCACAGCCGAAAGGTCCATAGTCGCCTGCATGACTGATCATCAGCTACTAAACTTAGACACTTGTTTGTGCCCGTGTCACCAGGGCTTTTGTTTTGTTTTTCCTGTTTTGCTTGCACCAAAAATGTGTGGAGAGAGAGAGAGAGAGAGAGAGAGAGAGAGAGAGAGAGAGAGGGCGGGGAGCAGTAGTAATAGTAGAAGTAGCTGTAATAGTGGTGGTGGTGGTAGTAGTAGTAGTAGAAGTAGTAGTTTTGTTGTTGTAATAGTAGTAGTGATGTTGATAATAGTGGTGTAGAAGTGGTAGTAGTGGTAGTAGTGGCAGCGGCAGCAGCATCAGTGGTAGCAGTGATGGTGGTAGTGGTGGTGGTAGTGGTAGAAACTGTAGTGGTAGCAGCAGCAGGAGCGGCGGCAACAGTAGTAGTAGTAGTAGTAGTGGTGGTAGAAGGAGGAGGAGGTGTAGGAGGAGGAGAACTCTATTCAAGGGGTGGGGGTGGCGGAGGGGGAGGAGGATGGGGGGGGGGGGGGGGGGGGGCGGGAACAGCCCCAATTGATGGGATGAATTCACATAAAACTTTCACGATCGTTTATTAAAGAGAGTTTCGGTTGTATGAGCAGGTTAGAGTGACGGCGACTGGCTGAATGCACCAGTGTGTAAGACAAAGAGTTTTAGGACATGAACAAAGAAACGCAGGTGGCAGAGTAGAAGAAAATCACGCTGCAACAAGGTTACTGGTTCAGGTTGTGAAATGCGATGTTTGCTAGGTGTACCGACAATGCCGTTCACGTCGTAAATGCACAGACAACGACTTTCCCGATGTAAACAGTAACGTTAGCTAAATGCAGCGACAATGACCTTCACGTAATAAACAGTAGTTGTAGCTAATTGTAGCAATAACAACCGTCACATTGTAAAATGTAGTGGTAGCTAATTGTAGCAATAACAACCGTTACATTGTAAAATGTAGTGGTAGCTAATTGTAGCAATGACAACCGTTACATTATAAAATGTAGTGGTAACTAATTGCATCAATAACAGCCGTCATATTGTAAAATGTAGTGGTAGCTAATTGTAGCAATAACAACCGTCACATTGTAAAATGTAGTGGTAGCTAATTGTAGCAATACCAACCGTTACATTGTAAAATGTTGTGGGAGCTAATTGTAGCAATAACATTCGTCATATTATAAAATGGAGTGGTAACTAAATGCCGCGACGACAATGTTCAATTGCCTTTTTTTCTTTTTCTTCATGGTTATTGCTACAATTAGTTACCACTACATTTTACAACCGTCATATTGTAAAGTGTAATGGTAACTAATTGTAGCAATAACATTCGTCATATTATAAAATGTTGTGGTAACTAAATGCCGCGACGACAATGTTCAATTGTCTTTTTTTCTTTTTTCGTAAAAGTGGTAGCTGAATGCGATGATAATGATGTACACGTCGTAAAACGTGCTGTAACAACGGCCTTCGTGTATTTAATAACAAAATAAACTAGGGGTAACTAGAGGTCGTGACAACACCGTTCATGTACTTAAAAGCAGCAGTAGTTAGATGCCGTGACCCAACGCTGTGGGCAAACTAAACAATGCACCGACAGCCTCTTCTACGCTTGTTGCTTTACAGGGGTTTGATGAGTTGTTACATCAGTGAGTACAAGAGAGAGAGAGAGAGAGAGAGAGAGAGAGAGAGAGAGAGAGAGAGAGAGAGATTGTGTGTGTGTGTGTGTGTGTGTGTGTGTGTGTGTGTGTGTGAGAGAGAGAGAGAGAGAGAGAGAGAGAGAGAGAGAGAGAGAGAGAGAGAGAGAGAAATCAGGACTCAGAAAACTTTATTTCGATCAAGGATTGAGAGAGAGAGAGAGAGAGAGAGAGAGAGAGAGAGAGAGAGAGAGAGAGAGAGAGAGAGAGAGAG
>CM065723.1:42458764-42466264 GCA_033310375.1 Conus canariensis | reverse complement strand
ACAACAACATCCGTTCTTGTGATGTTGCTAAATCATCAAGAAGATCTAACGGTTATCTATAGCAGCTGAGCATATATATATATAAATATAAATATATATATATATATATATATATATATATATATATATTCCATTATAAAACAAAGCTTGCTCTTATGTCTTAGATTGAAGAAATAGGGGGAGATAAGCATTCATATCTGCAGCGGTAGTTAATTCTGCCTAACTAACAGTATGTGCTTGAGAGGGTGAATGGGGAATTGTAACAAAAGGCGTTTTGCCCCAGACAATTTAGAGCTGGGGCCAAAATAAATAAAACACCTAATAGCGAGGTTGTGCGTGCGCAGTTTGCGTGAACGAAAATCGCTCACCTGTTGTGGGGAAGTTGGGGGCTGAACTTTTAGTTGTCACAGTTGACATGTCTTTTGCCTTGTAAAGGTATGTATTGGTTAAGCTTATGGAGATAGGGGGATAGGAGGATTAACATAATTCATGTATTGAAAACTAAACAATTTTTAGATATGTTTGTTGCAGAATACCAACCCAAGTCTACAGTCGTTTTATAAAGAGATGAGGTATTTATGTTGTGAATGTGATGTATTCAGTTGGAATTAACAGTTAGATAAGATGAGTGTTATTTGTTCCTTCAGTCAGTAGTTTTACTTAGAGAAGCTGAATGAGGAGTATTTTGCTGATGGATAATACCACACACACACACACACACACACACACACACACACACACCGATGTATGGTCTCTCGAAAAAATGATATGCTATTGAGTGGTGTGTTTGATGATGTATAGTTAATAAGACAATCATTTATTTTATAGAAGTGTATGCTTGTGTCTATAAATTGTCATCAACTATAATTGCAAGTTCAAGTGAAATCATTTTGGTTGATATTTCAAGAAAGGGGATATAAAGGAAATTGTTATGACGAGGGTAATAAAAGGAAATCCTTTCTTGTTTAATGGTATTGATGAGGGTGACAAAGTGGAATTGTGTTTTTACTGTTCCTGACAAGGGTAGTGAATCGAAATCTTTCTTGGATAGTGTTTCATGTAAAGGTATGGTGTCTATGTCGTTGTGTTTGTCTGCATAGGATAATAGGACTAATTTTCATGGCCTGTGGTTGGACTTTGGGGAAGAAGGGGAGGTTTAAAAAGGACGAAAGGCTTCATGGCCATGGACACTGAAGGAGGGAGGAGGAACACGTATTAAAAGACTGTCACTGTGCAGGCTTCCTGTGCCAGGGACTGAGCACGGGGTATTGGTGCCAGAAAATGGGCACAGACAAACTGTCAAGTTTCGTCGGGTTACGGGCGTGATTTCTTCCAGGGACTGGGAAGAATTGCTTGAGTCAGTCAGTCGAGGAACGCCCAAGAGTTAATTCAAAAGGAGTGAGGTGCAGCAGGAACCAAAAACGGTGTCTTCGCCAGGGTGGTGACGTTAATCTTCTTTCCCCTCCTCTGTCCATACCCAGGCCGTAACAGCAAAGAAAAACGTTTATTTCTTTTATTAAATAAAAGGGGTGTGGCTTAACAAGTTTTTCAACCTTAGTTTCCTTTTCCAGTGGGATAACGCGTTTGTCTGATTTGGAGTGACAGAGAGTACAGATAGCAGGCACACATACAAGCATCAATACACAATCTTTATTCTGTCTATCTGGGACTTTCTTTACAGGAATAATAAATGCTTCTCAAAATGAGCCTTCAGCAAGCTTATAGTCTCCAAGGGGGAGACAATCTCCAATGGGGAGGAAATTCACTAACATATAACTCCTGCTCAGATACCGGTATTTCGAAACCTGATTGTTTCTCCTCAGTGACCGCGGAAAGTGGTAACTTGACTCCTCTGCCTTTTCGATTTTAAGAAGAATGCTATCCCAGAAAAAGGCTAGTGTGCAATGCCGTAGTATGTTTGTTGAGTTTTCAAAAAACAAACAAACAAACAAACCAAAGGTGCCACCTAAGAAGCAAAAGAAAATAATGAAAGAGCAAAACAAGCTACGTTTTCTTGTGAAAAGTAGAAAATATAAAAAGATGATCTCTTAAGACACAAGTGCTGAGGGCCAGTCCTTGGAATGAATCCCCAAGGGACTAAATTATAATAGAGTAATAAATTCCAAGGATAAAGTATATATATATAATGCTGAACAATTAAGTAGTGGGGGAAAACAAGTGCAGGCTAACAATTCTTCAGTCATTATAGTAATGACTTGGCAAAGATTTGAACTTTTAGAAACAAACAAACCAAAAAAAAAATTGAAGATGAAGAAAATGGGGGAATATATTATAAATATGAGAAACCCTTCACTAGCTGCCTGAGGGAACCATCGCAATTCCTCTCGAAGGCACATCTATTTGTATTGCCTGCTCCTAGGCCTTTCATCCGCTGGATCGGACTCATCAGGGAGACACGGCTGATTGTGTCTGTGCTCTTGGTGTCAAATAGAGACACACCACAGTCCATAATTCTGTGGTGTTCTCACCACCAAGGGTTCAAAAGAGAATGCAACAGCACCCCCGAAGCAGCCAGCGAAGGGTAGCAAAATGGAACAAAACGAAAGTGTGGAGAGGAAAAAAGTTGCTGAAAGACTAAAAAGCATTATGCACACAGTATAAGAGATGTAGGGGACAATCTTTGAGCCTATGCTTGAGGATCCATTCAAGGACACAAGGGAGATCAAAAGATGTGGAACATATATATTAGACTGTTTGCATAATGTTTTTAGTTTTTCAGCAACTTTTTTCCTCTCCACACTTTCGTTTTGTTTTATTTACTATCTTTCATTGGCTGCTCTGGGGGTGCTGTAGGATTCTTTTTTGAACCCTTGGTGGTGAGAATACCACAGAATTACGGACTGTGATATGTCAATATTTGACGCCAAGAGCACAGACACAGTCAGCCGTTTCTCCCTGATGAGTCCGATCCCGCGGACGAAAGGCCTAGCAACAGGCAATACATATAGATCTGCCTTTGAGAGAGATTGCGATGGTTCACACACACACACACACACACACACACACACATATATATATATATATATATGTGTGTGTGTGTGTGTGTGTGTGTGTAAACCAAGGTATCGGCAAGGTAAAATGATTGAGAACGTTTTCTGAAAAACGTTTAATTCATTGTACATGGCAGAAATGGCACGAGCATATTCAAGATAGTGACAGATGTAATTTGTTGAAGATCTTTAGAAACACACGAGAATTGAAACCTTTCTTGATGATGAACGTGAATCACAATCTTTATTTAGTACGCAGTGACAAGATTACGGATAAGTCCAATGATAAGGATAAGTATATCCACATGAAATGAGCATTATCATGGTTAATGAATGATAAAGTAGTTTTGAATTAGTTAGCCTCTTGCGTCAAAGAAAACTGTAAAAGAATTGCGTTTCGTTTTGAAGTCTAAATGAACTTGGAGAGAAATCGTTTCCGAGAGCCATGCTTATCTCACTTGTGTTTATTGATGCAATCTACGGGGGCCGGAATAGCCCAGTTGGTAGAGTGCCGGACTCGTGATCCTGGGGTTGCGGGTTCGAATATCCGCCGGGCCGTTTCGGTACAGGGGATTTTTCCCTCGGAGTTAACATTGGTTCGGACTCCATTTCCCATACAGTCCTTCGAATGAGACTCTAAACCGAGGTTCCGTGTGTGAACGCACGCACAACATCTTGCACACACGTAAAATCCCATCACCAACTCTCGGAAGAGAAGGTCACTTTGGCCGTTGGTATGGATGACACGTTACACATAGCATGCACCTTCTCCGAAGCTGGAGTATGGTTGCCTTAATGGCGGGATAAAAAAAAACGGTCATACACACAAAACTCCACTCTCTTTGTTGGGTAGATGGGATTAATACTTGCCTGTCTACACAGGGAGTGTCCTAGGAGTATCAGCCTGCGTACGCAGAAAGAAAAAGAAAAAAGATGCCATCAACAAGACATAATGCTGTATAGAATTTGTAAACTGCTTTTTCAGAAAGCACTACGGTTCGGAAAAACTGCAATATCATAACACTATGCACTTTGTCCTGTCTTTGTTTTTTTCTGTCTTATTATCAATCTGGGGTTTTCCCGTCACTCATTTACTTTTAATTGGTCTTGGTTTTTTTGGGGTTTTTTTTTTTTCCCCTTACACCCGTCATGAAGGGCCATGCGTGACCTACTAATGAATAAAACCGTTGTATTGGTCATTTTGTCTGTCTGTCTGTCTATCTGTCTCTCTCTCTCTGTCTTTGTCTCTGTCTGTCGGTCTCTCTCTCTCTCTCTCTCTCTCTCTCTCTCTCTCTCTCTCTCTCTCTCTCTCTCTCATTTGTCTCTGTCTGTCTGTCTGTCTGTCTCTCGGACGGTCTATCTCTTTCACTCTCCCCCTCCCATACCCCCTCTCCCCTTCTCTCTCTCATTCCCTGTCTTTGTCTCAGTCTCTTTTTGATCAGTCGCTCTCTCTCTCTCTCTCTCTCTGCCTGTCCGTCTGTCTGTTTCTATCTGTACATCTGTCCTGTCCGTCTGTCTGACTGCTTGTCTGTCTGTCGGTCTGTCTGTCTCACTTTCTTTTTCTGTCTGTCTTTCTGTCTGTCTGTCTCTGTCTGTCGGTGTGTGTGTGTGTGTGTGTGTGTGTGTGTGTGTTCATGCATATACATACATATATATATATATATATATATATATACATATATATATATATATACAAACCGGCTTCAAGCAGTTAATTCACTCTCTCTCTCTCTCTCTCTCTCTCTCTCTCTCTCTCTCTCTCTCTCTCTCTCTTGCGTATAACAAACCAGTTTCAGCTGGTTCAACCCGGATATTCCTGATATTAGCAGACATTAACCTTCTTTTCTTCTTCTTTTTTTTCTTTTCTTTCGTTTTTACTCTCATCTCTCTTTTTTCCTTTTTTTTTTGTTCAATTGTCAGGCGCAGCAACTTCTTGGCATTTCCAGAGCCATCTACTTTTAGTTTTATACCCTGGAAGATCGTTCCAGAGAGGAGAATGGATATATAGCGTAGATCAAATGGAATAGGTCACAGTGACACACTTAGGCCCACCACGGCACTGGCGAACGGTTAGTAGCATCACTAGAATAAAGAACGATTAGGAAAATAAAATAAAATAAAATGAAATTAAAAAAAAATGAAAGTGGGCAGGTGATTAAAAGAGTGTAAGCAATTTTTAACGATAATATCGATCAATTAAAAAGAAACTTATTCTCTCTCTCTCTCTCTCTCTCTCTCTCTCTCTCTCTCTCTCTCTCTCTCAACCTCTCTCAACCTCTCTCTGTCTCTCTGTCTCTTTCTCCTCTCCCCCCCCCTCTCTCTCTCCATGACAAGAAATCTACCAATCTCAAAATGAGACGTGAACATTACATAAGGAACCAGAAAGGTAACTACTCTTGCCTCCCTCTTGACGACATGACATTGACTGCTCCCGGTGCCGGGGCAGAGGCCAAAGAAGCCCCGGTGTGGCTGTGGACGACGGGAAGCCGGCGTAGGGGTAACGTCACACAAAGAAGACAAGGTAACTCTTGCTCTCTTGACTAAACAGTTACATGCCCATGGCGGGAAACTAACACCTGCTCGCGGCATCTACTGTGTGTGTGTATGAGTTCAATAGGAGTACGGGCAAAGTTTCGATCTTCAAAACTGTCGGTGTGCTACGAGACCCTCTTCTAAACTTTTCTCTTAGTCATTAATTTTCATTCATCCGTCAGCTTTGAATCATCCGGAGTGCGGTCTCAAAACTTAGCGGATGTGTTGTAGCGTATATGGACTAGTCCGCACGCAGTGACATATAATTATAATGAAACTGAATCTGAAACTGGGGTGCTAGGTGAATGCTTACCGCAAGTACTGTCAGGTTCGAAGTTATGTGCATTATAAACGTTAACGGTTTTGTGTTCACAGGTCGCCTCCCCTTACAACTGACAGCGCCAAAACTTTGAAGCACACACCGGGTGGTGCACTCGCGGACAAAGGCTGCGTGCAGACAGCATGCCGACCTCGCGGAGTAGTGGTCAAGACCTGGCGTATTGTAAGACTAAGTCAAAATGTTTAATGCATCATGCCCATTTGCACATATTTTTTCGCTACCTTTTTTTCATTTTTTTTGTTTTGTTTTTTTGTTTCTAACTTGATAGTCATGTTGTGACTCTCTCTTGTAGGTATTGTTGTTGTTACCGTGATGCTATTATTGCTATTATTTCTGTTTTAGTTGTTGCTGTTTTCAGGATTATGATAATCTTAGATTCTCCCCTTCCCTATGTGCCCCCTCCCCCCTCCCCTTCTCCCCCACCCACTCCCTCTTCCCCTGTCCCTTTTTCTCCTTTCTTCTTCATTAATGTGCTTGCGTTATATTGAACCTTTTTTTTAAAAAAGTAAATGCAATGAAATGTTTGTTTACAAAAGAAGAAAGAACCGGCGCATGTGATGACCTGAAATGACAGCAAAGCCGAACTGAACGATACTCTCAAACTAATGATGAAAAACATCAACAACAACAACAGCTACCACAACAACAACAAAGAACAGAAAACGAGGCAAGATACTGTTTCTGTCCCCCTCTACTCTTTCGACGTGCTTGAACCTCATTGTCTTATCGTTTCTGAAAGTACAGAAGACTGTGCTGTTTCCTACCCACCCTCTCGCCTACTGACGCTTAAAGATCCTCATATGCAAACATTGTTATGTGGAAAGGCCCGCCCAGCAAAGGCGGTTTTCTTGTACAGAGAATCCATTTCTAAAGATGACCATGGCACTATATTGGCGTCTAAAAGCGATTCTAGTTGTTTTTTTCCTGAGCACGACGTAGGCGTAACTCTCGAAAAAAAAATTAGCGAAAAGAGGAACATCAGTTATCATCCCCGTGGACCATATTTTTTTCCCTAACGATCTCGATTGCTTTTACCTGTTTTTCTGGGGATGCTTCCCATTTTCATAGTCATATCACATTTTGTTTCCCTACTTTCCTTGGGATAATAACTATTATCCTTGTTTTTTTCTTCTTAGCAAAACGGGTCTTCTCGCAAGGAAGACGTCTTTGATAGCAATAATCCAGGTTTACCATGGCAAGCGTATGTACGCTTATATTGTTGCTATGTAAGACAAGAAGGAAAACAGCTACTATCCTGAGAATCGAAAGAAATTTCCAAGAGATCACAACTGTTCTATTTTCGTTGTTTTCCTTGAGGATAATAACAGCTTTTTCCCCCCAGATGAAATATGTAATACACTTGCGATTCCTAAGGACAACACTGATGACTGTTTTCCTTGAGAAAATGGGGAAAATGCTTGTGAACCGTGCGGAAACCTAAGAAAACATCCATAATCTTTTTTTGTACTCCCAGTTCTTATAGAACAGGGAGTGGTTTACAATGGGAAGGAAGAAATGCTGTCTGTGTGTCTGTCTGTCCATGGTCAAAATGTGTTTCACTCGCTCCAGACAAAACTTCTGGGCCGATCTTTCTGAAAATTTGTAAGTACGTTCGTT
>CM065723.1:42428764-42433764 GCA_033310375.1 Conus canariensis | reverse complement strand
GCGAGAGTAGTGCCAGGTCGTCAGCGAAGTCCAAATCGTCGAGCTGCGTCCAAGGTGTCCACTGAATCCCGTGTCTTCTCTGATCTGTTGAGGTCTTCATGATCAGGTCAATTGCCAGTAGAAATAGAAATGGTGAAAGCATGCAACCTTGTCTGACGCCAGTCCTCACTTCAATGCCTCCGTGAGCTGCGCACCATGGATGACTCTGCAGGTCAGTTTCTGATGATGGTGGTGATCTTGGCCGGCACACCGTAATGTCGGAGAAGCTTCCACAGGGTGTCTCGGTCTACGCTGTCAAAGGCTTTCTCGTAGTCGATAAAGTTGACATACAGGGAAGAGTTCCACTCGTTTGATTGCTCAACAATGATGCGAAGCGTTACGATCTGGTCTGTGCAGGATCAGTCCTTGCCAAAGTCAGTCTTCAGGTCGCATAGTTGAGCATCAACAGGATCCTTTAACCTGTTCAAAATGACTCTGTTGAAAACCTTTCCTGGCACTGACAGCAGTGTGATTCCTCTGTAGTTCGCGCAGCTGCTAAGGTCGCCTTTCTTGGGAATCTTGATAAGGTATCCCTCCTTCCAGTCTGCTGGCACTTGCTCCTCTTCCCAGATCTTCTTGAAGAGAGGCCAAAGCATCTCTACTGTGGTCTCTTTGTCTGTCTTCAGCGCCTCTGCGAGGATGTTGTCAGGTCCTGCCGCCTTTCCGTTCATCAACTATTTGATGGCCTTTCCAATTTCCTCTTTGGTTGGTGCCCCGCAGTCTATGGGCAGGTCTGAGTCAGCCTCTTTGATGTCTGGCGAGTTCTCTGGCGATGGTCTGTTCAAAGCTCCTCGAAGTGCTCAACCCTTTTGTTCAGTTGCTGCTCTTCTCCTGTGAGTTGCCTTCCCTCTTTGTCTTTTATTGGTCGTTCTGGCCTCCTGTACTTTCCTGCCAGCAGTAGCTTCTTGGTGGTGTCATACAGTCCTTTCATGTTTCCCTGTTTTGCTGCTTGTTCGGCTTCTGTTGCTAGGTCATCTACATATTTCCTCTTGTCTGTTCTGATGCTCTTCTTTGCTTGTTTGTTTGCTTCAGTGTGTTCTGCTTGTGCTTTGGCCTTCCCTGCTCTTGTTTGGCTGTTGTTGATTGCCGCTTTCTTCTCTTTCCTCTGTTGGATCTTGCGTAGGCTGTCTGCCGAGATCCACTCCTTGTGCTGGTGCTTATTGTGGCCAAGCACTTCCTGGCGTGTTGATGTCACTGCCTCCTTGGTCTCCTTCCACTTGTCCTCTAGTGTACCGTCTTCTTCTTCCAGTAGTTCTTGCAGTACTTGAAACTTGTTGCCAAGAGATGTTCTTTATTCTTGGATCTTGTTGGAATCTCTCAGGAGAGCTGTATTGTACTTGTGTCGTACTGCATGTGCCGTCATCCAGTCCTTCTTTAACTTCAACCTAAGCCTGGTCACAATGAGATGGTGGCCTGAAGCCACGTCTCCTCTTCTCTTTGCCTTCACATCCTGCATGGATGTTCTGAATTTCTTGTTGAAGCAGATGTGGTCAGTCTGGTTTTGTGTTGTGTGATCTGGTGAAACCCAGGTGGCCTTGTGGATGTTCTTGTGGGGGAAAATGCTGCCACCAATGACAAGGTTGTTGAGTGCACATAGGTCTGCCAGTCGTTCCCCGTTCTCGTTCATGTCCCCCAGTCCATGGCTTCCCATGATGGTCTCGTACCCAGTGTTGTCCTTTCCGATGTTGGCGTTAAAGTCCCCCATCAGGATGGTTAGATCTCTCTCTGGGTGCTTTTCTATGATGGACTGCAGTCTATCTTAGAACTTGTCCTTGTCAATTTCCTCACTGTCATTTGTAGGAGCGTAGCACTGTATCACGTTCATATTGATCTTCATCTTAGTTCTGAAGGATGCCGTGATGGTTCTTGGGCCATGGGCTTCCCACCCAATGAGCGCTGTCTGAGCTGTTTTAGACAACATCAGTGCGACTTCTTGAGTATAGGGGGCATTGTCCTCTTCATGCCCTGAGTACAGCAGCATCTCTCCCGAGGTCAATCGTTTCTGTCCGGACTGTGTCCAGCGGGTTTCACTGACTCCAAGCAGGGTTAGGTTGTAGTTCTTCATCTCTTGCGCTACTTGGAATGTCTTTCCTGTCTCATACATGGTCCTGACGTTCCATGTTCCGACGTTGGCTGCCCTGGTTGAAAGAAAGGCGGTCGGCCTTGTGGCTTCCTGAGATTTCAGGCTTTCACCACATGGCGTCATACATCTTCTTGTCGAAGACCCATCCCTTCCCAGGGCTGAGGTTTCGATTTGTTCTTTGGTTGGTGTTTTCGTAGCTGTGGTTTGTTTTACGGGGTGGGGTAGCTGGCCCCACGCCCAACCCTCCTCATTTATCCGGGCTTGAGACGGCATGATTCCCAAAAAGGGCCTCCTGGCGGAGTTATCTCCCCTTTGCTCCCAAAGCAAAAATCTGTAATAAGTATATAGTCAGCACGTGTGTGTGTGTGTGTGTGTGTGTGTGTGTGTGTGTGTGTGTGTGTGTGTGTGTGTGTGTGTGTGTGTCGTTCTTGTTTTCTTTGTCCTAACATAAATGATGGTCGTCGCTCTCATTCTCACTACAAGCCGTATCTACTCTTTTTTTTCCATCTGGTTGGACAGAGAATCAATATTGCATGGCTCATTTTGCCGACAACTGAAAGGACCAACCTCACAACTTGAAAGGCTGAAAGCGCGGATAATCACTAACTCCGAAAGCGCGTACGATCGTAAAGACCGAAAGAGCGGATGATCACATACACCGAAAACAGCGGATGAACGTAAAGGCCGAAACCGCGGATCGCATGCAAATTACAAGCCTCCGAGCGATCCCACCCCCACCCCTAACCCCACCCCTTCCTTCCTATGTCGGCATCGTCAAGACGTGTGTGTAGTGAGCAAAATGAGCTGAAGAATTCAAAGTACACAGTGAAATGGCCCCTGGCTCCTGGACTTCAAACAGAGCAGGAGGGAGACTGGAGAGAGAGGGAGAGAGAACAGCAATCCACCTGAACAATGCCTTGAAAGACAGGGACGGGCGGTGAGGGTGGGGGTGGGTGGGAATGGCGACAGGGAGGAGGGGGGGGGATGCGGAGAGAAGTCCTAAGATGGCGGGTTGAGATGAGGATGGGGGTGGGTCTGGACCTGTGTGTCTTGGAAGGGGGTGGAAGGAGGAGGGAAGAATGGAACTGGGGGTGGAAGTGTGTGTGTGGAACGAGACGAGAGAGAGGAGAGAGAGAGAGAGAGGAGGAAGATTTGCAGTGGGGTGGGGTGGGGTGGGGGTTGGGGAGGAGTTAAAACGTTTGAACGGCAGCGGTGGTCAGGTCACGCCTGTTCCCCCCACACACGCCTTGTGGACGGAGGGATGAGAGAGAACAAGCGTATCACGTGTCACCAGTGTTATATCACAACGTCGGAGCCGACATGCTTGTCGTAGGCAAATCGGGAGTTTGCGGATTGGAGGAGGAGGAGAAGGAGGACGAAGAGGAGGAGGAGATGGAGGAGGAGGAGGAGGAGGAAGGATTGCGTGGGAGATGGCGGAAGGAGGAGGAGGAGGGAGAGGATGGGGTGAGGGGCGTTGACGCGGAGGGGGCTGCGGAGGGGGGGGGGCGACATGGGGGAGAGGCGGTGGTGGTGGTGGTGGTGGTGGTGGAAGAGTTGAATGTCCAGACGACATGCTCAGAGCCTGTGGTCATCTCCTCAAGTTGTGCTGTGTCAACAGTTTGTTTTTGCTCTTCGCCGGCCAGACCGACCAGACGGACGGGGGCTGTGTGTCTGTGTGTGTGTGTGTGTGTGTGTGTGTGTGTGTGTGTGTGTGTGTGTGTGTGTGTGTGTGTGTGTCTGTGTGTGTGTGTGTGTGAATGTGTGTGTGTGAATGTGTGTGAATGTGTGTGTGTGTGTGTGTGTGTGTGTGTGTGTGTGTGTGTGTGTGTGTGTGTGTGTGTGAATGTGTGTGTGTGTGTGTGTGTGTGTGTGTGTGGGCATGTGGGCAAAGTTTGGAGGGAGTGGGATAGTCCGCGTGCAGACGTGATCTGAGCGGGGGGTTTGGGGATGCCAGGTCAATCATTGTCGGAGGCTTTTGTTTTTTTCTTTTGTTTTTCTCTTGCACGGGAGAGGGGTTACCAAGTTCGTTTTTCTTCTTGTTCTGCAGCCCTAGCACTTTTTGTCAACCTCCATTGTGGAGCAGTGTTTTATAGTGGAGCATGGATATGTCGATCCTTCGTAGTTTACCTATGCTGGTATTTCTTCGTGTTTTTCAGTTTTGTTTATTTTCCATCTATGTTCTCTACTTGTTTTTTCTTTATGTAAAGTTCCTATGAGACAGAGAACTTGAACAGTGTGGAAACTCCTCACCTCTGCAGTCAACGTTTATATACCCAGCAGAATAATCACAAAGGTTTTTTTGCACTCTGTAGGATGACGACGATGATGATGAAAGTTGAAGTATCTAGTAGATGATCACCAAGGTCTATACATCCAGTACGATGATCACAAAGGTTTATGTATATAGTAGGATGATCACAAAGGTTTATGTATACAGTAGGATGATCACAAAGGTTTATGTATATAGTAGGATGATCACAAAGGTTTATGTATACAGTAGGATGATCACAAAAGTTTATGTATACAGCAGGATGATCACAAAGGTTTATGTCTCCAGTAGGATGATCACAAAGGTCTATATGTCCAGTAGGAAGGTCATCAAGGTCTATGTATCCAACAGGATTATCACAAGAAATTGCAAGTGTTACATTAATATCATTATTTCAACCCCCGTATCTTCAGGTCCATGTCCAGAAGAATTATCCTTAAGCATGGTTTGACTGAATCTGCCTGGTTGAGGCAATCATCTCTGTCTGTCTGTCTGTCTGTCTGTCTGTCTGTCTGTCTGTCTGTCTGTCTGTCTGTCTGTCTCTCTCTCTCTCTCTCTCTCTCTCTCTCTCTCTCTCTGTCATGTGATGAATATTGCAGCCTGCCCTCT
>CM065723.1:42401264-42403764 GCA_033310375.1 Conus canariensis | reverse complement strand
AAGTATTTCTTTTTTTATTGTTAGCACCTGATTCTATATATCACATGTAAGGTTTCTTTAAATGAAACGAAGAAAACGAAGAGAACTTTTACATTCAGAACATCAGTTGATCACACCCTTGGGGCAAGCACGCACAAACAATGACAGATCCCTATAATGTTCATCCGGTTTGTCAGTTTCCTTGTGCTGAGCACGGAAATCACGGCTGTAATTATTTTGCTACGTGCACGGGCAAATGATCAAAACCCAAGTGAGTTATGGGGTCAAGGTCGTCAGGAAATAGTTATTATTTTTAATTTCTTCCTGTCCAGACAGACCAGGGCTCAGAACGTGAGTTCCACAAAGTCTGTAACCTCACGTTGAATGTGGTGTTTTCGGTTTGCTTGTCTGTCAGTAAGATTACGTGAAAACGTTTCAGTCAGTTTTAACGAAACTCTTAACATTTTGGTTTTGTGTTTATTTCGTGTTTTGTTATTTGCTGCCTCATTTTCCATGCTGAACTTGAGAGAAAGATTCAGGCATTAGAGATGAGACGCCTCTGCAAGATTCTTGGCATCTCATGCAAAGACCACATTACCAGAACTTGGAGGTCCAGACCAGAATGTACCATACGAAGACCTGTTGTCCACAGAGAAAAGAAGGGAAAATGAGATGGTATGGTCCTGTATCCAGATCTACAGTACTTGCCCGAACCATTCTACAAGGAACAGTGCGAGGAGGCAGAAGGAGGGAGAAGACAAAGACAGAGATGAAAGGACAACATCAGTGCATGGACTGGCCTCACACCCAGAGCCTCTGAGAACCAGGGGGAGTGGAGGAAGCTGGTTGCTAGTCTTCTGTGGCATCCGAACAGTCTTTTAAGACTCTGGGATACGTGATTTCCATGCCACTCCAGTGGCATTGCACCCATGCCGCTCATTCCTGGTCCTCTCCACAGCTACAACATAGCTTGTCTCGTCACAGATTTTTTTTTTGTCTTGTTTTGTTTTTGTGGTTTTGCTACGATTTATCCATGCAGAAATTTTACTGGAGGATGTAACTTTATTTGCAAGATTGGAAAGGCACAGAAGAGAAGAAAGAAGAAAGAAAGAAAAAAAAAATAACATGAAAGAAAACAGATAAAGAAGCAATGAATGGGACAGAAAGAACCAAAAAGAAAGGAAAAAAAAAGAAAGGATAGGATGAGAGAGAGAGAGAGAGAGAGAGAGAGAGAGAGAGAGAGAGAGAGAGAGAATAGAAACACAAACGAACGAATCAAAGATCCCATGAAGAACTGGTTTCAAAGAAGACATGTATGAAATACATTCAGGGAGAAAAGGACTGGAAGAATGAGATACAGAAAGAACAAACGATAAAAAAGAAACACCGAAAGAACGAAAGAAAAAAAAAACAACACACGAAAGAACACGTTAAGTTCTAAAGAAGGGGAGAAATAATAAATAAAAGAAGATAGGAACGAAAGAGCGAAAGAAAGAACGAAAAAAGGAAAAATGGAAAGAGAAACAGGTAGGAATGAAAGACAGAACGAACGAACGAACGAACACACACACACACACACACACACACACACACACACGCGCGCGCGCGCGCGCGCGCGCGCGCACGCACACACACACAGACACACACACACACACACACACACACACACACACATACACACACACACAAATCGCGTAAGAAATAAGAATGAAACGAAAGAAAGAAAGAGAAAAGGGAATTAGATACAGGGGGAAAACGAAAGAAAGAACAAGAAGAAACACACACACACACACACACACACACACACACTAACACACATGCATACATGCAGAGAGAGAGAGAGAGAGAGAGAGAGTAAAAATCAAACGAACAAAAGAAGAATCATGGATGAACGAGGGAAAGAAAGAATAAAGAAAGAAAGGAAGCAATGAACCAGAAAAGAAAGGAAAGAAGATAGACGAAAGAAAAGCCGAAGAAAGAAAGAAAGAAAGAAACAAAGAAAGAACAGCAGCAAGACAGAATGAAAGAAAACAGGCAGAAAAAGAAAGGAAAAAAAAACAACATCGTTTGACGTCGCGGCAATTCCGGAGATTGTGTTGACGCTGTGATAATTTAATTGCATCGTTTAAGTCGTTAACAGAGAGAAATACAAGAAAGTCACGATTCTGCTTTATTACCAAGCATTCGATTTTTTTTTTACCCTGTTTACACGAAATGCTCATCATAATCATTATCTGCAAGTCGATTTGATCAGAACCGGTTTGTTGCGGCAAAACTGCGTGCGGTGTTGTTGTTGTTGCTGTTGTTGTAAATGTTGTTATTGTCGTTATTTGTTGTTGATTCTCATGGGGCTACATGAATCCATTAACTAATAATGGAAAGGAAAATGACAACGTAGAATTCCGTTGTACTGCAGTAAAGATGTGTTGTGTTGCGTTGTACTGTGCTGTGCTGTGTTGTGTTGTGTTGTGTTGTGTTGTGTTGTGTTGTGTTGTGCTGTGCTGTGTTGTGTTGTGCTGTG
>CM065723.1:42361264-42366264 GCA_033310375.1 Conus canariensis | reverse complement strand
TTGTTCTTTTGATCAATTATCAGTTTAACATGTAATGCTGGCTGAACATTTATGGTAGGCCTCAGAACGCTTTCATGAATCGAACAGTGCTTTAGAACCAAGTCCCTCTAATTGTGGCGTGTGGCCTTCTGTTCCATGCTACACAGTCCGCGCTATTGGTGGCGTTGTATTATTAGTCTTAGCTCGCTTTCCCCACCCCCTCCTCTCCTCCTCCTCCTCCTCCTCCTCCTCCAACCCCCACCTCCCCGTCCCCCCCCCACCCCGCCCCTTCACATCCTTCCCTTCCTTCCTCCTAAACCGGGGCGTCTGGCATGACGTCACATACTACCATGATGGCGGTAATGGTGTTGCGTCACTGTGAGAACCAGGGGAAGAAGGGGACTGGTATGTGTGTGTGTGGGGGGGGGGGGGGAGGGGGGAACGGGGTTCGGGGGGGGGGGGGAGGATGGATGGGTGTGTGGGTGGGTGGGGGTGGAGGCGGAGGTGAGGGTGGGGGAAGGCTTCCAATGGTTATAGCGCGTCTCGCAGCTGGACATCCACAAACGAGGCAGACAAGAAAGAAAGGAGCTGGGGGGGGGGGTGGAAAGGGGGCTGCCGAGAAAGATGAAGGAAGGGGAGGGAGGGAGGGAGAGGAGGAGGTGGGAGTGGAAGTGGGAATGGGGTGGGGGGTGGGTGGGAGGATGAAATAGGATGAATATGGTGATGTGGTGGAGAGTGAGAGAGAGAGAGAGAGAGAGAGAGGGGGGGGGCGATGGGGAGAGGGTGGAGGAGGAAGGGAGGGAGGGAAAGAGAAAAGTGTCAGGAATTGTAACAATGATGAAACGAGATTGGAAAGATTTTTTTTTCTTTTGCGAAACACACACACACACACACACACACACACACACACACACACACACACACACACACACACACACACACACACACACACACACACACACACAGTGAGAGAGAGAGCGGGAAGTAAGGGGGTGGGCACGGGTAGGGAGAGAGAGAATTATACGATACCTTGTTTTTGTTTCTTGATGATGATACTAATAATAATGATGACAACGATGTAAATGATGGTTATGGCAATAAACTATATATGAATTCTAAGAGAAGCAGTCATCATCCCTCTGTAAAAACACACAATCAAACAAAACAACTTATAGTATTAGTATGGACATTATGTGTTAAATAAACTCAGCTCGCTTGTGCGAGGTTGAAGTCAAACAATGTGGTAGAATTAGCTTAGCTACTCTTCTGTTGAAGAATGGAAGCTTTCTACGCTATGTGTGTTTTTCTTTTTTGTTTTAGCAAAGTTCCAGACTGCATATGAATAATTGATGAGAGAGAGGCTGTGAGAGCTTGGAAAAACACCTCTCAAGTGTCTGCTGTGTCTGCGTCTATGAAAGGCTTAAGGCTTATAACTGTCTTTGTCCTTGTCTCTGTCTGTCTGTCTCTGTCTCTGTCTCTGTCTCTCTCTCTCTCTCTCTGTTTGTATGTACGCCCGTATGCGTTTGTATGTGTGTTTGAGGGTGTGCGCGTGCATATATCTAGGAAGACATATATGAGGGTAAGCACTATTTTCTTGCAAAGTATTTAGTAACAAGATAGTTCTCCCATTCTCTCTCTCTCTCTCTCTCTCTCTCTCTCTCTCTCTCTCTCTCTCTCTCTCGCACGCGCGCGCGCGCGTGCTCCCCCCCTCTCTCTCTCTCTCTCTCCCTCTCTCTCTCCTTCTCCTTTCTCTCTCTCTCTCTCTCTCTCTCCTCTTCTCCTCTCTCTCTCTCTCCCCTTCTGTTCTTTCATTAGGTATTTGGTGGGGTTCATGCTGAAATCCTTGATATTGCTGGAATTATTTTCCTCCCAGTGGATAGATTCTGTTTTGTACATGTGCTTTTACTAAGATCATAATAGGAGAATGACAGTCATTTTAACAGAAGAAAGTTGCAAGTGCGAAATGTTGTGTGCAGTGTCCCAAAATGTTTCCTCACCCCACCCCTTCTTCCCCCTCCCCCCCCCCCCCCCCCCCCCCCCTCCTCCTCTGCCTCCTATTTTAATTTTAATTTTAATTGCAGTTGCGATGCGTTGTTTCTGTTTCAGCTCTGACGAAGCTACGGCGAAAATTTAGCATAAATCTGAAGCCAACGTTACCTGGATTTTGAGTTTTTTTGTGCTCTTCCTATATATATATAGTATATGTATAGTATATATAGGAAGAGCCCCAAGTTTGTTTCCACACCCATGACCTTCAACCAGAAACAGCTAGAGGATGATATAAAAGAGGGATGCCGACTAGTAAGGCTAAAAGAGCTACATTTTGATGAGGAAGCTGAGGACACTACCCACCCAACTCCTACACCACATTTCTACAAGAAAACACACTACGATCCAGGCAAAGGCAGAGACGCGGCTCTGGACACCTACTGCCAAAACCTAGATCTGAAGGCGGCCACCCACCAATGCCCTGGGAGACCGAAAGACAATCTTAAAGTGAATGAAAGAAAGGCACTTAACCAGCTACAGGGGAAAGTGTTGAACCGAGAAATACGCATCAGCACGGCTGACAAAGGGGGAGCTGTAGTTATTCAGGACGTTCAGGACTACATCCAAGAAGCAGACCGACAACTGAACAACCAGCTACATTACAGCAAAGTTGACAAAGATCCCACAGTGCAGGTGGCCAAGAAGTCCAATGAACTTCTCAACAAACTCCATGATAACAACTACATTGATGACCAGACGTACAGATGGGCCGTACTCGAACCAAACAAAATACGTACACAGCGTTTCTACCATCTACCAAAGATCCACAAAACACTCAATAAGCCCCCAGGAAGACCAATTGTGTCAGGAGTGGAAGGCCCTACAGTCAAAATGTCCCAGCTAGTTGACTCCTGGCTACAGAATCTAGTCGTTGGGCTCCCCAGCTACATCCAAGATTCCACTACAATGCTAAGGATGCTTGAGGACCTTAACGTCAGGGAGGGTCCTTTTGGTCCTGAAGCAACTTTGGTGACAATAGACGTAGTAGGGCTGTACACCAACATACCCCACGACGACATGCTAGAGGCTATCACCTTCTTTCTGACGCTCCACCATCCTGACAATACCCCACCGAACTCCGTCATTATAGATATCGTCTCTCACGTCCTCAGGAACAACTATTTCACCTTTGAAGGACGCATGTACAAGCAGGAACATGGGACGGCAATGGGCACGCCCATGGCGCCAACCATTGCCAATCTCTTCATGGGCTGGCTGGAAAAGAGGATGCTGGAAGAAAGCCCTGTCCACATCGACAACAGCATGTGGACACGCTACATCGATGACATCTTCTTGCTGTGGCAGGGCTCAGAGGAAGATCTGCAGACCTTTTGCCAACACATCAACACTTTCCATCAAACCATCAAATTCACAGTCCAGTCATCCAGACAATCCATCCTATTCCTCGACATTCTCATCAAATTTGATGATGGCTTCATCATCACTGAACTGTTCACAAAACCCACAGACACTCATGCTTACCTCCACCATCGCTCATGCCATCCACATCATTGTAAGAACAACATCCCCTACTGCCAGTTCCTGAGGCTCCGTCGTCTTTGCTCCAAGACTAAAGACTTTGATAAACATGCTGATACCATCATGGGCATGTTCCTCAGCCGTGGCTACAGACCGAGCAAGCTACAACAGGCTTTGACAAAAGCACGAAACTTCCCCAGAGCTGAGGTGTTAATGTACAGGGCAAAAACTGTCAACACCAGGGTCCCCTTCGTCATCACTCATCACCCTTCCAACCCACCACTACGTGACTGGCTCAGGGAGCAGCAGGCACTACTCCACACAAGTGCACGCATGAAAAAGGCTGTGCCTGAAGTGCCTGTTGTGGGAGGGAGAAACTCCAGGAGCATCCGAAACCTGATCATGCCCTCCTCCCTTCCCCAAGTCAAGCCTACGCAAGAACAGGCTGGGGTGATGAGATGCAACAACAGGTGCGTCATCTGTAGGGAACATCTGGTGGAGAGCAAAATTTTCTCCAGCGGCAACACCGAAGAAGTCTTCAACATCTGACATCGCATGACCTGCAAGTCTTCAAACATCATTTACCTGCTCTACTGCCAGCATTGTCGTGGGGCGCAGTATGTAGGAGAAACAAAGAATGCCCTAAGAACACGCTTCTACCTCCACAGAACCCACATACTGCAAAACACAGGCACTCATGTTACTAGCCATTTCAACAGGAAAGACCATTCACTGCAGGACATGAGGTGCATGCCCATAGAGCAGGTCTTCACAAACAACCTTGCTCACAGGCACGCAAGGGAGCAGTTCTGGATCAACAAACTCAGGACATTCTATCCTCGGGGTCTCAACACTCTCTGACTCTCCTAACTGGTTAGGGAGGGAGAGAGGTGAAAAGGGCAGATAGTGGGGGGTATGGTGAGTGGAGAGAGAGGGGAGATAGGACAGAGACGGCGATAGGGTTGGAAGGGGGAGGTTTTGAGGCAGACGGCCCCATGTGCAAGTGACAAACTCTATCCTTGGGTCAGAGAGGGAGATGAGTGAGGGGGAGAATAAGAGATGGCCCAGGGGCTGGGGTCAGGGACCCAAGAGTGGGGGGCCTGGGGAATGGGCTGGGGACCTCGGGGGGCAGGGAGGTGGGGTCCCTGGGTGTTAGGGGGTGGGGGAGTTTAAGGGTCTTGGGTGCTTGGGTCCCAGGGATCGGGGGATACAAATAATTAGGGGGTCCCGGGGGGGGGGGGGGGCGAGGGACTGGGGGATGCGTGACTTGGGGGCTAGGATGGGGGCGGGTGTTCTTGGGGTAGGTGGGTGAATGAGTGAATGGGTGTGGGGTGAGATGGGGAGTTGGATGGGGGTGTGGAGTCGGGTGATCTGGGGGGGGGGGGGGGGGCTTGGTGGGTTGTATATATGTAATGTATGTATATATGTATATATATTGTGTGTATATGTATCATGTGTACGTGTCCGTATGCGTGCGCCCGAGAGTGCGCTCT
>CM065723.1:42348764-42353764 GCA_033310375.1 Conus canariensis | reverse complement strand
CCCACTGACCCCTTATATCTGCCAAGTTCCCGCTGACCCCTTTATATCTGCCAGGTTCCCACTGATCCCCTATATCTGCCAGGTTCCCGCTGACCCCTTTATATCTGCCAGGTTCCCGCTGACCCCTTTATATCTGCCAGGTTCCCGCTGAACCCTTATATCTGCCAGGTTCCCGCTGAACCCTTTATATCTGCCAGGTTCCCGCTGACCCCTTTATATCTGCCAGGTTACCGCTAAACCCTTATATCTGCCAGGTTCCCGCTGAACCCTTTATATCTGCCAGGTTCCCGCTGACCACTTATATCTGCCAGGTTCCCGCTGACCACTTATATCTGCCAGGTTCCCGCTGACCCATTATATCTGCAAGGTTCCCGCTGACCCCTTATATCTGCCAGGTTTCCGCTGACCCCTGATATCTGCCAGGTTCCCGCTGACCCCTTATATCTGGCAGGTCCCGCTGACCCCTTTATATCTGCCAGGTTCCCGCTGACTCCTTACATCTGCCAGGTTCCCGCTGACCTCTTACATCTGCCAGGTTCCCGCTGACCCCTTTATATCTGGCAGGTTCCCGCTGACTCCTTACATCTGCCAGGTTCCTGCTGACCTCTTACATCTGCCAGGTTCCCGCTGACCCCTTTATATCTGCCAGGTTCCTGCTGACCTCTTACATCTGCCAGGTTCCCGCTGACCCCTTTATATCTGCCAGGTTCCTGCTGACCCCTTACATGTGCCAGGTTCCTGCTGACCCCTTACATCTGCCAGGTTCCCGCTGACCCCTGATATCTGCCAGATTCCCCTTTGCTTGTTGGCCTGGGAATGTACTAATTTGCGATTCTCACCCCTATTGTGACGAACATGCCGATGAATTGTTCAGGCTTTGTTTCTGTCAAGTGCCGTGAGTGGACTATCATGACATTAACAGCAACAGTCATGATTGAAATGGGCTATTGATCTTCATCATAATTTAGTCTATTGCGTGCTTTGATGGACTTTTCTTCTTTGTATGCATATGGATATGCTTTTTTTTGTATGAACGTATATTTTAACGTCATAAACATGATGCTTTTAAGTGTATGAATTCTAGTGTAATTTATGATGTCATAATCTAGATATTTGATTTTTGTATCGTAATGTGCGTACATATGTGTTTGTTTTGTGTTCGTAAAAAAGAAATTGTGAAAAGAAGTTATTAAAGAAAACGAGTAGATCATCATTGTACACGTCGCAGCTGCTGATGTATTGTGCCTGGGAGACGAAAGTTAACGAGAAAAGAAAAATCTCAGACCAGACGACGGGACTTAAATACCAAACAACAAAGACAACCTTTGCACTCTGGATGGAAAAAAAAATGATATGCCTTGCACTTCTTGTTCTTGTTCTTGTTCTTCTTGTTATTGTTCATGCTCTTCTTGTTATTGTTCTTGCACTTCTTATTCTTGATCTTGTTCTTCTTGTGATTATTCTTGTTCTTCTTGTTAATGTTCTTGTTCTTCTTGTTTTTGTTCTTGTTCTTGTTCTTGTGGCTGTTGTTGTTGTTGTTGTTGTTGTTGTTGTTGTTCTTCTTCTTCTTCTTCTTCTTCTTCTTCTTCTTCTTCTTCTTCTTCTAACTACGTGGGGAGTCACACTGAGGCGCTGCACTTCTCATCAATTTCCTCTGGTTCTTTCAGATTGCGTGTCAAGTTTTGAGGCTCTGCAAATGTTTTCCCCGTCCGCTCCGCAATATTGTCAGTCTATCGTTCACCCCCCCTCCCCCTCCCATCCCGCGCCTATCTCCTTCACTCTCCTCAACAGTTCTCTGGAGAGTTGTTTCAGCAAGGTCATTGGATCTTGTTACGTCGTAGTGTTCTGACTAATGTCTGGTCCACTGCGCTGATTGATGCTTTGTTCCTGGGTGATATGATCAGTAGAACTGAATACATGCCCCCTACCTCCAAACAAATGATGCTGCACCAGTTTGCATGGCACAGATGCAGCCGACTGGAGGTCGAGAGAACACTTCAAGGGAACTTCCTCTGACAGTGTGTCAGCTTTTGGGTTGAGCGCGAGCTTAAAAAACCTCCTTTTTTTTGTCTGGAAGTTCCCGTATTTGTGTTCTGCAAGTCTCGAGTCTGCGACTTGTTATATATGTTAATACTGCATGCCCACCTTCACCTCCTCTCCCCTTTTAATACTGCATGCCCACCTTCACCTCCTCTCCCCTTTTAATACTGCATGCCCACCTTCACCTCCTCTCCCCTTTTAATACTGCATGCCCACCTTCACCTCCTCTCCCCTTTTAATACTTCATGCCCACCTTCACCTCCTCTCCCCTTTTAATACTGCATGCCCACCTTCACCTCCTCTCCCCTTTTAATACTTCATGCCCACCTTCACCTCCTCTCCCCTTTACTGCATGCCCACCTTCACCTCCTCTCCCCTTTACTGCATGCCCACCTTCACCTCCTCTCCCCTTTATCTGCATGCCCACCTTCACCTCCTCTCCCCTTTACTGCATGCCCACCTTCACCTCCTCTCCCCTTTACTGCATGCCCACCTTCACCTCCTCTCCCCTTTTAATACTTCATGCCCACCTTCACCTCCTCTCCCCTTTTAATACTTCATGCCCACCTTCACCTCCCTCCCCCTTTTAATACTTCATGCCCACCTTCACCTCCTCTCCCCTTTTAATACTTCATGCCCACCTTCACCTCCTCTCCCCTTTTAATACTTCATGCCCACCTTCACCTCCTCTCCCCTTTTAATACTTCATGCCCACCTTCACCTCCTCTCCCCTTTTAATACTTCATGCCCACCTTCACCTCCTCTCCCCTTTTAATACTTCATGCCCACCTTCACCTCCTCTCCCCTTTTAATACTTCATGCCCACCTTCACCTCCTCTCCCCTGTTAATACTTCATGCCCACCTTCACCTCCTCTCCCCTTTTAATACTGCATGCCCACCTTCACCTCCTCTCCCCTTTTAATACTGCATGCCCACCTTCACCTCCTCTCCCCTTTACTGCATGCCCACCTTCACCTCCTCTCCCCTTTTAATACTGCATGCCCACCTTCACCTCCTCTCCCCTGTTAATACTGCATGCCCACCTTCACCTCCTCTCCCCTTTTAATACTGCATGCCCACCTTCACCTCCTCTCCCCTGTTAATACTGCATGCCCACCTTCACCTCCTCTCCCCTTTTAATACTGCATGCCCACCTTCACCTCCTCTCCCCTTTTAATACTGCATGCCCACCTTCACCTCCTCTCCCCTTTTAATACTTCATGCCCACCTTCACCTCCTCTCCCCTTTTAATACTTCATGCCCACCTTCACCTCCTCTCCCCTTTTAATACTGCATGCCCACCTTCACCTCCTCTCCCCTTTTAATACTGCATGCCCACCTTCACCTCCTCTCCCCTTTTAATACTGCATGCCCACCTTCACCTCCTCTCCCCTTTTAATACTTCATGCCCACCTTCACCTCCTCTCCCCTTTTAATACTTCATGCCCACCTTCACCTCCTCTCCCCTTTTAATACTTCATGCCCACCTTCACCTCCTCTCCCCTTTTAATACTTCATGCCCACCTTCACCTCCTCTCCCCTTTTAATACTTCATGCCCACCTTCACCTCCTCTCCCCTTTTAATACTTCATGCCCACCTTCACCTCCTCTCCCCTTTTAATACTGCATGCCCACCTTCACCTCCTCTCCCCTTTTAGCAGCTTAGAGGTTGCTGGGTTTTTTTTTTTTTTTTTTTTTTCGAACTTCAAATCTGTCTCTCTCTGTCTCATGGTGCCTCTGTCTCTCTGTCTCTGTCTCTGTCTCTATCTCTGTCTGTCTGTCTGTCTGTCTGCCTCTCTCCTCTCTCAACCTCTCTCTGTCTCTCTGTGTGTGCCTCTCTCAATGTCTCTCTCTGTGTCTCTCTCTGTGTCTCTCTCTGTGTCTCTCTCTGTCTCTGTCTCTGTCTCTGTCTCTCTCTCTCTCTCTCTCTCTCTCTCTCTCTCTCTCTCTCTCTCTCTCTCTCTCTCTCTCTCTCTTGTGTGTGTTCGTCGGCTAGATCTCTGAGATCATCAAGGTCAGGATTTTTGCGTTTGCGATCTTCAGTTTTGTTGTTGTTGTCATTCCGCCATGAAGATAAACTTATCCCATCTTCGGCGTTGATATCAGAACACATCAGTGCACACGTGTCTTATTTTTATGTAATCTATGTCATGGCCATAGGACTGCCCATTCTACACCAAAAAGTGGATGAAATGGGATTTAACATGCAAACAAAGTTGCATTTTGGTCAATTCATTCGCGTATGGGGACACCTTGTTTTCAAACAATCCGAAAGCCAAAAGGAACAGGAGTCACTGTACAGATGTTAATGAAAAAGAGAGAAAGGAACAGGAGTCACTGTACAGATGTTAATGAAAAGAGAGAATCTTTTCCAGCCTGGTTACCTTTAGTCAGAGTCGAACCCCAGGTCTTGGAACAAGAGCTTGACACCTTTACCCGCTACGCCAGCCACGCCAGCCAGGCCCCCTTTCTCTCCCAGGCCATTACACCCTATGTCTGAATGATATCCTTTCGGAGGAGGTCATGAACCGAAGTCCCGAGAGGTACAGCATGCACTTCAGGCCAAAGCAAGAAAACGAGTAATTATGAAATTCAGAACATCAGCGACAATTTGGATTGTTTTTATTTTTTTCATCCTGAAGATACTTATTGTCACTGCTGTCTTGAAGAAAATCATTGTTTTCATAAAGAAAGCGGCTATTTTGCATTTTTGGAAAAAAAAAAACCGGTCAAACAGTAAGTTACCATTACTATTTCAGAGTTACCTTTTTTCATTGAGAAAATAGTAACTCTAATAACAAGGAAAATGTTCCTAGAAAAAAGAAAAGAAAAGCTGAAAAATTCGCTTAGACAGGTAGACATTAAAAACAAACAAGCAAATATACAGACATAGAGAAAAAAAAATCAAAATATGGAGTGGCGCTAGACTGTGACTGACGAAGCGTTGTCCCCGAGACAA
>CM065723.1:42341264-42343764 GCA_033310375.1 Conus canariensis | reverse complement strand
AAATTGGGAAAACAGTGGTGATCTTTGAGGAAAACAAGCAAAAGAGTGGTGACCCTTATAGAAAACAGGGAAAACAGTGGTGATCTTTGAGGAAAACAAGCAAAAGAGTGGTGACCCTTATAGAAAACAGGGAAAACAGTGGTGATCTTTGAGGAAAACAAGCAAAAGAGTGGTGACCCTTATAGAAAACAGGGAAAACAGTGGTGATCTTTGAGGAAAACAAGCAAAAGAGTGGTGACCCTTATAGAAAACAGGGAAAACAGTGGTGATCTTTGAGGAAAACAAGCAAAAGAGTGGTGACCCTTATAGAAAACAGGGAAAACAGTGGTGATCTTTGAGGAAAACAAGCAAAAGAGTGGTGACCCTTATAGAAAACAGGGAAAACAGTGGTGATCTTTGAGGAAAACAAGCAAAAGAGTGGTGACCCTTATAGAAAACAGGGAAAACAGTGGTGATCTTTGAGGAAAACAAGCAAAAGAGTGGTGACCCTTATAGAAAACAGGGAAAACAGTGGTGATCTTTGAGGAAAACAAGCAAAAGAGTGGTGACCCTTATAGAAAACAGGGAAAACAGTGGTGATCTTTGAGGAAAACAAGCAAAAGAGTGGTGACCCTTATAGAAAACAGGGAAAACAGTGGTGATCTTTGAGGAAAACAAGCAAAAGAGTGGTGACCCTTATAGAAAACAGGGAAAACAGTGGTGATCTTTGAGGAAAACAAGCAAAAGAGTGGTGACCCTTATAGAAAACAGGGAAAACAGTGGTGATCTTTGAGGAAAACAAGCAAAAGAGTGGTGACCCTTATAGAAAATAGGGAAAACAGTGGTGATCTTTGAGGAAAACAAGCAAAAGAGTGGTGACCCTTATAGAAAACAGGGAAAACAGTGGTGATCCCTAAGGAAAACAGAGAAAACAGTGGTGATCCCTAAGGAAAACAGAGAAAACAGTGGTGATCCTTAAGGAAAACAGAGAAAACAGTGGTGATCCCTAAGGAAAACAGAGAAAACAGTGGTGATCCTTAAGGAAAACAGAGAAAACAGTGGTGATCCCTAAGGAAAACAGAGAAAACAGTGGTGATCCTTACAGAAAACAGGGAAAACAGTGGTGATCCTTACAGAAAACAGGGAAAACAGTGGTGATCCCTAAGGAAAACAGAGAAAACAGTGGTGATCCCTAAGGAAAACAGAGAAAACAGTGGTGATCCCTAAGGAAAACAGAGAAAACAGTGGTGATCCCTAAGGAAAACAGAGAAAACAGTGGTGATCCCTAAGGAAAACAGAGAAAACAGTGGTGATCCCTAAGAAAAACAGAGAAAACAGTGGTGATCCTTAAGGAAAACAGAGAAAACAGTGGTGATCCCTAAGGAAAACAGAGAAAACAGTGGTGATCCCTAAGGAAAACAGAGAAAACAGTGGTGATCCCTAAGGAAAACAGCGAAAACAGTGGTGATCCCTAAGGAAAACAGAGAAAACAGTGGTGATCCCTAAGGAAAACAGAGAAAACAGTGATGATCCCTAAGGAAAACAGCGAAAACAGTGGTGATCCCTAAGGAAAACAGCGAAAACAGTGGTGATCCCTAAGGAAAACAGAGAAAACAGTGGTGATCCCTAAGGAAAACAGAGAAAACAGTGGTGATCCCTAAGGAAAACAGCGAAAACAGTGGTGATCCCTAAGGAAAACAGGGAAAACAGTGGTGATCCCTAAGGAAAACAGCGAAAACAGTGGTGATCCTTACAGAAAACAGAGAAAACAGTGGTGATCCTTACAGAAAACAGGGAAAACAGTGGTGATCCCTAAGGAAAACAGAGAAAACAGTGGTGATCCCTAAGGAAAACAGCGAAAACAGTGGTGATCCTTACAGAAAACAGAGAAAACAGTGGTGATCCTTACAGAAAACAGGGAAAACAGTGGTGATCCTTACAGAAAACAGGGAAAACAGTGGTGATCCCTAAGGAAAACAGAGAAAACAGTGGTGATCCCTAAGGAAAACAGCGAAAACAGTGGTGATCCTTACAGAAAACAGGGAAAACAGGTGCGATCTTTAGTAAGGAAAACAATCAAAACAGTGAGGATCCTAAAGGAAAACATGGAAGACAGCTATCATTCTAAAGAAAACAGTAGTGATACTGAGCATTAATAGTATTACACATCTTTTTTTCTGAAAGATAATGCCTGTATTCCTCAGGAAAACAGGCAAAACAGTGGTGATTTTTTAGTAAAACAGGGAAAACTGTTATCATTCAAAAGAAAACAGTTGTGATCCTAAGTGATAACAGTATAACACAGGGTTTTTTTTCTCTCTCTCTCTCTCTCTGAAAGATAAAGCTTGTATTCCTCACGAAAACTGGCCAAGCAGTTATTATCGGCTTACGGAGCTAGTATGCTACCATACGTTCTCCCTTCATTCCGTTCTCTTGACACCCCCCTCCCTCCCCGCATCCTCCCTGCTCACACAGCCACCCTCCCCTACCTTGTCTCCCCCGCCCCTTTCTTCCCCTAACT
>CM065723.1:42328764-42333764 GCA_033310375.1 Conus canariensis | reverse complement strand
TTTATTAGTTGTGTTGGTGTTAGGACACATTCTATCCGTCCACCAAGTTGCGTTAAAACTGGTTCAGCAGTTTTTGCTTAAGCTTGCTGACAGACAGAGAGACAAACAAACAAACAAACACAGGACACGTAAAAACGTCAGCGGAAGTACGTAACAAGCCCCGACACAGTCCGAACAGGGACGACCTCCTGCAGGCCCACCACAGCGACGCCGTCTGTTAGAAGTGCCTCTTCCACAATCTCACCACGATAGCACGGCTGGCAAGCACGTGCAAAGTGGGCGATCCGCCCGACAGCCAGGACGGACACCTTGACTTACGTCACATCACGTGACGCCTCTCAGCCTCCTTTTGACACTGATAGCCCCCCCCCCCCCCCCACCCCTTCCCCTCGCTCCTCCCCTCTTCCCTACCACTCCCACCCCTAGAGCAAGCCAGACTCCTAAAGTTTCCGGGCAGGAAACCAGCGTCAATTACAACCCCAGTCTACACCCCCTCCCCCCCCCACCCCCCACCCCCTCCGGACAAAAGAGCTTGTGGTGTTAAATGGACCAAACACTGCTGAGACTTCCCTCCTCCCCCTTCTTCCCCCTCTCCCCAGCTTCCCCTCCTCCTCCTCCTCCTTCCCAGCACCCCCAACGTTAATCCAGCATGAGGGGGGATTATTTATCACCTTTTAGAGTCGGAACCAGACTGTAAATCCCCCACTGATCACTCACTCTCTCTCTCTCTCAGAGGGGGCAGTAAGAAGAAGAAGAAGAAGAAGAAGAAGAGGAGGAGAAGGAGGAGGGGATGGGGTGGGGAGGGAGGGGAGAAGGACGAGGATGGATGGAGGGGAGAGGAAGTGAGACAGAGAGGGTGACACTAACGAGTTTGAAGAGGAAGGAAAGGGGTGGGGGTGAGGGGGGGCGGGGGGGGGGGGGAGGGGGGGGGGCGGGGGAGGGGGTCTTGAAGGCAACAAAAGGGCTGGTCTTATCCCTGGTCTACAGGGGTGTTTGACTGGCTGAAAGAGGACTGGTTTTGACACGTGGTTGGCCCGTGTGGTCCTGTTCGGGATATACCCACTTGTGCAGAGAGTTGATGACGATGTTGTCCTTTCAGGATGGATGGGTTTGGGCCCAAGACAGACAGATAAAAGCGTCATGACACTTGACCTGAGCTGGTGGGATAGAGAATAGGGATCGTTTCATCCACTGACCAGAGGAAGTTTCCATGTTACAAAAGCAGTGGTAGGTTGGGGGTGGAGGTGGGATGGGGTGGAGAGGAGATAATGGCTGTAGATACATGGAAAGGATTTCCTTTAAGACGCCTGGCCGGTACAGACCGCGTTTATCTCGAATGTATTGACAATGAAGTGAATTTTAAACGGGAAGCGGCTGAATCAGAGATTACGTTGATCAAACTTTTCTTAAATACATACTTCATGCATACAACCATACCTGGTACATACATACATAATACACGTATACATGCATACATACATACATGCATACATGCATACATACATACATGCTTACATACATACATACATACATTCATACATACATACATACATACATACCTACATACATACATACATACATACATACATACATACATGCATATATGCATACGTATATAGAGATAGCTAGATTGAGAGAGAGAGAGAGAGAGAGAGAGAGAGAGAGAGAGAGAGAGAGACTGAGAGAGACTAAAAGAGACAGAGACAGATTAACAGACAGACACATACATACATACATACATACATACATACATACATACATACATACGCACAGACAGACAGACAGACAGACAGACAGACAGACATACATACATGCATGCATACATACATGCATACATACATACATACATACATACATACATACATACACATAGATGTGTGTGTGTGTGTGTGTGTGTGTGTGTGTGTGTGTGTGGTGTGTGTGTGTGTGTCAGGCTAAGTGATTCGAGAAGCTCTGTGAACTTTCTTTTGATCGGTACTTGAAAAAAGAAATCGTCATTCACATGTTCGAAGTTATGCCTCTTTTTTTTTGCGTTACAGACCTAATGAATGGATACAAAGTAATGTAGTTGCCATACATTAATCACATGAAGTGGTACATGCACTCTGAAACTCATATTCCAAACACGAACACCTAATTATCTTAATTTATTAAGAAAAAAGATCATTTTTAAGACATGAACGTGCAGGAGATTTTCCAAACAAAAGGCAAAACTGCTTCTTATTGTAACTGCTTCTAACTGCGCCTCGCGTTGTTCATGTGCCAAGAATGTGGCAAGATTGTAAACAAGCTGCAAACAACATCCTGTCTAAGATACTGTTCTTGCTTTGCTGACTGGCGTTTTTTTCTCCTTCTTTGTCTTTCTTCATTTTCTTTTTTTCCCCTCTGTCTGTCTTTCTTCGTGTTTGTTTGTTTTTGTATTCATAGATTAAATTGTCTTTGTCGCTTGATATCATGTCGCTAGCTGCTACTTGCTCTTAACTAGGAGGATGCCATTAGAATTGAAAGTAAGATCGTATTAAATCTCAAATGATGGGATTAAAAAACAAACACAGTTTCTCGTCAATTGAAAGTTGCAACATTCTTCAGAACAAATGAGTAGGGAACGCAGACAAGGAGAAACTCAGGTTTCTGAGAGAAGCGCGTGTGAACTCACGCGCGCGCGCAAGAGAGAGAGAGAGAGAGAGAGAGAGAGAGAGAGAGAGAGAGAGGAGAGAGAGAGAGAGAAATATGTACACACACACACACACACACACACACACACACACACACACACACACACACACACACACACATAAAAAAGAGGCGCAGAGACAAAGATGCAGACCAATACACACATACATATACACGCGCGCGCGAGCACGCACACACACATACACACACACACACACACACACACACACACACACACACACACACACACACACATACAGAGAGAGAGAGAGAGAGAGAGAGAGAGAGAGAGAGAGGTGTACAGACAGACAGACAGACAAAAAGAGACGCATAAACACACACACACACACACACACACACACACACACACACACATACACACACACACTCACACGCATGCACGCACGGACGCACGCACGCACGCACGCACACACACACACACACACACACACACACACACACACACACACACACACTCACTCAGAGAGCTGTGTTACTGAAGACGACTCATGCAAAGAACAAAAAACTGTGGATACAAATTCAATGGGTGGACACTTTTTCAAGGCCGAATTACGTGCAGACACACACTGAAACGGGGGTACATTCAGTCAACAAGATGTTTTCCTGCATTCAGTCGACACAAAGTTTACCTGCATCCGGCCAACGCCATTTTTTCCTACCTTAACGCAACACGATGTTTTCCTACAGTCAGCGAAAAAAGTTCTCATGCATGGAAACAATACTATGGATTTTTGAAATCAGTCAACAGGATGTTTTCTATGTTTGGGTTTCCTAGTCTTACTCAAAAGGGTGTTTTCGTACATTCATCCAATACGACGTTTTCCTACAATCACCCAATACGATGATTCTCCAAAATTCGGCCAACATGATTTTCCTACATTCAGCACACATGATGATTTTCCTACATTCAGCCAACATGATGATTTTCCTACATTCAGCCAAAACGATGACTTTCCTACATTCAGCCAACATGATAATTTTCCTACATTTAGCCAACATGACGATTTTCTTACATTTAGCCAACATGATGATTTTCCTGCATTCAGTCAAAACGATGACTTTCCTACATTCAGCCAACATGATGATTTTCCTACATTTAGCCAACATGATGATTGTCCTACATTTAGCCAACACGGTGATTTTCCTGCATTCGGCCAACATGATGATTTTCCTACATTCAACCAACATGATGATTTTCCTACATTTAGCCAACATGATGATTTTCCTACATTTAAGTCAACAAGATGTTTTCCTACATTCAGCCAACATGATGATTTTCCTACATTTAGCCAACATGATGATTTTCCTGCACTCAGCCAAAACGATGGCTTTCCTACATTCAGCCAATATGATGATTTTCCTACATTTAGCCAACATGATGATTTTCCTACATTCAACCAACATCATGATAACATGATGATTTTCCTACATTTAGCCAACATGATGATTTTCCTACATTCAGTCAATATGATGATTTTCGTAATTCAGCCAACATGACGATTTTCTTACATTCAGCCAACATGATGATTTTCCTACATTCAGCCAACATGATTTTCCTACATTTAGCCAACATGATGATTTTCCTACATTCAGCCAACATGATGATTTTCCTACATTTAGCCAGCATAATGATTTTCCTACATTCAGCCAACATGAAGATTTTCCTACATTCATCCAACACAATGTTCTCCTTGTCCAGGCATTTGTATTTTCCCACTTTTATAAAAACACTCTTTCTTCTTCTGTTCAGTCAACCCTATGTTTTCCTACGTTCAACCAACATAAACTCTCCTTTATTCAACCAATTTTATGTTGTTTTTTAATATGTTCTGTCAACACAATGATATCCCGCGTTCACACAACACTACGTTTCCCTACGTTCAATGTTATACTTTCAGTCAAAACAGCATTCAGACAACACTTATTTTCCTGCGTTCAGTCCATGCTATTTTCACACATTCAACAAGAGCTACGTTTCCCTGAGTTATCAAAACGCTATGTGTCCCTATGCCCTGACAGCTTTGAGCTTTTCTACCTAAAAGCAGCGTTAGAATATCCTACGTCCGGACAACACTCTTGTTTTTTCTTACGTTCAGACAACGTAGTGGTTTTCCATTGTTCAGCCAATGCTATGTTTCCCTACGTTTTTAGTCAGCACTATATTTTTCGACAGTCAATAAACTCTACGTTTTGCTATATTCAGATAATCGTGTGTTTTGCTGCGTTCAGAAAACAGTGCAATCCTACATTCAGTCAACATCTAAGTTTCCTCCGTCAGGACAACAGCGTGTTTTGCTGCATTCAGT
>CM065723.1:42306264-42308764 GCA_033310375.1 Conus canariensis | reverse complement strand
GAGAGAGAGAGAGAGAGAGAGAGAGAGAGAGAGAGAGAGAAGCCCGAGCCTTTGTATTGTTACTTCTTTCGTTACTTTTCAAAACGGAGTGACTGAGGGCGGAAAACGAAGCAAAATTTGGAAAGACAGGGGGTTAGTTTTCGCCAAGGACACAGACAAACAGAGTACAGGACTAGACACAATGCATTTCGACCTCTTGGGTCTTCTTCAGGCGAAAACAAATAACATTTAGGACAGTGACAAGAAGAACATGTGGCCACTTAGCTTCGCTTCTCCTGTTCGTCTCCAAATCAAAAATGGCCGCCAGACAGAAACGAGGGGATTATGGGAGAGGAAGTATTGAGGAGGTTGGGGGGGGGGGGAACGGGGGGGGGGGGTGTGGAGGGAGGAGGGGGGGAGGGGGGAAAAGAAAAAAGAAAAAGGAAGGGGAGGGTGTGTAAAACGGTGGTAAATAAAATAAAGTAAAAAAGTAAATTAAAAAAAAGGATAATAATGATAATGAATAAAAAAAAAAAAAAAATAAATAAATAAATATAATTAAGTAAAAAAAAAGTATAAAAGATATAATACATAAATAGATAAATAGGTAAATAAACAAAAATCATAAGTAAATAAAAAAAAAATGAAACGAAGAAATAAATAAATAAATTCAAATAAATAAATGAATAAGATGAACAAAAATTAAAATAAAATAAAATGAAATAAGATCAAATAAATGGAGGGTGGGTGCAACTTCTGTATGCTGGTGGTGGTGGTGGTGGTGGTGGTGTGTGTGTGTGTGTGTGTGTGTGTGTGTGTGTGTGTGTGTGTGTGTGTGTGTGTTGATGGAAGATTATGCAGACTGGTGTGGAAGTGGTGGGTATTATATTTGTGTTACTGTTGGATGTTGATGTCTTGGGGCTGTAGCGTGCCCAGTAACTGGTTGAAGTAGGGTACAGACAGACGAGAACACAGTATCTTGCAAAGCGTATAATGTTGTTGTTTTTTTTCTAATTTGAATGCCAGACGTAAGAATAAAGAGAACTGAGTAACTGTAACACGCCTTTTTTTTTATAAAGCGGATTTGTTTTTGTTTGGTTGAATCACAATGTTTGGAATGAATGTTGCTGACCTTGACAATATTTTTCTTAAGATGGATTGCATTAGATACGAATGATCTAATCACATTTCAAACTGAACAGTTTCATTTTTGTAGAAAGTTTTGCAATCACCCTGAGCTTAAAACCTTATAGAAGAGTCACATCAATTAAATATGTGAAATATTTAACTACAAGATCTAGACATGATATATTGAAATCAGAGGTCCATCATTACAGATATTGCTCTTTAAATAAGAATATATTTATCTTTAAATAAGAGTTACTTTATCTGTGCAAAATAGAAAAAAAAATATATATATAAGAAAATAAGATTCACTTTGCTCTAATTTGTCCAGCTCTCAAGGTCAATCGTAAAACTTTTTCTTTACCGTAAATGTTTTGGCTTGTTGTCTTTATGCAAACAGTACTTGATCACATTGTCATCTTCTATTGACATTGTTAGGAATGTCTATTTTTCAAGCATTTATACTTCAAGTAGCTCTTCAATCATGGGAAAACAAACAAACAACACGCTACACATTGACCCATCCGGTAATTTGCATTTTTCGTGTAAAGTTTAGTCCTTATACTTTATTGATATATCCTTTTGACAGGGTTTGAGGGCAGGCAGATTCCGCCCCCTAACCCGATCACTCTGTCTGTCTGTTTGTCTGTATGTCTGTTTCTACTCTCTCTGTCTCTCTCTCTCTCTTTCTCTCTCTGTCTCTCTCTCTCTCTTTCTCCCTCTCTCTCTCTGTCCCTGTCTCTTTTCATACACACACACACACACACACACACACACACACACACACACACACACACACACACACACACACACACACACACACACACGCCGAGTTTTAAATAGCCATCAGACGTAGTGAGATAACGTACATTTCAGTAATCTCTCCCATCTCATCTCAATGGCATTCCGCTAAAGGTTCCACAGTCAGCTGTCAATCAGCGTCCAGATGCCGTGAAGCAACCCACCAGAGAAGATACAGCACTTCTGTTGCTGCTGCTGAGTCACTTTGTGCTAATATCAATGCTCAATGAACTTGTTATGCCGCATTTCTTCTTCTGCGTACGCAGCCTGATACTCCTGCGGACACTCCCTATACGGACAGGCAAGGATTAATCTCATCTACCCTACAAAGGGAGTGGAGTTTTGTGTGCATGACCGTTTTTTATCCCGCTATTAAGGCAACCATACTCCATCTTCGGGGAAGGTGCATGCTATGTGTAACGTGTCATCCATACCAACGGCCAAACTGGCCTTCTCTTCCGAAAGTTGGTGATGGGATTTGACGTGTGTGCAAGATGTTGTGCGTGCGTTCACACACGGAACCTCGGTGTATAGTCTCATTCGAAGGACTGTATGGGAAATGGAGTCAGAACTAAGGTTAACTCCGAGGGGAAAA
>CM065723.1:42296264-42298764 GCA_033310375.1 Conus canariensis | reverse complement strand
AGAAGAATTTCCTTACATGTTTAAGACAATGTTTCCTTCACCTCCTCTCTCTCTCTCTCTCTCTCTCTCTCTCTCTCTCCTCTCTCTCTCTCTTCTCTCTCTCTCAGTTTATGTGTATGCGTGTGTTCACGTTTGTCAAAAGTAGTGGTCCTCTCTCTTTTCTTACTCTCTCTCTCTCTCTCTCTGTCTCTGTCTCTCTCTTTCTTTCTTTATCTGTCTGTCTATCTGTCTGTCTGTCTGTCTCTCTCTCTCTGTCTCTCTCTCTCTCTCTCTCTCTCTCTCTCTCTCTTTCTCCTCCCCCCTCTCTCTCTCTGTCACAGACTCATCACAGTCTCTTTGACTCACTGGTCGTCCATACACGGATTTAGGTGAATAACACAATTCAAACCAACCACGTGGATAAAAAATGTCAGAGGTCAGTCAACGGAGGCAAAAACATTAATTCATAATAATGGTCATTATAACCCACACCAACCCTGATCAGGATTCTTACTGTCCACCCTTACTTACTGTGTGGCGACACGCCACAAATAGAACATGCACCATGACATGATATTCTTCATATCAGCGTGCTTTTTTCTTTTTTTTTTTTCTTTTTTTTTTTTTTGAGCTCATCATAAAATTGAGCCATAATGTAGGGTCCGGAATAGCTCATTTGGTAGAGCGCCGGACTCGTGATCCTGGGGTTGCGGGTTTGAATTTCGGAACAGAGGGATTTTTCCCTCGGAGTTAACATTGGTTCTGACTCCATTTCCCATACAGTCCCTCGAATGAGACTATAAACCGAGGTTCCGTGTGTGAACGCACGCACAACATCTTGCACACACGTAAAATCCCATCACCAACTTTCGGAAGAGAAGGCCAGTTTTTCGCCGTTGGTATGGATGATACGTTACACATAGCATGCACCTTCCCCGAAGATGGAGTATGGCTGCCTTAATGGCGGGATAGAAAACGGTCATACACACAAAACTCCACTGCCTGTCTATACAGGCATTGTCCGCAGGAGTATCAGCCTGCGTACGCAGAAAGACAGAAAGAAAGCCACAGTTTAACACTGGAGTAAATGTTCATTAAAATGAATAATCCTCGTCAATCATGTTGAGCCACAATTCAAAATCAAAGTCAATGTTCATCAAACGAACAAACCCCAGTCAATCATGTCATTTGTTTTGAATAATTTCTGTTGATGAAATCGTTCACAATCTGAAAATCATGAACTGCACTACTCCGCAGCTGACAGTACATTTCAGGCCTTGGTGCTCACCCACGACCGTGTATCTTTGCGCCAGGTGGCGTTCCCTAAAATAGTCCCTTTCCTTTCATTTGAAAATACTTGCTTGGAACCACCTACCATTGTATTTTGATGTGCATATGAAAGAAAAGACAGAGAGTCCACTTTTAGACACGTGCACAATGAAAATTCTCAGAACATTCTGTTTGTGCCTGTCTACAAATACGTAATTCATTAAACAAAGCACCACGGTGCATTGATTTTTAGTATGCAGCCTGTCTTTTCTGCGAGAAACTGATCGGTTTAAACAGGTCGTTATTAACGTTTTCAAATGAAAGCAATTATTATCGTCGTAAGAAAGCAACAACTATGTCATGATGACTATCATTATTAAGGGTTGTTTTTTTTTTTTTCCACCAGTGTTTGCGCTGCAGAATAGCTACATGATCCTAATAAATCGCGTGTCGTGAAAACGGTCCATTATGGCAGCTATTTTCGGCAGTTTTTATGAAAAGGCAGACAGAGCAATGACACCATTGACACCAGTGTGAACGCACTCGAGTCATAGTGACCTGTTTTCATGATTCACGATCTTTATTTTCTCTGTCCTCTGTCTCTCTGTCTATCTGTCCCATCCGTTCTGTCTATCTCTCCTCTCTCTCTCTCTCTCTCTCTGTCTCTGTCTCTCTCTGTCTCTGTCTGTCTGTCTCTTCTCTCTCTCTCTCTCTCTCTCTCTCTCTTGCATCATCATCATCATCATCATCATCATCATCATCATATCATTATTCTCTCTCTCTCTCTCTCTCTCTCTCTCTCTGACAGACAGACAGACAGACAGACAGACAGACAGACAGACAGACAGACAGAGATCTGGGAAACGGGTGTAGGGAAGACGCACAAATACAAAGGGCGTGCCTACACAATAAAACAATATGAAAAGGAATGTTAGCTCTTGGATCCGCTCTAAAGGTTTCAACTTAAAACCTTTTTTTGCTTTTATTTTGGTTTGTAACTGGTTAAAAAAAAAAAAAGGGGGGGGGGGGAGGGGGGGGGCGAAGAGGAAAGGGAGACTATCTTGTGAAGGGAAAGGGAGAGGAGTTGTCCTACTTGAAGCAGGATATTCGGTTCGTGTTGTTTTCCTCCAAGGCCGGAAATCGAGGATGATAATACATTGAGGGGGTTCACTTGTTTGTAAATACACAGGTGGTCGGCGTGTCTGCTCTGTGTGTATGTGCATGCTCTCTCTCTCTCTCTCTCTCTCTCTCT
>CM065723.1:42283764-42286264 GCA_033310375.1 Conus canariensis | reverse complement strand
ACATTCAAGTTATAGCAATCTGCCGCGCTTTAAACGCTTGAGAGAGAGAGAGAGAGAGAGAGAGAGAGAGAGAGAGAGAGAGAGGAGAGAGAGGAGAGAGAGAGAGAGAGATGAATGAATGAATGAAAATGAATGAATGAATTTATTGAGGAGGGCTTGCAAAACCCATTTTCAAAGGGAGGACTCGATGGGAGGGGGGTGTTTCATAACATTACTGTTATAAGAATAAACAAAGATAATACATGTCAGAATACAACATCGTGACGTGGAAACCAGATCACGGAAGATATTAGAAACTATCACCGCACACCGATATGACAGCGAACGCCGCGACTGTCACCGTATCACCACATCTATCCACAGTCATCAAGATTTCCGTCGTTCACAGCTTCAATGTTTCTGGTAGTATATCAAAAGCTGTTCATATTCCTGGTCATTTCCTGCAGATAGGCCAGTATGTCGCTGGTGGTGACGTTATCAGAAGGAGCACTCTGTGTAAAATCAGTGCTACTCTACGGGTCAGAGACTTGGCGAGTCACCACCAACACCTCCACGAAGATCCAAACCTTAATCAATAAATGTCTCCGGCAGATCCTCCACTTGCGATGGTTCGACAGAGTGCCAAACACCGACCTGTGGACGAGGGCAAACCAACAGCCAATGGACGTCCAGGTCAGGAAGAGAGTGGCGATGGGTCGGCCACACACTGCAGGAGGAGCCCTCTAACATCACCAGGCAGGCGCTCGAGTGGAACCCGTAGGGCAAGAGGAAGCGAGGGCGCCCAAAGCAGACCTGGAGGAGGAGCTTGCTAAACGAGCTGAGAGCCTCCAGCCTGACCTGGGAGGAGATCAAGACCTGTGCCAGGGACAGACGGAGGTGGAAGGTTGCTGCTGAGGCCCTATGCTTCTCAAGGAGCGAAGAGGACTAAGTCAAGTAAGTCACTCTGTGGTTGACTGACCTGAGAAATATTTTCAGGATCTTCACTGCACTCTGACTCATGATCATCCTCATTTGCCAAGACATCCTCTCTTTTGTTTTGTACACAAGGATCCGGTGGCCTGTCATGTCCACAGACGATGTCACAACATTGTTCACCACAGTTGTCATGCACACTTTGCTTGACTGACACAACATCTGACATGAAGGCTTCATCGTGTCACTGATTGTTTATCACACTGTCCCATGTCGATTTCTTCTTGCTGATTTTCACTGTGCCGTGTGTTTCGTGCAGGCTGTGGTGCGGAGGGAGTGGAATTACTGTCACACTGAAAAATGGCAGCACAAGCAGTATAGCTGTTACCGGTTCTGCCAGCACTGTACACTACGCTTGGTGGAGTCGGTACAAGTAAACTGGATGGAGATAAACCTTCACTCACCTTTTCCTGCTGTTTCTTTCTGTATACCTCAGCTCTGCGGCCTACCCCTGGTTATCTGTGACGGGCATTTCCGTCCATAAACAGCGCTGTGGCCTTGGCTTTGCGTTGCAGGGGGCTGGTCGGTATTCGTGGTCAAACGGAGAATCACGACTGTGTGGTTTCCTCTGCCCTCAATTCTAAACGAGGACAACAGAGTGCTTTCCTTTAGCGCAGCATTCAGCGTCGCTTCTTAAGTATATGGGAGACCTTCAACAAGCATACTGTGCAATTTACAGGCAATACAGCTAGAAATACCGCAGAGCTGGGAGCCAGACAAGGGAAGCCACTCAGAGAGAGAGAGAGAGAGAGAGAGAGAGAGAGAGAGAGAGCGTATAAGTAGAAAGGTAGAATATAGTGCCTTTGCACAAAGCTAATATCCATCTTGTATATGATGATGGAGCTATTTGTTTGTTTGTTTGTTTTAATTTCGTTTTAGTTCTCTTTTTTTTACAGACACAAATATATATGTTTACAAAACGCATCATATTTTCATAAGTGTAATATTCATAGTAACGGTTGTATAAATGCATATATAGACAGAGCAAAAAATACATGAAAGAACAATTAAAATCAAATATACAATCATTCAAAAACCGAACACACCACACACACACATGCGCGCGCGCGCGCGCGCGCACGCACACACACACACACACACACACACACACACACACACACACACTCCACGCAAGCACGCATGCACACACACACACAAACACACACACACACACACACACACACACACACACACACATAACACACACACACACACACACACACACACACACACACACACACACACACACACACACACACACACACACACACAACAATACGCTTCTATGGGGAAAAAATCTAGAGCAGCAGGGAACAATAAACTTATTTCTGTGGCCCCTGATCTTCATGATCCTCCCTTCCTGCCCATGAATGGGTTCTTCAAACTGAACGTTAAGTCGTTCCTTCAAAACCGCAGCACGCACAATACAGTAGACAAAGGCACACATGCACTGTAACTGAGAGAGAGAGAGAGAGAAAGAGAGAGAGAGAGAGAGAGAGAGAGAGAGAGAGAGAGACAGACAGACAGA
>CM065723.1:42271264-42276264 GCA_033310375.1 Conus canariensis | reverse complement strand
CAATGATTTTTTGACATAAGCAAAACAATAGTAGGATGACGTAGTAATAAAGATTAATTCTTGACATTGACTGCTCCATGTTGATTGCCGGGCCGGGCCGGGCTGTGGCTGTGGACGGGAGAGGGGAAGGGGTTGGGGGGGGGGGGGAGGGGGGGCGGGAGGGGGTCAGAATGAGTGGCGTGGGTGCAATGCCACTTTTGAGGTAGCACAGGAGATAGGTCTGGAAAACAACAACAACAAAAAAATGAAAATAATTCAGATCGGAGTGTGGATCAAATTCAGCGATCTGATTCTGTAATTCATTAAAAAAAAAAAATCGCTGTTAATAATTATTATTTATGTTTGAGATGTAAAGGGAGCCAATTCTGATAGTAGAAAACTCGAAGGGCTTTTCGTGGTGGCGGTGAGAAATTTCAACGGCCATTGTACTGGTCTTTGTCTTCGGTCAGTAGGTCACTATGCCGCGGGTCGCCGTGTCGCGATAGAAGCAGGTCGTTTGAAACAGGTGTTTGCTATGAGAGACTGGAATGAACGGTGTGTCCTTTCACATTATCATCATCGTCGCTGTTGTCGTCGTTGTCGTCGTCGTCGTCGTCGTCATCATCATCGTCGTCGTCGTCGTCGTCGTCGTCAGTATAATCATCATCAACATTGGTAGTAGTAGTAGTAGTAGTAGTAGTAGTGGTGCTGGTGGTGGTGCTGGTGGTAGTAGGAGTAGCAGTTGTTGTAGTTGTAGCAGTAATTGTAGTAATAGTAGTGGTACTAGTATCATCATCATCATCATTATCATTATCATTTTCGTTATTATTATCATTATCATCATTACTATTATCATTATTATTATTATTATTATTCTCGTCGTCAACGTCGTCGTCATTGCGATCATCATCATCATCAGCATCAAAATCATCATGATCATCATGATCATCATCATCATCATCATTCATCATCATCATCATCATCGTCATCATCATTGCAATTCCAACGAGTGCAAACAAACAAGATCTCACTGACAAAAAAAAACAAAACAAAACAAACAAAAAAAAACGAACAAGGATATAATAAAAAATAATCACCCACAAAAAAATCGACATGCGCACCAACATACTTCCTGTCACGTGACTCTCCGAAGGTCACGAGGCGAGCAGTGAGGACAAAGAGAGCTGTCAACGTCTATGACATAATGGAGCTTCAGAGGAACCCACGGCCTAATATTGCGACAACGTTGATTTATGACCAGGCGAAGGGGGCACTGTAAAACGAGAGTGCTCACGACAGTGCTGTAAACCATCTTGACTGCTTGGAGAGGGGGGGAGGGGGGGGCATTAAACTCTGTCCATGTGGAGAGTACATTAAATGTCTCTTGTCTTTTCTGTCTTGTCTTTGTCTGTCTGTCTGTTTGTCTCTGTCTCTGTCTCTCTCTGTCTCTCTCTGTCTCTCTCTCTCTCTCTCTCTCTCTCTCTCTCACACACACACACACACACACACACACACACACACGCTCGCGCGCGCGAGCGTGCTTATGAACAACTCTCTCTCTCTCTCTCTCTCCTCTCTCTCTCTCTCTCTCTCTCTCTCGCACACAAACACCTTCCGGTAGTCAGAGATAAGAATGCAACAATCACAATAATGAACCAGTACCATTAGCACTGCAATGACCTGGCGCGAGAGTGAAAGATTCAGGACATCAGTAATGACTGATCTGGATGGGAGAACATCTTGAGAGGTCTGTCAGTATACTAAGCAAATCAACAACAACAACAAAACGTCAATTTGCTGTTTGTTACGTCACAAAAAATAAAAACAACAACAAAAGAAAGATAATGACACCAAGCAGTATGATCAGGAAACTGACAAAGGATAGAAAGAACGCTGGGAACAGAAAGAAAAGGAACACGAGGTGGAACCAGAACTAGAAAAGGAGGAGAAGGAGAAAAAGAAGAAGGAAGAAGAGGGGAAAAAGAGGAGGAAAAGGAAGGACAGAAGAGGAAGGAAGAGGAGGAAGAGAGGACGAGGGAAGAGAAAGAAGAAGATGAGATGAAGGAATAGGAAATAGAGGAGGGACAGAAGAAGAATGAAGAAAAGACGAAGAGAAAGGAGGAAGACGAAGAGAAGACGAAGAAAAGGAGATTAAGAGGAGAGATTCAAGACAAAGGGAGAAGAGAAGAAGAGGAGAAAGATGACGAGGATGAAAAAAAAAAAAAGAGGAGGAAGAGGGAGGACTGATGATAAATGGAGGGTAGAAAAAGGAGGAAGTGAAGATGAAGAAGAAAAAAGAAAAGGAAGAAGAGGAACAGAAGCGGAAGAAAGAAGAGAGGTACAAAGAAGAGGAGAAAGAAGAGAAGGTGAAGGAAGGAGAGAAAGAGGGGGGGGGGGGGGGGAGAGGAAGAACAGAAGAGTAGGGGGGGAAGAAAAGAGAGGGAGGTAAAAATGAAAAGTGGAGGGAGAATGACTTGAAAGAGAAGTCGAAGGGGGAGGAGTAGAGGAGGAAAGGAAAGAAGAGAAAAGAGAGGAGGAAGAGGAAACACGAAGGAAAGGAAGGATGGAAGAACAGACAAAGAAAAGACGAAGTGAATGCATCGCAAGTACAATGCATAGAAGTACAGACACTATAAATGCAATGAAAATACAAAACACAACACAGTACAACGGAACGGAATGCAATGCAGTGCAGTACAACGTGTTGTGTGGTGGTGGTGTTGTTTGTCCGTCGAGACGACGAAGACCATCTAGTCATCCTGGGATCGGGGGTGAGTGCGTAGATGGCTGGTCAGGCCGATCTGCGCCCAGAAGGACCTATCACAGTACGGACAGGGGATGGTGGCAGCAGCTGGAGATCTGTTGACACTGGTCTTCCTGATCATCCTGCGCTGCTCAGCTACCAGCAGTTCTGTTGCCTTCACAGGTCTCTGCACCTTTGCGGACAACTGATCGCCACCCGTCTCTGTGCTGGGCAGTCTGCAATGTAATACAATACCGTACAGCAAATACCATACAGTGCAATACAATACAAAAATAAAATACAACACAATACAGTACAATGTGAAAGAATACAATGCACTGAAATACAGTGTAATACACTATCATGCAATACGATACAGTACAATGCAAAATGATACAGTACAATCCAGCACAATCCCGGTATACAAATAGTACAAACAATAAAATACAGTACAATGAACAGGAATACTAGGCACTAGAATTAGGTACAGTGCAATATAGACCATTACAAGACAACGCGAAAATCAAGACATTTGAATGCAATAACAATACAGTCGGAATAATACAACAAAAGCATATGCAATACAATGCTGTGCAGTAGAATAGAACACAATACAATCCGCACAGTACAAATACAATCAGTACAAGACAATGCAATCAATACAACGAAATGCAAAACAATATAGTACAATGCAACACCAGTCGACCAACACTATGCAGTACGACGCCAGGGAATACAGTATAACACAATGCAATGCCATCAGTATAATGCCATGAAATACTATGCAATGCAATACAGTACGTTACGGCGCAGTACAACGCAATACCATCAGTACTGTGCAACGTACAGCAACACAATGCAACACCATACACAACAGTATAACACAACACAGTTCAATGTGGTCGTTACTACAATCAATACAACACAAAACATTGCAATACTATGTATAATATAACACAACCAATCACAACGCAACACCATAGAAACACAATAAATTCCCGCGCAATACATGAGAAACACAGCTTTTACACGCTGAATATAAATCAGTCCAAACACAATTACAACCCCCCCCCCCCCCCCCCCCCCCCCCCCCCCCCCCCCCCCCCCCCCCCCACCCCCCAAAATAAAAATAAAAAAATCTACATCATTAACATTAACACGCCAAAAACTCTTACCAGTAACTCTCACTAACAAGAAACCCGAAAAAAAAAAACCGCACAAAACCTCAGCTTCTCCACAGAGATAAGCCAGCCTCGTGTATTTGGTTAGGTCATATGTACGAATATACCACTCTCTCCCGTCTGTTCTACATTGTCCCCTCCAAGCCCCAGCGACCGTCAAAGACGGATAAACCGCCCTTTGTCCGAAAGGTTTGAATGCCTTAATCCTCAAACACCTGCAAAAACACCCTCCCCTTATACACAGATTATATGTCCCGTAAGTCACCCCCCCCCCCCCCCCCCCCCCCCCCCCCCCCCCCCCCCCCCCCCCCCCCCCCCCCCCCCCCTCCTAGTTACAGAGGTTTCTGATCTGAGCGGTAGCGGATGAATGTATTGTTGCGACGTCGCGGAGTTTCGAAGTCCGGTTGTTTACGATCGCCTGACGGTTTAACACGCACTGTCCAGGGGGGCTAATGAATCTTTGGCTTGAGAGTTTTCGGTTCAGGTTGGGGAAAGACGGTGGGGGGGGGGGGGGGGGGGGGGGGGGAGGAGGAGTGAGAGGCGGGGGGTGGATGGGGGAGGGGTGGAGGGATATCTACATTATGACCACAGGGGGGGGGGGGGGGGGAATGAAAGTGTGTGGGAGAGGAAACGAGGAAGGGTTGGGGGGGGGGGGGGAAGGGTTGGAGATCAGTAGAATGGGACACAACTTGGGGGCTTTGATGTCCATGGAGTGGGGTGGTGGGAGGGATGAGTTTACTGCCTATTAAGGGGTGGTGACCCTGATTTGAGGACGTTGGGGGAAATTTGAAGAGTCTGTCCCTGCATACGGTTTTATAACACCCCCCCCCCCCCCCCCCCCCCGCCATCCCCTTCCCTCTCCCTTCTCCACTCTCCCTCCTACACTCTCACGCCCACCACCTTCACCGAAGGTGTGACTTCGACACGGTGTGGTGTGGTAGGTGGGGTAGGATTCAGGGTCTAGAGTTTGGATGACTGTGTGTGTGTGTGTGTGTGTGTGTGTGTGTGTGTGTGTGTGTGTGTGTGTGTGTGTGTGTGTGTTTTAACTGTCTTTGGTGGTGGCGACAGGAATGCCGACGTGTTAGGTACAAGCTGGC
>CM065723.1:42252597-42260097 GCA_033310375.1 Conus canariensis | reverse complement strand
CCACCACCCCACCCTTTCAACCACTACCACCACTCCGTCCACCAGAACCACCACCATCACCACCACTACCACCCCATAGTTCTCTACGTCCCCCTCCCCCTCCATCTGTCCCCCCCCTCTCCTCCCCATACTGCCCTCTCCCTACCCCGTCAAGTTCAAGTCGTCATCAGTCTCTCATCCGCATCACGCCCTCTGCCATCTTACAATAGGTCGCCAGCATGCCATCCACAAAGTCCCTCCTCCCATTTTCCCCGCCCCCCCCCCCCACCCCCCACCCCCACCCCCACCCACCCCAACCCCTACCACCCCACGGCCCCACCCCTACCCCCCCCCCCCCCCCTCCTTAGATACTCACACTTTCCTTCTAAGCTTTCGCTTAAGATCTGCACAATACCCTCTCACCAGGACACCCTCTTCCCCCTCCCACCCACCCCCTCCCATCACGTCTTGTCTCTTCCCCCCTCCTCTCCCCATATCTTCCTCCTGTCTTCCTTTCCCTTTGCGTCGCTCTTCCCACCCCTTCTTTGACGCTCACACATTATTTCGGTCTTATGTGAGTAGTCTGTCCTTAACAGGTTTAGAAGTATAGTTCACGATTACGCTCGTAATCTAAGCTAACAAAAAATTTTAAAAAACCAAAAAAAAAACCAAAAGGAATCCTGGGCTATGTGAGCAAGGATGGAACTTTTCTCTCTTTGTTTCTTTCTTTCCTTTCTCTCTCTCTTTTTTTTCTTCTGTGGAGGATGAGTATGGAGTGAAGGTGGGGTCGAGTGGGTGACGTGTCATTGTTCGTTCTGTGTGTCTGGCGGTCTTCATACGCACGTGCGCTAGGTGAATTGGTACCGCTCTTAGCTTTCGTGTGGAGTTACCGGCATGCATGTCGTTGCTTTCTGCTAAGAAGGGTTCATAGTCAAAGCGTTCAAGCGTTTGCCCTCGAAACTATGTCTCTGCCCCCCCCCCCCTCCCCTCTCTCTCTCTCTCTCTCTCTCTCTCTCTCTCTCTCTCTCTCTCTCTCTCTCTCTCTCTCCTCCCCTCCCCCTGCGCTAGTTAGAGTGTACCGTTTCTGTTTAGGTTGGTAGGAAACATATGGACACAAGCCTGTCCCGCAAGCCTCCTTCTCCCCCCCCCCCCCCCCCCAACCCCTTCGGCTTCCCACACACACACACACACACACACACACACACACACACACAAGCTGTTGTACACACCCATGCAAGTACCGACATACACACGTACGTTCAAATCAAACTTAACATGCAGTCCACTCCTTCCCACTCTTCCCACCCCTTCCCTTTCCCCCATCCTTTCCCATCGTCTAATATCACTTTTAGTGAACAGACGTTAAACAGAATAACAACAACAACACACACACACACACACACACACACACACACACACACACACACACACACACACCACAACACACACACACACACACACACACACACACACACACACACACACACACACACACACCAATATTGACCCTTTCACACCCAAGCCAGACAGCGCTCAATGATACACATTTTGTATCCCCAGCACAGCCATCATCAACCTCTAATGCATCACCACACACCACCACGACCATCATCATCAACCTGCATTCTCGTGCGACGGAAAATTGTCATGCAGTGAAGTTACAGTTTTCGGAATAACACGCATTACGAAAAGCATACCGAGGATTTGGTTTCATTGTGATAGTCATTTTCTTCCGAAATTTAGAAATTCTTTTTTTTTTTTCTTTTTTGACCCTGATGCTACTCCATAAATGTCATTATAGGCATGAAACAAGTGCGGCTCGTGAACGGGCGTGCATACAGGACATTGTTACAAAAACGGCGCCGGTCGCCATTTTGGAAACAACAGCTATGGGTGCCGTACCTTCCAAGCTGACGTCATCTGGTGAGAGACGCGTTCATGATTATCATCCTGTGCCTTCTGACAACACTGTCTGGCGAACTAATTCCCCCCAAGCCAGTCAAAATTACAATATTGGAATCACGACTATCTTTTTCCACTTTCCAAAATGAGCCAAGGACATGCCATGAACACACGTTTTATGGTTTGTGCGGAATATTCTTTAGAGAAAAAAGAAACTGCTCTTTGTTCATGGCAGACAGTTACAACGTAATCCTTGCTATCCATTTTCGTACTCTGCCGTTGTACGGATGACGAATCTTCTAAACCCGCCACCCCAAGCTCTCCTCTTCTAAATCTATCTCTATCTATCTATCTACCTATCTATCTGTCTGTCTGTCTGTCTGTCTATCTATCTATCTATCTATCTATCTATCTATATCTATTTATGATTACCTCTACTACTACTACTTCTACCACCATCATTGCAACTACTATTACTACTATTAAAATCATAATAATATCAGTATCTTAATAAGCATCATACGCGCTTCTTTCTTTAATCGCACACAGACATAAGCACAATGACAACAACAGAGGACAAAGAAACAAACAAACAAACAAAAACCCACTAATATTTCTTTCGAGATTTGCAGAGACTTACGTAGCAAGCACACCAACATCTGAACCTCCCCCTTCAGAAAGGGTAAGCTTAGATTCTTGGCGTTTTCTTCAACGAGTAGGTAGGTAGTAGCCCCCCCCCCCCCCCTTTCATTCCCCCTCCCCCTCCCCCCACCGTCTCCTCCATTACTTTTCTCTTTCCTTATCCACAGAGAATCCCTCCGGAAAGGAGGCAAACAATACAGGGAGCAATCTGCCCCATCGGCATGATGATTGCCTCAGCCCTGGGTGAAGCAAAGATGGGTGGACGGATGAATGTATGGAGAGGCTGGGTCAAATGGGAGTGGTAGCGGATGGATATTTTGGGGGGCTTGACTTTCCATCCATACAAACGGACAGCAGGACTGACCACAGCAAGTTAAAAGGACGTTAATCTTGCCCATCTGACAGAGATTTGAGGGAGAGAGTTATCTGGTCATTTTTCTCGGTATTGTTGCTTTTAAAGATATGTGGTGGTTGTAGGTGGTGTTGTTGTTGGTGCTGGTGCTGGTGCTGGTGCTGGTGTTGTTGTTGTCGTTGTTGTTGTCGTTGTGGTCGTTGTTCTTATCGTCGTTGTTGCTGTTGGTGTTGTTGCTTTCGTGCGTCTTGTGTTTGAAGACGGGTGGAACTCTCTCCTTATTCAATATAAATCTCATCTTGGCATTCATACAGAGAGAGAGAGAGAGAGAGAGAGAGAGAGAGAGAGAGAGAGAGAGAGAGAAACAAAACAAAATCATTACGCACGTGCACAATGGCGTTTACGTAGGTAAAAGAGCACACACACACACACACACACACACACACACACACACACACACACACACACACACGCACACACACACACACACACACACACACACACACACACACACACATTCAAAACATATACATACATGCGCACATTGATCTATCCCCTCTTTTCAAGTTACCTGATCAAAATCGATTGATCATCACCCCTTGGATTACTTCCTTTCTCCTGCCCTAAGCATGCATTAACCATATTCTCTCTGTCTGTCTGTCTCTCTCTCTCTTTCTCCCCCCCCCCCCCCCCCCCCCCCCCCCCCCCTCTCTCTCTCTCTCTCTCTCTCTCTCTCTCTCTCTCTCTCTCAAGACACTTTTGGTAACAACAATGAAAAGTCAGAGTGTCAAATTGTCATCTCTCTCTCTCTCTCTCTCTCTCTCTCTCTCTGTCTCTCTCTCTCTGTTTCCGACCCTGTCTCTGCCTCTCTTCCCCCCCCCCCTTCTCTCTCAGGCCACTCACTGGTCAAGAAAAGTCAGAATGTGGTAAATAACTTGACCAGAGTTCAGCCACCCGGGGCTACGCGGCAGGTCAGAAAGTGGAACCAGACTAGTGGTCAGTACGAGTGGCATCAACACGCTCAGATTTCCGCTGCCCCCAATCCAGCTGTTGGTCGCTGGTTTTTACGGGGGACTGATAACGTCAGACAGGTCATAATCACTGTGTTGACATGAACACCGTTACCATTACTGTGAGGAAACGATCATTTTGACACGAAGGTCATAATTTTCAGGCAAAAAACAATCTTTTGTTCGATTTTGACACCGTCGAGACAGATAAGGAGTCAAAGGAGAGAAATCTTTTGACTCTAGTAAATCATGAGCAGAGAAGACAATTAATTATGATTGTTATTTCTGGTTTCCACCATTCCGCGCCTTGGCGATGCATTTTTTTTAAAGATCTACGATCTGATGCAAAAATTTCGTATCCAGAACTTCCCCAAGCCTTCAATCAAGATTCTGGTGCAAAGAAAAACCCAGTTTTCGCAAGAGCAAAATTAACCCAAAGAAAAGAGAAATGTGACGTAAAACTCGAGTCAGTCACACAAGAACTGTACAATCTAGTCCATAAAACGCCACCCCGATCTTTGACTTTTTTAAAGAGATTAACATGTCATTGGATCTGAGATTTTACTATGGAAAGTTTGTTTTTTTTTTAACAAACTTTCGGATGGGTTTTTCGAAGATGTATTTTAAAGAATTGTGTGAATGAATGACTTGTGAGTTGATTTTAATATGGTGACAGCCCTGATGTGGCCCTTTGCTGTCGGCTGGGCTATAAGCAACATTACCTTATCTTACCCCGCTTCAGACTGCGTCTTGTGAGATGAGAGCCCAAAGACTGTTGATGTACAAGGGAAAACACAAACTTACTGCTGATACTCTGTCCAAAGTACCCGTGAATGAACCCGATAAGTGAAGTGAATCTCCTTGTAAGTCTCCATGGCGTGAATCTCCTTGATAAGCAGGATATTATCATAATCCTTTCAGCAATGATAATGAAACAGTATAAAGTCAGCACGGCACATGATGGAGACGAAATACTGCAGGAAGTTCGGCGACAGGCTATTCAAAACTGTCAGTAAACATGCCGGAGAATAGAGTTTTGCAACAGTACTCTCTGAATCATGAACATTTAACAGACTGTTGAAGACATGCTAATCTTCAACGATCGAGCTATTGTTCCAATGTTTATGAGAATAGAAATTCTCAATCCATTACACACTGGTCACTTTGGCATTGCACAATGCGATGCCCTTTAGCTAGATCGTCAGTATGGTGGTCTGATACCACATCTGAAATCGCCGAGATGGTGTGAACACGTCACCTTTGCTCCCTGCATCGTCCAGACCAAAGGGAACCGGCCCCTCCTCCCCCCCTCCTCCCCCCCACCATCCTCCTCATCGTCCTTTCCTTGTCGCCTGTATCATGGTTGAGGATGGACCTGTTTGAGCGAGTCAACAAGACTAACTTGGCCATTGTGGATTACAACTCGGCTTGGCGCGCAGGTTTTCAAAGGTGGTGGAGGATTGCTCCCAGCTGGTCGGTCGGACAGTTGAGGACAGTACTTCTCTGGGTCCCACCCGTGCCTTCGGGTGTAGCTTTTTCTTCTTGGTGCTGTAGATCATTACTAAGTACCCGATAATTTTTGTCGATGTCACCACTGGCTGGCGCATGCGCAGGCTGAGAGGGACGTTTGCTATGTACGTGGCAGGCAGGTGCCAGAAATACAAACCATTCAACGGGAATTGTTCACATCACCAACTATTGTAGTATGACGTTGTTGAGGGATTCAGTCAGCATGCCGAATTCACAGTGAGTTCAGATTTGTTTGCAACAGCAACAACTGCGCATGCGTGCCAGCAACATGTCAAAGTCCAAACGCTAAGCGTAGTATATTTCTGGAATGTAGATTTACCGCCAGATTCTTCAGTCTTTTGAGTGCCTCTCGGGTTTCATGCTAATGTGACCAGTAAAATACACCCTTCAACCTGCAGCGACGTACTTACTTAGGGTTCTGTCGGCAACCGCTGCCATGTTTGAGAAAGCTGTCAAATGTGGTGGGCTGGTCACGTGATGCGAGTCGAACCCATCACAGCGACTTGGACGAGATGACAGACCTGATGCCCTTGTGGTCGGCTGGACTATAAGCAACATGATAGGATTTAATTCTTTGCGACTTATAGTTGTTGTTATTTTATTTTATTTTATTTTTTGTTCATTGTAACTCCTGTCATGCTCAACATACCGAGATATATTTCCATACCACCGGATCGCAACTTTTTTGCTCTTTGATATAGTGTATTTCATTTTCACTTCAGAAACTGTGTTTTTCTTCTTTTTTTTAGCGTATCTACTATTACTCCAAACGTTTGTGGTCAAACTCCTCTACAAAACCTAGAAACATGGAAAAGGTGTTGATCAAACTAAAGAGCTGTCTGTAGTCATACCTTCTCTGCAAAACCACAACAACTACTGAAAATGTTGATGCAAAAAATTTATACCGCAAAGCCGCAAATACTGGAAACAATTCATGAAATCAAGCGTGTCTTTGCCGCTCGTTATCAAAACAGACATCAAGGTCTCTGACAACGACACCTCATTTTTTTTTTTTTTTTTTTTTTTTTTGCTTCTTCTCATGAACTTTCTAGGTCTCCTTCCACGTAATGAATGTGACTATTCATGAAGAGGGCAGCTGGAATGAAAGATGGGATTACAAAGCCACCGAGCGAGGACAGAGAGAAGACAAAGACAAGAAAGCCCCTAAAGAAATATCGCCCCACCACGGTGGAGGAGTCAGGACGGACAGAGGGTGGACAAACAGGACACGGGGTGAGCGATGTGAAAGAATGCCCACTCCCCATATCTCTCCCCTACTAAACGGGTCATGAAAGGCTCGTCTGACCAGGGGGCAGCGGTCATCATTTTCTCACAGGGGATATCCGGACAGACCCACCCACCCCTTCCTGTCTTTCAGGCCAGACAATGTCCAGGGGTTTTGTTGCCTGGACACTATCAGAGCATCATCCTTTCGCCGTCCTCTTGACCGAGGGAGTCCTCCCAGTGTTGTTGTTGTTGTTGTTGTGCGTGCCCGACCAGTGATATACACTCTGATAGCTGTTCTTATATTCTCTGTGCCTCTCCGTCTGTCTCTGTCTGTCTGTCTGTCTATCTGTCTCTGTCTGTCTGTCTGTCTGTCTCTGTCTATCTGTCCGTCTGTCTGTCTGTCTGTCTGTCTGTGTGTGTGTGTGTGTGTCTCTCTCTCTCTCTCTCTCTCTCTTCTTCTTCTTCTTCTTCTTCTTCTTCTTCTTCTTCTTCTTCTCTCTCTCTGAGAACCATTATTAACTTCTTGGCTCTTTGTATCAAGCATATAAAAGCAGAAGTGCTTGTGTTACGTAATCTGAAAATATATCTGTTGTTTATGTCTTGTTCGTATAGACGTCCCATCGTCAGACGAAGCCATTTGCAAGTCTTCGACAGCTTATTTTGTTTGAAAGGTTTACGAGGTTAAATGCGTATGTAACACAATATGGATGCATCTATGTCGTTTCACCATGCTCATTTAAATCCTAATCTCTGTCTGTCTTTCTGTCTCTGTCTCAGTCTGCTTCTGTCTGCTGTGTTTGTCTGTCTGTCAGTCTACCTGTTTGTTTACTATTCCTCTCTCTCTCTCTGTGTGTGTGT
>CM065723.1:42247597-42250097 GCA_033310375.1 Conus canariensis | reverse complement strand
CAGAAACAGTTTTGGGACACAGTGAAAAGGATATCTTTGAAACAAAATCAGCCTTCAAATAACATAAGTATAGGCACTTGGTTTGAACATTTCAAAACACTGTTGACAAAAGATACTAATACTGATAACATGTTACAGTGTGAATATAATGAAGAACTGGTGAATGATAATTTAAATCGCCCAATCTCTAAAGAAGAAGTTTTGTTTGCCATTAGGAAAATTAAACAACGCAAGGCTGCAGGACCAGATGGTATAATTGGAGAATTTATAAAATATGGTTGTAAATCTGATCTCATTTTGAATTTCTTGGTAACCCTTTTCAACTCTCTATTTGACAAGGGAATATATCCTGAGAATTGGGCAGAATCTATTATTATACCCCTCTATAAGAAAGGAAACGTAAACAATCCCAATAATTACCGAGGCATTTCACTTTGTGATGCTACCAGTAAGCTATACAGCACGATCATTAACTGTAGGCTACAAGAATGGGTAGAAGAAAATAATCTCACGGGAGAATATCAAGCTGGATTCAAACGTAATTACTCTACTATAGACCATATGTTTACTCTGATGGCTTTTATTCAGAAACAATTTTCTTTCAATCGTAAACTCTACGTTGCCTTTATTGATTTTGAAAAAGCTTTCGATTCTATTAGCAGAAGTATTTTGTGGCCTGTTTTGTTGAAAAATGGTATCCATGGAAAATTATATAAATGTGTTATCAGTATGTATAATTGTGTAAAATCTAGAGTGAGAAGTGGCGGAAAATTGTCAGATTATATTATGTGCACTAGCGGTGTTAAACAAGGTGACGTGTGTAGTCCTATTCTATTTTCTTTATTCATTAACGAATTAACAGTTAAAGTTATAGATAATGGGAGGCATGGAGCCCAGCTCATGGACGACTTTTTAGAATTGTTTATACTTCTTCTGGCAGATGATATTGTTTTGTTGTCTGAAACAGTTATTGGTTTACAAACACAATTGAATAATTTATGGCATGCTGCTTCTTCTCTACAACTGACAGTGAATATGCAGAAAAGCAATATAATTGTATTCAGGAAAGGTGGCTATTTAGGTGCAAGAGAACATTAGAATTATAATGGAATACGTATGCCAGTCGTGAATGTCTACAAATATTTAGGAATTTATTTTTCAACCAAATTAAGTTTTAACTTTGCTTGTAAAGATCTAGCAAGCAAAGCAAAACATGCTGCTTTGTGTATAATGAGGAAATTATCAAGTCTGGGAAATCAGTCATTTGAAATATTTGTTAAACTATTTCACTCCCAAATCCAACCCATTGTCCAATATGGTGCTGAAATCTGGGGTCTGGATAAAGCTGCAGTGAACTGCGACAAAGTACATTTGTTTGCTTTAAAGAGATTTCTTGGGGTTTCACTACAAACATCTAATGATTTAATTTATGGGGAAACTAATAGGTATCCAATATATCTGAATTCTGCAGTTAGATGTATTCGTTACTGGTTGAAACTGATAAAAATGAACGATTCTAGGTTACCAAAGAAAGCTTATAACATGTTGTGTAATCTGGATGCTAGGGGAAAACCAAACTGGGCAACAAAGTTGAGAATTAAGTTAGATGAATTAGGCTTTGGATATGTCTGGTTAAATCAGGGTGTAGGAGATGAACCGACTTTTATCCGAATGGTTCGTTCAAGACTGGTTGATAGTAGATGGCAAGAATGGAATTCCCACATAAATGATAGTACTAGGTTTGATTTGTATAGACAGTACATCATATTCCGACTTATCTGTCAATGAAAATGGACAGACATCTGAAATTCATAATGACAAGATTTAGACTGGGAATATCGGATATCTTTGTTCATCATTTTCGTTATAGACAACATTACAACTCTGATCTCATCTGTCCATTATGCACAAATGCATATGAAGATGAAGTTCATTTTGTATTACAGTGTACTGCCTTGAGTAGTCTTAGAGATGAGTTCATTTCGCCTAAATATTACAGACAACCATCTGTATTTAGACTCATCTTACTTATGGCCTGCACTAAAGAGGATGTTGTTAAAAAATTTGCCTTGTACTTATACAAAGCCTTCAAATTCCGAAGCACAGTTTGTTCTTGAGCATGTGATGTTTTCGTTTTGATCAATATGCTTTACAATATCGTTTTTATCAATGTGTAATCCACCCCATCATAAGGGGCTGTGGCCTATAATGATTAAATCATCCGTATCCGTATCCGTATCCGTATCTCTCTCTCTTTGGTAAGCAAGATTTAGAAGATCCTAATCCGCCGGTAACGAGGTCGGCCTCCCCTCCCCTCCGCTCCCCATCCCTTCCTTCTCCTTCCCGCCCCCTCGCCTAGACAGACAGGGGAAATAATAACTTGAGCCCAACCCCCGTCAGGGACAATCCTGGCAGGACGAGGAGGGTGGGGGTGGGGTGGGGTGGGATGGGATGGATTGCAGCAATAGCAAAGCAGAAGGCCTGGAGTAAGTTGGGAGTC
>CM065723.1:42237597-42240097 GCA_033310375.1 Conus canariensis | reverse complement strand
GGACCTACACAGTTCAATCCGACCTCTCATCCACAGCCACAGTCCGTCCGGCCCGCCGCAGCCCCGGCACACGCAATTCACAGGGAGCAGTCAATGTCAAGCCAAGAGGAAACCCACCGGGGGAGACACTGCACTGCTGCTGAGTCACTTCGGTGGTGTTCAGTGGTGCCAATTCTGATCCAGCATTACATATGCAGGACACCACCTACTAAGCCCCCCCTACTGACGACAATAATTGCTTAGTCACAGAACCAGCGTGAGTGAGCTCTCCCTCCCGAGGGCGCCATAACGTCCGTCCAACGACAGCTCCCATGAATTTGCCGATACTGGTGACCCCGACAGAACCAAACCAAGGCCATAGGCGTGGAGAGGATATAGAACCTGAGGTCATCACGAGAGCATGGCATGAAGAGCCAGAGAATTTGAGACTTTTTATTGATCTGATCGCTTAGGACGAGGATGATTGAAGATGATGCAACGGATCTCCATTCTGGTCTGAGACCACATGACGGGGCTGTACTCTACGCTTACTTTCATCAAATGTTTCGGCGTCAACCAGGCTTAGAAATAGAGATACCTGCTGGAAATTTGAGCAACACTCTTAGAAGCGCATTCATTAAAAAGTGGATGAAACTCGACTGTGTGGTCCCAGTCTTCCCAACCGACCCCGTAACAAACTCAGCTCTGGGTCGGAGCCGGATAGGGCAGAAAAAAAAATCGAAACATTCGTTGGGGTAAGATGATTAATGAACAATGATACTGATAAATTGTATAAGGTAAATGAACAATTAGTCATTGTCTGAAGGCTTCCAGAGTACTATCACATAACACAACACCACGAAGCAATACAAGGGACACTATGGTAATATGTTTGCTTTTCATCAAGAAAAGAAGAAAAACCTAATTCTAGATTATCAAAAAATCCACGTACTGTCAATCAATATAAAAAGAGAAGTTTTAAAACGATTTCAAAAATGATGATGCTTCAGAGAACAGTTATTCGAAAGAGAGGCACAAACAAATCAATCAAGGGTGATTTTTAAACAAAAAGAAGCCAAAAACATCGAGCCTGCCAGGATTCGAACCTGGAATCTTCTGATCCGTAGTCAGACGCGTTATCCATTGCGCCACAGGCCCTGTTATGATTACACGAAACACAGGTCGCTATTAGTAATCCGATGATCATGGCGTCAGATTAACCAAATGTAAATGCTGAATATAATAAAGGGAACTAATCCATTGTTCCAGCTTACTATCCCATGTATGTAGCGGGACTTAATCCGGAGAGAAAAGTGCGTGAGACGAGGAAATGGTGTGTGTGTGTGTGTGTGTGTGTGTGTGTGTGTGTGTGTGTGTGTGCGTGCGTGCGTGCGTGCGTGCGTGCGTGCGTGCGTGCGTGCGTGCGTGCGTGTGTGTATCTGTGTGTCTATGTCTGTGTCTGTGTGCGTGCCCGTGTACGTGCGTGCATACGTGCGTGCGTACGGGCGGGCGGGCGGGCGGCGTACCTGTGTGTGTATGCTTTTGTGTGTGTGAGTGAGTGTGTGTGTGTGTGTGTGTGTGTGTGTGTGTGTGTGTGTGTGTGTGTGTGTGTGTGTGTGTGTAGGAAGAGGAGGAGGAGCAGGAGGAAAAGGAGGAGGAGGAGGAAGAGGAGGAGGAGGAAGAGGAGGAGGAAGAGGAGGAGGAGGAAGAGGAGGAGGAAGAGGAGGAGGAGGAAGAGGAGGAGGAAGAGGAGGAGGAGGAGGAGGAGGAAGAGGAGGAGGAAGAGGAGGAGGAGGAGGGGGAGGAAGAGGTGGAGGAGGACGAGGAGGAAGAGAAGAAGAAAAGAAGACCGATCGTGGGTGAAGGAAACGGGTATAAAAAAAAAGAGAGAGAGAGAGAGAGAGACAGAGAGAGAGAGAAAGACAGAGAGAGAGAGAGAGAGAGAGAGAGAGAGAGACAGAGAGAGAGAAGGGTTGGGAGGGTGTCGATGGAGGTAGGTGAGCGAGAAGGGGAGACAGCCTGAAGGTGAAAAGGGGATGTCTGCAATCACCAAAGGTGAAGCTGATAGGCGAAAAGTTGTTGAATTAAGTCATAGCTGTCGTCTTGAAAATAAAGAAGCAAACGAATTTTACATACCATCCACCCATATCCACGCCCCCTACCCTCCCCCCCCCCCCCCCCTGTGGTCCCCATCTAACCATCCTGCCACCATCCTCTTCCATAAACCACACATCCTCACCCACTCGCCCGCCCATTACCTCATTCCATCGCGTCTTCTCCTGTTGCTAAATTGTGGAAAACAACAACAACAACAACAACAACAACAACAACAACAAAAATGTCCTGCTTACTTGCTTCGTTAAACCCATCGTTCACAAGTAGAAAGATACTCTAAATACATAGCTCATGAATATTATCAAGAAAAAGAAGTGAAAAAAGAAAAAAAAATCTATTTTGAGCCTGCCAGGATTCGAACCAGGAATCTTCTGATCCGTAGCCAGACGCGTTATCCATTGCGCCC
>CM065723.1:42221899-42227497 GCA_033310375.1 Conus canariensis | reverse complement strand
CTTTCCCCCCCCCCCCCCCCCCCCCCCCCCCTGATTTTGTCTTTGCTTTTTCTTAGTCATACTGTTTTTTCTGTGTGCCTTTCTGCATTCCCAGTTCTTAGAGAACAGGGAGTACTTTACAATGGGAAAGAAGAAATGTTGTCTGTATATGTGTGTGTGTGTGTGTGTATGTGTGTGTGTGTGTGTGTGTGTGTGTCTGTCTGTCTGTCTGTCTGTCTGTCTGTCTGTCTCATTCTGTCTGTCTGTCTGTGTGTCCGTCCATGGTCAAAATGTGTTCCACTCGCTCCAGACAAACCTTCTGGGCCGATCTTTCTGAAAATTTGTAGATATGTTCATTATGGGTCACGGATGATGCCCGATGTTTTATTTTACTAGAATAGCCGTTACTAACGTTTATAAATGATAATTTAAAAAAATCAAATCCGATAAGTTAAATGATCACGCACTGTCGATTTTTTCTTCCACTAACTGGAAATTGTCTCCCCTGTCTGTCACTGTACTGAGAGTACGTTTATATGCTTTGCATCTTGTTTTTCCTTGCTTGCTTGCTTTCCTTCTTGTTATCGATGGATACAGTTACCAGATTTCGCCAGGTGTGGTGCCCCTGTTTGATCTATCCGCGGTCAACGGGATGTGTGTGTGTGTGTGTGTGTGTGTGTGTGGTGTGTGTGTGTGTGTGTGTGTGTGTGTGTGTGTGTGTGTGTGTGTGTGTGTGTGTGTGTGTGTGTGTGTGTGTGCAAGTGTGTGTGCGCACACGCGCTTGTACTCTTGCTCATTTTTGTAGATACTGTCAATGCGACACATTCTGCTTCTGTCCCAACCAAACACCTAACTCAAAAGATTCAGAAATCACACACACACACACACACACACGCACACACACGCACACACGCACACACACACACACACACACACACACACACACACACACACACACACACACACACACACACACACACACGACATGCCATGCGGTGTCAAAGCCAGCGATTGGGAGCAAACACCCACAACAAGTGTTTGCGACTGGGGGAAGCCACAATCTTATCTTCCCTCTCCTTAGGAGCTGGATCTTCTCTCCACAGACTTGGATACCCAATCAATAACACCCCCTGTCACATTTTCAGCCCAGGCACACGTTGTTGGGGAACTTAGTAACCCCTCCCCCCCCCCCCCCCCCCGCCCCTCTTATAACCATTTCTACCACGTTCCTCCTCGTCTCTTTCTACTGTTGGAATCTTCTATCTCTGTCTGTCTGTCTGTCTGTCTGTATCTGTCTGTCTGTCTGTCTGTCTCTCTCTGTCTCTGTCTGTCTGTCGGTCTGTCTGTCTGTCTGTCTGTCTCTCTCTCTCTCTCTCTCTCTCTCTCTCTCTCTCTCTCTCCAAAGAAGTATCTATGTTTAATTCATTACCTCTTAAGATAGAATTGTTCGTTCTCTCTCTCTCTCTCTCTCTCTCTCTCTCTCTCTCTCTCTCTCTTTTCTCTCTCTCTCTCTCTCTCTTGAGAGGGCTGAATGTAAGAAAGAAGTATTTATGCTTAATCCATTACCCTCTTAAGATAGAATTTGTTCGTTCTCTCTCTCTCGCTCGATCTCTCTCTCTCTCTCTCTCTCTCTCTCTCTCTCTCTCTCTCTCTCTCTCTCTCTCTCTCTCTCTCTCTCTCTCTCTCTCTCTCGGGCTGGATGTAAGAAAGATTGCTTAATCCATTACCCTCTTAAGACAGAATTCGTTCATTCGTTCTCTGTCTGTCTGTCTGTCTGTCTGTCTGTCTGTCTGTCTCTCTCTCTCTCTCTCTCTCTCTCTCTCTCTCTCTCTCTCTCTCTCTCTCCAGAGGGTTGGATGTAAGATAGTATTTATGCTTAATCCATTACCCTCTTGAGATAAAAATTCGTTCGTTTGTTCGTGCGTTCTCTCTCTCTCTCTCTCTCTCTCTCTCTCTCTCTCCATCCCAACCCCTAACCCACCCTCTTTCTGATCAAACCCTATCTCTTTCTTCCTCTCTCTGTGTCTCACTTGACGGGGTCGTCCATTCTCTGTGGACAGTCGCTGTCTCAGTCCACTAGACAGGCGGACAGTGAAAAGGAGCTGTCTCAGTCCACTAGACAGGCGGACAGTGAAAAGGAGCTGTCTCAGTCCACTAGACAGGCGGACAGTGAAAAGGAGCTGTCTCAGTCCACTAGACAGGCGGACAGTGAAAAGGAGGGGAGATTAATCTGAGAAAGAACACACGACAAGAAAAGGTTCCTGTCTCGGCCTCGTAGGGGTGTTTGGCTTTGAATACATCGAGTGTATGCTTTTATCTGCATGTGGTGGATGTCCTGGAGTTGACAGAAGAACGGAAAAAGAAAAGAAAGAAGGAAGAAAGGAAGGCAGAAAGAAAGGAAGGAAAGGAAGAGAGAAAGAAAGGAAGAGAGAAAGAAAGAAGGAAAGGAAGAGAGAAAGAAAGAAGGAAAGGAAGAGAGAAAGGAAGGAAGGAAGGAAGCGAAAACGAAAATAAGAAAAAGAAAGAAAGAGAGGCAATGATATAGAGACAGACATTGACGCAGAGACAGATATTGAGACATACATTGAGACAGAGGCTGATTGGATGACAGAGGCAGAAACAGGAGGAGGAGGAGGAGGAGGAGGAGAGAGAGAGAGAGAGAGAGAGAGAGAGAGAGAAGAGAGAGAGAGAGAGTCAGAGACAGAGACAGAGACAGAGAGACAGAGAAAGGGAGATGATATGATTTTATTCAGAATGGCCACAACCTCATTTGAAGGAACGAGTTTATTTAAAAACATGGAATATACATGGCAAAGAATGCAATAACATTTGCATCTTTACACTGTGATAACGTATTTCGTCATTCGAACGATTTGTAAAGAAATATTGCCAAGTTTGAAACAATATTTACATTCACATTTTTTACATTACATTACATTACTGTCAATATATATATAGCATCAATCTGAATTCTGATGGTCTGTTACAGTGTTTAGACAGGATGTTTTAGCCCTCTGGTTTTGAAGCACTTAACAGTTAAAAAGAAAATGGATATCCTTTTATTTCGCCTTTCCACACAAAACACATTTCTGATTGTCAAATCTACTAGGTTTATATCTTTGCTAATGAACAACGATATCAGACGCTTCAAGTCTAAACTTTGTCAAACATTTCTAACGAAACTAAACAATGCCATAGAAAGATGTATCACTATCAAATGATCAGTTTTGAATGGCCTGTACACGAAAAAACTTTCACTTGTCTGAATGAGAATGCAATCTTGCCACCTGCGGTAAACAAATTGTTACTTAAAACAAGCAAGGTTATTGTTATGGTAATCAACTTCCTGATTATCCTGCGCAAGAGAAAATCCATGACCGCACAAACACTGGCGCACACGGGTTTGCTCATTTCTTTCTTTCTTTTTTCTTTTTTTCTTGACCTCTTAATTTCAGCTTACAAAGCATCCTATATTCTTGAACCGGCAGCCTGTATCCCGCATCTGAACATTTTCATTGAATATTTGATGCATTTCAGACACGAATTTATACTACTGGATACCTCCCCAGTTCTTCATATACCAAAGCCTTTTCACAGCAAATACCTGATTGTAATTTGTAATTTGGTATCCTCCATCTAATCCCCGGATTTAAGCCCCCCCCCCCCCCTCCCCCCATTAAGTTATCGGTTGTAGTTGTGTATGAAATAATCTTTAAAAAGATCTTTTGAAAAGGTTCAAACTTGAACAGAAATGATGAGATACCTACGACACTTTGCTGTTCTAAAAACAAATCCTGGAAAATGTAATTAGAACTTAACCTAGTATAAAATACTCTGAGATATCTACTTGCATGAATGACTGACATTTGTAAACTTCTTACTAACCACCGTTTCGAAAAACTATAACGCGTGATTTCTCCATATTCACTTTCAATTTGAGTTTGCTTGCTCTAGAGTGTAAAAGGTTCAACAGAGTTTGTAGCCCTACAAGAATCTCAAATAAACAATGCCATTAAATTAAATGTAGTACTGTGTCAAACCGTTTTAAAGTACTTCCGATGCGAGTTCATGTTTAGAGAAAATAACATGGGACTGCAAAGATCGCCCTTCCTTTTTATCCCTTTCGAACATTTCAGTATATCATTTGCTTTAATTCCACATCTATTTCTTGCTCTAATATTACTGTATATGCTTATGATACAACCACTGTTTCCCTTTTACACTGTGTTCCATTAGCATTGGCCACGAAAGCTTTTTTGATGATGAATCAAAGGCTGTCTTGAAGTCTTTGGGAGCATAGAACAATTAAAAATTATTAAAACCAACGAGAGAGAGGAGAGAGAGAGAGAGAGAGAGAGAGAGAGAGAGAGAGAGAGAGAGAGAGAGAGAGAGCACCACAGAAAAGAACGGAGGCATAGACAGACAGACAGACAGACAGACAGACAGACTGGAAGATAATGTTCATGACAGCATGAATATGAAAAGAAAATAATGGCTCCTTGTACGGGTTCAGATGAATTATGGCCTACCTATTTATTATGATTTTGTCATATCATTTCTATCATATTTTTTTCTATAGACCTCAAAGAGTTCTTTTGACAACTAATATCTGAAACTGAGTCTGTGTCTAAGAAAAAAAAAAGCAGGTAGGATGAAAGGGGAGGAGGTGGGTGGGTGGGAAGAGGGAGAGGGAAATTAGAGAGAAATGGGTGTGGGGCGGGGGTGGGGATAAGAGTTTTAGCTATGCAGTCACCGACCGACCCAAAGTGCTCTTCGTGAAATAAATTACTGTCAAATGAGGCCCCGATTTCTATCAGCTGGGAAGGTCTGTTGTAGAAGCAACAATCTATCAGGCCAAAAGAATCGATGAAGATCGCGCGCATGGTTTGGGTGTCACGCAACGTTAGAATGTAAACATCTGTTGTTTATTTCTCCGTCACGAGATTAGTGTCAAGAGGACTCACTACGGAAGGGAGTGTTTTGATTTCAGTGATAGGCTGCAATGTTTACCATGTTTGGGAGGGGGGGGGGGGGGGTGAGCAGACGGACGAAAGGGGGTGGGAGTAGGGAAAGTAGATGGGTGGGGACTGGGAGAGGGGGAGGGAGGGGAGGCAGGGGTGTCGAGGGGGATTTCAGGACGGAAGGAGGTGGGAGTAAGGGAAAGTAGATGGGTAGGGGGACTGGGAAGGTGGGGGGGGGGGGAGGGGAGGGAGGGAGTGTCGATGGGGATTTCAGGGGATTTAGCTGGTGTGTTAATGTCCTGTTGAGGGTGGTTGGTTGCTTCTTTTTGAGTCGTAAGTTTGGGAATGTATCCACACTGATCTTTTATCTTATCTATGAGTTTGTTTCTTTTCTGTTTGTCTGGTTACTCTGTTTTGTCTTTCCATGTTTAGTTTCCTTCGTTTTTCTTTTTATCATTCTCTAAAAGTACTTTTCTTGTTTAACTTTCGTCCTTCTGTGGTTTACTTCTTTGTTATGTTTTTTCTTCTTTTCTTCCTCTGTCCTTGTTAATTCTGTCTCTTTTCATTTTTTTTTCTCTTTGTTTCTTTCGTTCCATAGAGAGTTTTCTTTATTTCTTTTTAAAATCTTGTTTCCTTCTTTGTTCTCATAGTTTTATTC
>CM065723.1:42209399-42211899 GCA_033310375.1 Conus canariensis | reverse complement strand
CATCCCCAACCTCTATCTCGCCCGTTCTTCTGTCAGTGAGTCAGCGAGTCAGTCAGTCAGTCAGTCAGTCAGCCAGTCAGTCAGTCAGTTTCATTACGCATGAGGTCATGGCAGCCACGGCGATCAGGGTATCGCGTGGAAATCTAGCCCAGGGTCAGGGTGGGGGGCGGGGGGTGGGGGGTGGAATGGAAGTGGGAGCGGGGGGTCGGGGGACAGGAGGGGCGATCATGCCATTGATCAGAGGCGCCAGACTTCAAGAGACACGACCTGCCCCCCCCCCCCCTCCATCCTCCTCCCCCTCCCCCTACTCCCCAAAACACCGGACCTCAGTAATCGCTTCCCTCTATCTCCAGCCTACGCCCGTGGTTAGACGCCAGTGTCTCCGTCTCCTTCCCCCTAAACCTAATATTTTCTCTCCCTCGCCGCCCTCCCTGCTTTCCACTGATCTGCGGCGGAGATAAGACCCCCCCACCCTCCATCCACAACCCCCCCCCCCCTCTATCATCCGATCCTTCCCCACCCAGCTCCAGTGACCAGTGGCTTAACCACAGCCAATCAGCGGCGCCGCCGGCTAGCCCACGTGGTCAGTGCCGTCATCACTGCTTGATGGAAGCGTGAAATCCTTGTGGACAAGCGGACAACAAGACGGCGACGACACCCCGACGGCAGGCGAAAGACAGACGAGCAGGAGACATAAGAATTGGGTGGGAAGGAAGGAAGTAGACGACAGGACCAAACACCCGTAACCAGTGGAATGGAATGAGGGGGGGGGGGGGATTGGGAGGGGGGTAGGGGGAGGATTTTGAGAAGCGAGGGGGCAAGATCAGCGAACGTTATCGCCCCTGATCAGCCTCCTAGGGCGCTGCAGACTTGCGCCACCAGGTCTAAAGATACCCAAACACTGGATTCCAACTGTGGCGGCTACCCAGGGTACGGGGAAATAAAGAGCATAAGGAGGCGCTCATTCTTTTTTTCGCTGTCTGTGTGTCCTGGGGGTTTTGGGGGTCGGGGAACCTGCCCTCGCCACCACAACCCCTCCCTCCTCCCCCGCCTCTCCCCAGTCCACCTACAACCGCCCCCTACCTCACCCGTTCCCCAACTCCTAACCGCTCCCCCACACACACACACACCTCATCTCCAAAACAAAAAAAGGATCTTCAGATTGCAGATCTTCGTTAGACAACCTCAGGCGGCACAAGCTTCGACGCAGATTTGAGCAAACATGTACTTGGGAAGGACAAATGGCGTCGGTTTTGAAGGGGGGAGGGGAAGGGGAGATGATGGAAGATAGGTCAACGTGTCGCGTCGTAACGTGGTGGAGAGAGGGAGAGAGAGAAGGGGGGGGGGGAGAGAGGGAGAGAGAGAGAGGAAAACAAAACCCCAACCGACCGATCAGGAAGACGAGCAGACGGCGACAGAGAACCTCTGATCGTCGGATATCCGCACACACACCCTCAACCCCCTCCCCCCCCCCCCCCACCAACCCCCTCCAGCTCAATTGCGACCAGAGTGTAGTCTGTGTGTGTGTGTGTGTGTGTGTGTGTGTAAGCTAAGTTAAGTGCGATTAGATGGTCTGACCAGTCTTACAAAACCTTAAAGCGGGTGAGAAAGACAGGGGAAGGAAATAAGGAAGGACTGAGACTGGCAGGAGGTGTAGGTGGGATAAGGATGGAGGGGAAATAAGCAGGAAAAGACACACAACTCTTAAAGACTTCAGCTCTGGCAAGTCCTCAACATCAGCCAGGGTCTCGTACAGGGGGATTTTTCCCTCGGAGTTAACATTGGTTCTGACTCCATTCCCCATACAGTCCTTCGAATGAGACTATAAAACCGAGGTTCCGTGTGTGAACGCACACACATCTTGCACACACGTCAAATCCCATCACCAACTTTCGGAAGAGAAGGCCAGTTTGGCCGTTGGTATGGATGACACGTTACACATAGCATGCACCTTCCCCGTAGATGGAGTATGGGCTGCCTTAATGGCGGGATAAAAAACGGTCATACACACAAAACTCCACTGCCTGTCTGTACAGGCAGTGTCCGCAGGAGTATCAGCCTGCGTACGCAGAAAGAAAGAAAGAAAGCCAGAGTCTCCGATGCCTCCCATACCCCTACGCTCACACCGCCTCAAAAAAAGAAAAAAAAGAAAAAAAAAGAAAAAGAGAAGCCAGATCGTTGTCTTGACTACCCTCTGTCTGTCCTGTCTGCTCGTGACTCAGATGAGACTGGAGAGATGTCTATAGGAACCGTTCACCCAAACCATCTTTAACTGAAGAGCGGTCTGAAGTAAGATGACTGTGTCTGTCAGAGCTGGACACTTTGTGTAATAATTCTGAAACCTCTGCACTATCTGGGGTTAAGAACACGCGAAGAACGAGGCGGGTCTTTGGGGTCTATCTTGGCAATGAGGAGCTGTCTGACCGTTAGACTGACACAGTTCATCGACATTTCGGCCCCTCAGACGGAGGACTGTGGGAGGGAGGCGAGCAAATCTTAA
>CM065723.1:42189399-42191899 GCA_033310375.1 Conus canariensis | reverse complement strand
GTCTCTCGCCCACAAACACGCACTCAAATAAGTCAGACAGACACAGTTACGTCTTAAATCATACTGACTATATATGTCTGGGTATTCTTTCACAACAGGGACATATGCAAAGCTTTCAGGTATATAGTATACTCACGGCTGCTAGTGTCTCGTCAGTTCGTCATTGTAGTAGCATCCTTGGAATGGGGAGAACGGGGTGAGTAAGGGTGTGTGTGTAGACAGATCAGGTGACAAGGGTATCACTGTCTTCTCCTGTCATCTCTGACACGGGATAGGGAGAGATAAGCCAATGACACCTTGGAAGCAACGTCTAAGATGTCGCCCACTCACTTCGTCGCAGACCGGCGAAGCAAACAGATGAAATAACAGAATCTCGCCCTCGGGTTTTAATTCAACGCCCATCATGCGCCGCATTAGATGAAGAGAAGTGATTGTTCGTTCGTTTTTGTTTTCCTAAGTGTTGTGTATCTTGTTGCTTGAAGAAGACCTAAGAGGTCGAAACGCGTCGTGTTTTGTCTTGTGATTCGTTCGCCTACGCTTTTGGGGCGGAGCCTTATAAATAATTATTGAAACAGAATCTTGGTTGAACGTCTGTGTCACATGTTTCTGTTTACTTCGTTCTGTTTTGTCACGTATGCGTCGATCTTAATAATACAGAGGAAGAGGCGCCAGTCTGTTCTAACTCATTTCCTATGTAATATTTGTTGTTAAATTTGTGCAGGAAAACGTGTAACACACACAGTGACGATGGCTCCCGTTAAAGATTTTCTTTAATGAACGAACTTTTCGATCACGAAACCAGATCGTCCAGTGAGTAACACGGCTTCAGTGATCTCTTTCTTTGTTCTTAATCGCGCGATCTTTAAGTTTGGCACCCAAGTCTTCCAGTTATACATGTCTTGCTGATCATAAATTCGCGGAGGAAACGCTTGGTAAATATGCGCAAAGGGGCGTAATCATAATGAAAGCTCTCCTGTTAACAGAAATCAATTGGCGACTGTTGACAAGCTCCCCTGTGATGGACGTCAGTTTTTAGTTGGTTGACCGAAAGTAGCATTCTCAATTCGTATGTAAACGTATTATTCTGTATGTCCGTAATGTAAGTTTACAATTCTTTTGAAGCAAAGAAGTGAAATTTCGGACAGCGATCACCGACATCGGTTTCACACTCCATTAAAAACAGTTCCAAGTTCAGTCGGCCTAACAATAGACCTGTTACGGAAAAAAAGTGAGGGGAACATAGCATGTCTTTCCTTTGGAAATAAAGTTATCTTTTCTCAGTTTATGGGTCAACCAAATACATAAAGAGAGTCAAATGGTTTGAAGCGCACGCTAGAATAACGATCGGGATATTGACTATCTGCATCGCCATGTTTTGGCATTTTTTCTCTGTGATTGAACTGTTAAGCTGACTGATGACGCAAAATTGCGTTGGGCGTACTCACCAGCCGCATCTGTCCCATGAAAAGGGCGCGGTCACTCTCGCTGAACGCGAGTTCTAACACAGATTACTTCCCTTGCAGATTTCAAACATCGTCTATCATTGCAGTAAGCACCATGAGCAAGCAGTATTTACGGCAGGTTAACTTGTTCTCTCGCTTGAGAAAAAAGGTCGCTCAAATTTCAATTTAGACAATCTGTAGTTGACCTTAGCCTAGTAATGTCTGCAAACTAGACCGTGACCTTCAGTCAAGAGAAAATTCTACGGTCTGTCTTTAATCCGCTGTTTGAAACGCGAGCTTATTATGATGACCACACGGTCTACTCCTTGTCGTGGTGTGGGAGCTTGTGTACCTCTATGACCCACAGAGCTATGCCAGCGGGAGCGTATGCTCCTGGTAGGGCCACCCAAGCTGGACAGGTCGAAGGGTAGAGGTCAGACTAATGCAGACCAACTCTCCCGGAGGTTAAACGGGTTTGCGTAGGGCTAACATCCCTTCCTAGAAAAAAAAAAAAGCAAGTTACAGAACCTTCGACAACATCAAACCAAGACATTCACCTGGGAGAGCAGCCCAGAACCGAGTGCGATGGCGGAGTGTTGTCGATGGCCTATGCTCACCCTTGAGCTATGGGCCTAAGTAAGTAAGTTAAAGTCACCACAAACGTCTCTTCCTCTCCTCAGAATCTGAACATTTTCAGTGTAGCACACCAGTCATGGGGAGGTTAATCCCTCCACAGATGGAAAAAACAACAACAACAACAACAACAAAATGAAATACCACCATCCGTGCCATGAATAGTTTCGAATGGGCCCATGCCATAATTAAGAATCGTTGTAGGCAAATGGTAAAACAAAGAAAATTGTTCGTCAACTACTGTACCCCATATACTTACACGATGAGCTCAATTAGCGTGATTGTAGGAACAACAGTCATTGGAAATGCTGTCATTTTACCCAACCATTACCAAGATATGCAAATCACCATACAACAGGGTCTGTGGACAATGATTGGCTGACTATTAGGTAGTACTTAAGAGGCTGTGGTTGGTATTGCTCTCT
>CM065723.1:42171899-42179399 GCA_033310375.1 Conus canariensis | reverse complement strand
ATAGAACAGGACTGTAAGGACTAGAGGGTTTGCACAGTGTTCTTTCACTGGGATCTGGTCACCGATCCGGATTCTGCTTGGTTTGACGAAAGGTTTATTGTCAGTATGCTGTTTCATCTTCTCGTTGGACTGAGCATCATGGATTCTCTCTTCCTTGTCATTAATCACCAGGATGTTGAGTTGGGATTGAGGGCAGTGTCATCTTGAGGCTGCTGAGACCGAAGAATGCTGTAGCTGGTTGAACTCTGGCAGAAGAGTGGGCAGGTCAGGTTGGGGATGGATCTTTGGTCCAGGGGGAATGTGCGCTTCTCTTGTTTCCGGTTCTTGGGATGTGGGCCAGGACCGTGGATAGATTTCTTGACGGTACTCGTGGATCTTTCCGTATATCAGCAATAGCACCAGGCCACAGTGGGTGATTCTCTCTCTCTCTCTCTCTCTCTCTCTCTCTCTCTCTGTGTGTGTGTGTGTGTGTGTGTGTGTGTGTGTGTGTGTGTGTGTGTGTGTGTGTGTGTGTGTGTGTGTGTGTGTGTGTGCGGAGGGATAGAAGGAAAACGTCAGTCAAAAAAGAAGAAAAAAATAAGTCGAATAGCAACTCACCCCTCTCTCTCTGTCTCTGTCTGTCTGTCTGTCTGTCTGTCTCTGTCTCTCTCTCTCTCTCTCTCTCTCTCTCTCTCTCTCTCTCTCTCTCTCTCTCTCTCATTGTTATTCTCCATGTTTAACACTTCCAACCCAGCTTTTAGGGCATGAATCAATAGCGGCCAACAGCAATTAATACGAGATGAAAGTCTTCAATAGACGAACACGAAGTGTCATAAAACTGCCTGGAGTCCTTTTAACTCTTCTCTTCTTTCCCTTCTTATTCTTCTTCCCCCTTCTTTTTTTTATCCTTGGTCGTTATGGAATCTCCTGAATGAACATTAGTTCGGAAAGCGTGACAGATTTTCCGCTTATCACTAAGTACTATCACATAAACGGTATAGCTTATATCCCTGAAGACACAACACGACGCGCGTTATGAATGTTAATTAATGCCATGAAATGGACATTAACTTACCGATAGATTAGAAAGGGATGCTGAATATGCGGACAGCGGTTGATGTTTTTTGTTTTTCTTCCTTTCTTCTTTTCATACCTATGTAAATCGCTCTGTCTACCTGTCTGTCTGTCTGTCTGTCCGTTTGTTTGTCTGTCTGTCTCTACGTCTGTCAGTCTGTGTGTATGTTTCTGTTGCTCCTCGTTCGTCTCGACCATCTCCTCGTCTACCTTTCTCATCGCCTGTCTCTTTTTTATCTCTCATAGTCTGCCTCTTCTTTCTCTTTATCTGTCAGTCTGTCTGTCTGTCTGTCTGTCTGTCTGTCTCTCTCTCTCTCTCTCTCTCTCTCTCTCTCTCTCTCTCTCTCTCTCTCTGTACGACAAGGACAGATTGTAAGACTAAGCTCCGGCCTAACATCTTCATACTAGAGTATTGATCAATCAATCAATCAATCTATCAGTCAATCAATCAATCAATCAATCAATCAATCATCGATCGATCGATCGATCGATCGATCGTTCAATCTCCACGGTCAATAATATTGTTCCGTGCCTCTGAAGGGCTGAACAAGCAGAATTTTAAAAAAACCTGCATTATTTGATTTATTCAATCAAAAACTTAGCCCTTGAAATCTCTGGGAAAAAGAAGGAAGAAAAAAAAAAACCCGTTTCATTCGAAAAGAAATATTCATTCAATTTTGTTTGCTGTTGCCATTGTCGTATTATCTGCAACCAGCATTGGTCTGAAAGCTTAGATTAACAGTGTGTCATCTGCAAGGAAGAGGCATTTAAACTTTAAGGTTAATAACTGAAAAAGAGCAAAGTGTGTACAACCTTTTGGGAAGAGGTTATCTGGTAGTGTGTCAAGAACATGACTTGAAGTTCACCATGCAATGCTCATCAGTATCGAGCTATAAGTTTGTGTGTTTTTTCTCCCTTAGTTGTTGTTTTTTTTTTCCTCTCGCAAAGCTAAGCTTCACCTTTGGCTACCAAGACCTTGTGAGCAGTAGAGGAAAAACAAATGCTGCTATGAGCATGTTAAACTTTGCTGCATAAGTTTGAAAACAGGTCGGCTGGATTAGAGGGAAAACAAATGCTGCTATGAGCATGTTAAACTTTGCTGCATAGGTTTGAAAACAGGTCGGCTGGATTATAGTTCAAGTTTGTTTTTTTCTCTTCTTTCTTTTTTGTCCTTTTCTTTTTTTTTTTTTTTCTTTTTGGATAGACCAACCAAGGATCCAAAGTGGAGCTGAACTTCGGGTCCTTGTCTTCCCATACCCCCTCCACTCCGTCCCTTTCCCCCCCACTTACCGTCACTCCCCTTTTTTACTTTGACCTTACCTTGCCCCCCCCCCTCTCTCTCTCTCTCTCTCTCTCTCTCTCTCTCTCTCTCTCTCTCGCTCTCTTTACAAAAGTCATGCGTGCAGGGGCAAAGACGGACATCAAACTTGACAGAAACACAGAAGCAGAAGGAAAAGAAGTGAAGACGAAAGATGGAAAGAAATAGCAAAAAACAATCCACGCGTATTGATGAGGAAAATAATTAGAGCAACGAGGAAAAGGAGAAGGAAGGAAGGAACAAACGAACGAACGAACGAACGAACGAAGAAAGAAAGAAAAGAAGGGAGAAACAAAATGTCTGGGGGAAAAACATGTTGGAAAAGAGGGCCTCGTTCATGCCATGCCAAGAAGCGTTGACGAATGAACAAAACCAAAACCAAGAAAAAAGGGAGTTAATCCCTCTGACGTTCATAAAAATGTCAAGGAACCCGTTAAAAAGAATAAAGCCCGCATCAAGAAGACAGGGCACTGAATGAGTTTCGAATCCCTCTTAATTCCCCCGACCCAATCGATGACATCGGAATTTCTGATGCTATCTTAAACTGCGGAGAGGGTGTGGGGTGTGTGGAGAAACGAGGAGGGGGGGGGGTGAGGAGGAAGAGGAGGAGGGAGAGGAGTGGGGGTGGAACTGCAGGAAAAAGGAAAGGCAAGAACTGCTACAATTTTACGGTGGAATATCACCCATCAACGTCTATATTCCATGCGTGTGTGCATACTTGCCTCTGTGACTGTAGAAGCGCGCACGTGTGCGCGCATACATGTACAGATACACACTCAAACAAAAAGATGTTTACGCATTTACAAGTGTGTCATGAACGAACGAAAAGCTTCGCGCGCGCGCGCGCGCGCGCACACACACACACACACACACACACACACACACACACACACACACACACACACACACACGAGCTTAAGAAAAACATAAGGATGTATCGAAACTCAGCTCGTAATCCCCGAGCTTAGACACAGACAAAAGATGTCAGAAGGAACCCTTTAGCCAAACAAGCCGGTCGCATTACCACCGGTGCGCATGGGTTATCTCCACCCTCGCCAACTTAAAGTTTCTACCCCGGACATTTTGTGTTGTGTGTGTGTGTGTGTGTGTGTGTGTGTGTGTGTGTGTGTGTGTGTGTGTGTGTGTGTGTGTGTGTGTGTGTGTGAAGAGATACGTGTGTGTGTGTGTGTATGAAGAGATACATGTATACGGCTGAAAATCGGCACCCGTTTCTCTCTAAGGATAAGGGGAGATAAAACAGCAAAGAAGACAAGATGGACTGTGTTATTCTAATTCTGAGTTCGAGAGAAGTTGAGGTAATCTCTCTTCCCTCTCAACGACAGCTCAGAATTTTCGGAACGATTTTTTTTAATTCCATTTATTTTTCCTCTGTTGGACCATCGTGTGAAGAAGAGAAAAGCTGAAGTGGTATATGGACATGTGCGAAGATCAAACAGATGACCGTTCTCCCAAATATCAGTGCAGAGGAAGAGGAGACAGGGCAGACAGAGAGAGAAAGAGAGGTGGACAGGTCACATTGTTGAGTGGACCTTAGCAGCAAAGCAGGCACTTGTATCTGGCATGTTGATAACGTAATGAAATCACGTTGATGCCCTCCATTCGGTCATCCCCGAAATGCTGTGCCCATGTGTAAAATTTAGACTCTCAGTGCAAATCTTCAAACATGTATCCAGAACCTTGGAGCTGAGATGTTAGTTATCACAAGAAGTTGGACACCACGTACAAACAACACTCTACGAAGGAAGAAGTCCAGAGGAGCCACTGGACCATACTGAGATCTCCTCGCTTTTGTCGAAAAGGAGGAAACTGAAATATTGCGGAAGGATTCAAGAAGAGCAAAAAAAAAATGCATTCTGCAAATGACTGTGCCAGGAAAACTGAGAATTGGCAGACAGGAGAGGCTGGAGGATAGCATCAGGGAATGGACCGGCCGGTTCTTCATCAACTCTCAGAGGATTGCACAGAACCGAAACACATGGACAAAGATTGTCAGATGACAAAAGCAGTGCAAAACAAAACATAAACTACTCGGAATATGAGATAGATGACAATGACGACCATGACGACGTGAACGACGACGAAGAGGAGGAGGAGGAGGAGGAAGATGAGGACGAAGACGATGATGACGACAATGATGATGATGATGATGACGGTGATGATGATGATGATGATGATGATGATGATGATGATGATGATGAAGGTGGTGTTTTCCTCGGATTTTTGATCTCCATATATTATTTTTTTAACATGCTTCTAATCCTGCTATGGCCTCAGCGGCCGGCGTGGCTGTAAAACCCTTATCTTGCTCTTTCCCAGTCACGAGAAAGACCCAACATATTGTATTATTCCGGTTTTCATCTCTGGGTCACTAAGGGAGAGAGGGGGCATAACTTTGGTGGCTGTCACCGACAAACGTGGCCACTGACAAAGGGGGATTATCCCGGCGAAGCGTGGCCCGAAGGCAGGTTGTCTTGATCCCGCTGTCGCATTGTAAAGGCAAAAGATCTATTTTTATCTGCCGTCTTGTTTGTGTTTCTGTGCCTGAATCTCTGTTTTGTCTGTCTGTCAGCCAGTGTGTCCGTATGATTATGTGTATGTCTGTCTGCCTGCCTGTCTGTCCGTATATGTTTGTCTGTTTGACCGTACGCTTTTATGCTTCTACCACGTGTGTCTGTATGTGCGTGGATGTTTTGTTTGTCTGCCTGTTTTTGTTTGTCTGTCCGTTTGCCTGTATATGTTTGCGTGTGTCTTTGTAGATCACTGTAATCTTGCATGTGTCTGCCCGTCTGTCTGTCTGTCTGTAGATGTCTGTGTTTCCGTATGCCAGTACATGTACATGTGCCATTTTATATTTGTATGTCTGCCTCTGTGGTCATGTGCGTATGACTGTCTGCCTGTTGAGTATCATGCTATTCTGTGTGTCACAAACACACCAAAGTATAGGTCTGATTTTGTCTGTCCTTTTTCTCTTTGTCCCTGTCTCGTTTTCTTTCTCTGTTTATGTGAGCGTGCGAATGAGTGAGCGAATGAGCGAGTGAATGAGTGAGTGCATTGGCGCACACGCAGGCTCGGGTGTGGAAAGACAACAATTTCGTTTGACATTATCTGTGAATTTATGCTCTCTCTCTCTCTCTCTCTCTCTCTCTCTCTCTCTCTCTCTCTCTCTCTCTCTCTGAAAGGGGAGAGAATAAATTGGCGGGTCTGGTGAGAGGATAGGGTGACAGTGAAGAATAAGGTTCAAAATAAAGTCACGTAAAACAAAAACAACAAAGAAATATATATATATATATATATATATATATATATATGTGTGTGTGTGTGTGTGTGTGTGTGTGTGTGTGTGTGTCTATCTATCTATTTATCCATCTTTCTATCTATCTATAGTCTCTTGGTCCGTCCTTATTCCTGAACGATAGAAACAACAACGGGGGTAAAAATTGCCTTACATGTTGATATCCGTTATCATTATCATTGTGGATATGGGGAAGGGAGGAGAAAGATGGGGTATGGGGAGAGGGGAAGGGACAGAGAATGTTTTTCATTCAAAGTTTAAAATAAACAAAACAAAAAAAGAAAGAAAGAAAGAAAGAAAGAAGAATGAGAAAGAAGAGGAGGAGCCAATTTCTGCGCCAGTGGCGTCGCTTATCTCACCATCGACACGTTGAGGGAAGGGATAATGGGTTGGATGAAATTGACAATGTGCACGCCACTTCTTCTCCTCTTAATTGACAGTGTGACAGGAGGTGGTCTGTTTCTAGGGGGTGGTGGTGGTGGTGGTGGGGAGGGGTGGGTGGGAGGGGGGAGGGGGGAGAGGGAAAGAGGATGGACTTAATTGCGTGTGTCTCCTTCTCTGTCAAACGATCTTATGACGATCTCCTCCTCTCTCTCTCTCTCTCTCTCTCTCTCTCTCTCTCTCTCTCTCTCTGTGTGTGTGTAAGTCTTTCTCTGTCTGTCTGTCTGTCTGTCGGTCGGTCGGTCTGTCTTTCTGTCTGTCTGTCTGTCTGTCTGTCTGTCTGTAAGTCTTTCTCTGTCTGTCAGCATGCCTGCCTATCTGTCTGTCTGTCTGTCTGTCTGTCTGTCTGTCTGTCTGTCCTCTCTCTCCTCTCTCTCTCTCTCTCTCTCTCTCTCTCTCCTCTCTCTCTCTCTCAGGAATAAGTGATATAAACGGGTTTGGAGGGGAATTCGGGGAAGGGAAGTGGAGGGCGACAAGTGTTTGTTGCTTCGTTTGTTTGTCTGTTTCTTTGTTTGCTTTGTTTGTTTTTTTCCTGATCAGATATTTGAGGATTTTGTTCGTTCGTTTGTTTGCTTGTTTGTTTTTAGCGGGACTGGGGGGTAGGGTAGGGTGCAGAGAGCTGTGGTGATTAGATCGTGTTCTTCCCGCCAAACGATTTGGCTAAACAGTTTTTGTTTCCCCGAAGATGGAGTATGGCTGCCTTAATGGCGGGATAAAAAAAAAGGTCATGCACAGAAAACTCCACTCCCTTTGTTGGACAGATGGGATTAATACTTGCCTGTCTATCTAGGGAGTGTCCGCATGAGTATCAGCCTGCGTACGCAGAAGAAGAAGAACAGTTTTTGTTTTGTTTTGTTTTTCCCTTCAGGAAAGAGAGAGCGGAGGAATGAGGTTGAGGGGGGGGGGGGGGGGGGCGAAAGAGAGGGATGGATTAAGTGGATGTTTGTTTGGGCGGAAGGGTCAGGGTGATGGTGTTGATAGTGGCAGCTTATTTGATTGTATAGTTGTGGTGCCTGTCTTCGTTGCTGTTGTTGTTGTAAATGTTGTTGTTGTTGTTGTCGTCGTGTTTGCTATTGCTATTGTCTTTATTGTTAGCGTTGTTGTTGTTGTTGTTGTTAGCGCTGTTGTCGTAATTGTTATTGGTATTGTCGTTGTTGTTGCTGTTGATGTAATCGTGTTGTTGTCGTTGTTGTTGTTGCTGTTGTCTTCGTTATCGTTATTGTCGTCGTTGTTGTTGCTGTTGTCTTTGTTGGTACTGTTTTTGTCCTCATCGTCGTCGCTTTTACTTCAATCATTGTTTTTGCTGTTGATGATGATGCCGTCTTTACTGCTATGGTTTTTTTTTTATTGTTGTTGTTCCAGTTATTACTACTGG
>CM065723.1:42156899-42161899 GCA_033310375.1 Conus canariensis | reverse complement strand
TTTCTTCTTGCTACCCAGTTTTATTAAAAATTGGTTCTGTAATGTTTGCACAATCAAATTTGAAGCAATCATGCCGCACGGATCTCTGACCCACTGTTTGATCTGGATCGACCGTCCGGATCCGCCCCAAAATAAAGTGGTTATGTCTTCGGTTCACACTCCATCTTGTCACCTAGTTTGCTCAAAATCGGTTGTGTAGTTTTTGAGCAATTTTGTTCACAGATACAACGGACGTGGGTGTAAACCTATGGCGAGGGCATTTGGTAGAACGCTGGTCTCGTAATCCTGGTGATTGTAGGTTTACAGGTTCGAATTTTCGTCGCATCGCATTCTTTCGGTGGGCTTGGGTTGAGGGAGATTGTTTTTCCTCGGGTTTAACAATGGTTCTGACTCTCTTCCCGAAAAAGTCTTTCGTATGAGGCTATAAACATAGGTTCCATGTGTAAGAGCACGCATTTGCACACACGTAAAATCCCATCACCAACATTCAGAAGAAGAGGCCAAACTGCCTTATTCACAAAATACTTTTGTCGCTGATAATTGAGAGCTGAATTGTTGTTTATATAATCCAGTTCCCTTGCTTCTAGACATGGTTTACAGTCTCCTGTGTGAGTAGTGATTGTTAAAAAGCGTCAAACGTGCCTGTGGAATTTGAGCGCGCAGCGAGATCAGAAAAAGCGGGACCAGGCGGCCGTTTTGCCTATGGGCGCCAGAACTCGTCAGATGTTTATTCGACGCCGACGGCTGGTTTTCTAAACACGATCACACCTAAACAGTGCCTCGCAAAACTTGCTTCTACCACTTTTTAGAATCAGTGTAACAAATGGTACCTTTCCACAAAAGCAGGAAATTCTACTCATTTTAACTCATTGTCGATAACAAGTTCACTAAAAGGCTCAAGGTAGGAAACGGAGTGACTTATATTGACGGGAGACGACTGAATGTTGCTCCAAGAGGCAGCTCTTCAGTCGGCTCTACCCAGGTAGGCAGTCCCTTGCATAAACGAGAAAGTCCATTGAAAAGCGCTCAGAGTTTGGTGTCTAGCCGAGACAGGTGCTCTCTAAATACTCTTGATGATTATAATTATGATTTTTTTTTCTTGGGGGGGGGGGGGGGGGTTAAGCAGAAGTTTACTTTAGATTGTTTCTCACGCCTCCCTTGCTAGTAAAAGAAAAATGCCTCATTTTCAAAACCAGATGCACAGCAGTTTTTAGACTTTTTTTTATAAATAAAGCTTCGATTCAGTCCAATTTATCATGCGTTGGTACAACCTGTTTGCCTACAATGAATATAACCCGTTGAAAACCATTGACTGTGAGAACAAACGAACAAATGAGAAAATTCTTCAATAGTATCATCGTTGCAAAAATTTGTTACTTCAATGATGATGATGATGATGATGATGATGATGATAGCTACCAGTAAAATTCACACGACATACAAATTGTTATCATTTTGTTTTAATTATTCGTCACATTACCGTGATTAGAATTTCTGTCCAACGATAAACAACGCAAACGACAACAAACAAAATATGGTCAATATCCTAGCGTGACAGACACTCATCTATCTCCCAGGATCAGGTCCACATCATGAGTGCAGGTTTCATCTCCTGTTTCCACGTGCGTGCAGTGGCGTCTTCACCAAACCCACGGAAGAAGACGGTGTCCCTTGTGCATATGACCCCCAGGCTACATTTAATCCTAGGGCATTTTGTGTGTCAGTCAAAACCTGTTTCAAGGAAGTAAGGACTAATCAAGTGTCGTTTTGGGAGTGTTGTTGTTGTTGTTGTTGTTGTTAGTTTGTTTTGTCTTTTTGTGTCTGGTTTTAAAATGATATGAAACTGACCATTTCACGTTTTTCCCCTTTTGATAAACAAAGTAAATAAATGAAAAAAAAAATAGTGGTTGTGAGAAGAGGTCACTTATTCAGTCCAAACACAATGTATCTATCTATCTGTCTATCTATCTATCTATCTATCTATCAATCTATCTACCTATCTATTTGTCTGTCTGTCTGTCTATCTGTCTGTCTATCTATCTATGTTTTTGGTGTGCATACGTGCGTGCGCGAGCGCGCGCGCGAGCGCGTATATTTATCTGTGTGTGTGTGTGTGTGTGTGTGTGTGTGTGTGTGTGTGTGTGTGTGTGTGTGTGTGTGTGTGTGTGTGAAATCGACTGGACTTTTAACAATGGACGAGTGAAAGTTTGTTTGCATGCAGTTATGTATTGTACATTGTACTGTACTTTAAACTGTGTGTGTGTGTGTGTGTGTGTGTGTGTGTGTGTGTGTGTGTGTGTGTGTGTGTGTGTGTGTGTACAAGCATGTGTGAATTCATTCGGAGCAAAAAGAAAACAAACAACCAAACAACCAAAAAACCACACACACACACACACACACACACACACACACACACACACACACACACACACACACACACACACACACACACACACACACACACAAAACGAACGACTGTATGTTTGCGTACACGCAGTGTTATATTGTACTGTATCAAGTTATATTGTGCTGTGTTGTGTTGTATGATGTTGTTTTGTATTTCGTGTATCGTATTGTATTGTATATTGTATTTTACAGCATTGTATTACGCTGTATAGCATGGTATTGAGAAAGAGAGAGAGAGAGAGAGAGAGAGAGAGAGGAGAGAGAGAGAGAAGGGTTATGGGATGGATCGGTGGGTTGATGGGGGGGGGGGGAGGGGCGGTGAGTGTTCGGTGGGGGTGGGGGGGGGGGGGGGTGAAGACAGACCCACGTGAGACTCCGAACCACAGACCCAGCGATTCTCTCCCTTCCTCTGCGCGTGCGTTATCTCATTGGTCACCTTTCCACGTGAATGTGCGTGCGTGTATCTCCGGGTGTGAAGGAGAGGGGGAAGTGGGGCGGGGAGAGAGTGGGGGAGGGGGGGCATCGGAAATGGGAAATGATGGGTGAGTGGGTCGGGAGGTCTGGGGGAGAGCGTGTGGGTGTGGGTGGAGACGGATGGGGGAATGGGGGCCACTGTCACACAGACTTGCGTGTCCCCCATCCACTTTTCTCCTGTCCCACCCCCCCCCCCCTCCCCACCCCCGACTCTCAACCGCCCATTCCCACCCCCCCCCCTCCACACACACACACACACACACACACACACACACACACACACACACACACACACCGAACTACAATGTTGCCGAAGTCACTGAGGCGTGGGCTGCCATTGCGTGAGGACGGGGTGTCCCTCAGTCCAAGAGGAAGCGTGTAGAATGACGAACACTGCACCACACACGTTTTACTTCTTGTCCACGAAGGGAACGGTGCCAGACTTGACGATGAAGAAGAAGTGAGAGGGGAATGATTGGGGGGAGTGGGGTGGGTTGAGGCAGAGGAATAGAGATGATGGTAAGAAGGGGAATGGAAGTATAAAGTAGGATGAGTGGGGGGGGGGGGGGTGAATGTGTGCGACTGCTGGCTGAACACTAAAAATCAATGGGCCAAGGCCTTGCTTAAATAAACTGGCAAATTAGATTGTTTTCAGAATTCTTATTGTGTCTGAAAAGTTGATCCTTCTCGTTATGGCCATCAAGGTAAAAACCAAGTGGCTCCAAGCAGACAGATTAAAATCAAAGGAATGGAACTATCTGGCACATTGCTGGCACAATTAGATTGTTTTGAGAATGTTGATTGTGTCTGAAAGTTGAAAGTGATTTCTCGTTCTTCGTTTTCACTGTTCTAAATGTTATTTGTTTTTGCCTGAAGAAGACCCAAGAGGCCGAGATGCATTATGTCTTGTCCTGTACTTTGTTTGTCTATGTCCTTGGCGGTAACTACCCCCTCTCTTTGAAAATGTTGCTTCATTTTCCGCCCTCAGTCACTCTGTTTTGAAACTTGATTCTTCTCGTTTTCTTTCATATGATTCTGTATGTAAAACATTTTTCTTTTTCTTTTTCCCTGCATGACAAGAATCAGAGAAATAAACAGACAAAATGGTGGAGGCAAATAAATAGAAGAAATGAGAAAAGATCAGATCGAAAGAAAAAAAAAACCTAGCTTTTTTTCTGCAGATCTGCTACCTGTGTTCTACTCTATCAGTGACTTTTGACGAGTTTTGCTGAGAAGCTGATAGACTGGATTTTTGGATGACGCCATGACCCATGCAAGCTTCTTTTTCGTTTCCTTAAACCTATTTCATTCAACAATATTCTTGCGCTCAATACTATTAAGTATACATGAAGCAGTCCCCTCTCAGTGTCTAGCCATTCAGCATGACAGAGATTGATGTTTGTCATCTCTGCATTTTGCTTCTCTCTGAGCAGACTGCCATTCTGTGTGCACCTGGTGCCTTCTCCAATCCATAGGTGTGTTCCAGGAGTTACTACTTCGCTGTTTCACCAACAATCAGCTCATCACCGAAGCGCAAATTGAAAAAAAAGCTCTTCCAAGAATAACAGGGCAGTTTTGAAATCCTAAAGATTTTCTTTGTTGCTTTGTCTTTGTAGATGCTGAATGGAAACGCAGATATAAGACAGCCTTGGCGCATTCACACATGTGTTCGGAAGAATTTTGCGAGGTAGTGACTTGGGAGAACTGAACTGCTTGCGTTATTTGGAGAGCGCTAAAATGACTTGCATGGGTTCTTGTCCAATGTAAAATTCCCTATGGCTTACTATAATCCTTCATGCCAGTCGTAATCAAAGGCTTTCTTGAAATCGAAGAACTTGCGACAAAGATCACGTTCGTGCTGAAGGTGTTTGTTTGTTTGTTTGTTTTTTCAATCAGCAACCTCAGGCTAGAGTTCTGTATCGATTTTTCTCTTTTCTGTTTTCTCTCTTTTTTGTGTGCCTAATCTGGCGTTGATATTTTCTTTTTTCCCTTCCAGGAGGATCTCAGCGTCACTTTCTTGCTGATACAAACTGGTCTTCCTGTGGTTCTAAGACAGATTTCGTCTCCGAGGCAGACTGTTCAAGGGGACTGTGTCCATTCTTTTGACCATCTTTTGTGTT
>CM065723.1:42146899-42149399 GCA_033310375.1 Conus canariensis | reverse complement strand
CATCAAATACGTGCAACAATATAAGCAACTGAACAGTGAAAAAAACCACCAACACCCAATAAGCATTTTGCAAATTTTCGGTTTATTTCTAAAACCTTTATCAAGCATAAAAAAAACCAATAGCCCACTAAATGACAGCCCAAAGCACAACATTTATATCCTGAAACTGATCATCTCTCACTCCAGATTTACCTGCTTTAAAATCTTGTATGCTTAATGCCTAACAAAAGCCTACCAGAGTTAAAGAAAAAAAAGGGTAACATGTGAAACATGTGACAAATGGGTAACAATGAGTATCGTGTGAAATAAGAACCTAGGATAGTCAGTCAAGACCTTAAAAAACAAACGGAAATGAGCTCAAGCTCACACTGATGCAACTAAAATATAAGCAATGGTAGAAAACAAGCTCAGGCAATTACATTCTCCATTGAAACGACTTATCACCTTGCAAAGATATAGAAATAAACAGGAGGAATGGAAAAGTGGGAGGGCGGGGGGGGGGGGGGAGGGGTGAAAGAGAGAGGGCGGTGAGGTGAAGGTGTTAAACAATGAATATGAAACCTCTCAGACAGACTGTATTTTTCTATTTGGTAGATAGCATACTGGGAACATCCCATCTCACTCGGAGCTGGATTCTCCTGTTAGTACCACAGAGTATCATTAGAAGGGAAAACACGTTCACGAGCTCCAGAACTATCCTGTCTTGAAGGAGACAATTGTTTACGTCTAGACTGGGCACATGGTTCGGAGTTCTAGAAAGATAGACATCATGAGGATGACTTGAAATAAACATTATTATATACTAGCATGTAACACGAGCGCCGTACAAATACGCAGGTGCGTACATGCCTGCACGCATGCTCACATATGTAACACACACACACACACACACACACACACACACACACACACGCACGCACGCACACACAAACTCATGCAAACGCGCGCGTTGAAACAAGATGAACGAGTGCTGGCTGGCTTCTCGCGCGTATAGAGTCCTGTGTGATTGGCCTGTCTTACCAGCAATGTCGTCCACGACAGCACAGTGGTTGGACCAATTAGTTAATAAATTATTAATTAATGCCCGTTTATCTGAGTTGGATAGCGTTCACGCTTGGAGAGTTCGATTCCAACATAAGTTCGGTTGTGAAATATTTTTGATTTTTTTTTTTTTAATGCTTGACCAGTTCCTTCTAGAAATTGAAGGTATGAAGACTCGGGTTTTCGCGCGCGCGCGCACACACACACACGCGCGCGCGCGCGCACACACACACACACACACACACACACACATGCGGGCGCGCGCGCACACATAACACACACACACTCATTAGTAATCTCTCTCTCTCTTTCTCTCTCTCTCCCTCTCTCTCTCTTCTTTCTGTGTGTGTGTGTGTGTGGGGTGTGTGTGTGTGTGTGTGTGTGTGTGTGTGTGTGTGTGTGTGTGTGTGTGTGTGTGCGTGTGTGTGTGTGTGTGTGTGTGTGTGTGTGTGTGTGTGTGTGTGTGTGTGTGTGTGTGTGTGTGTGTGTCCACTCCTACTTTTTCCCACCCTACCTTTCCGTACATCTCCATCTCGCCCTCTTCCACCCTCCACCCCCCACCTCCATCCCTCCCCATCTACACCACTTTAACCCTTCACCACCGCCACCACTACCACAACAACCACCCTTCCCATCCACCACCCCCTCCCCCCCCCCCTCCCCCTTGCCTGTATCGTAGTGATGATGGTAGGTGGTATTTACAGATGATGGATTGGAGTGTCTCCCGACCTTCCCCTTTAATCACTGTCGGGGACTCCAAGGTCACTTCCCCCCCCCCACCCCCCCCACCCCCCTCCCCGCCCCCTCCCCTATCCTATCCTAAGTCCCGTTCGCCTGACGTTCCACGCTTAACATCGCTGTCATTTCTCGGCAAACATGTCTGCATCAACCCACCGCAGTTAGGTTTACTTACACCCTGCTGTTCGACCGGGGTTTACAATTCCAGTATCGGTTCGGTCGCAAAGCTTCGCTGATACCTACTTCTGCCCTCTCAGAAAGTCTGGCCTTCCTTTTACGCAAGAAGCCAGTAATTTAGAGACAACGCCGCCTTATATGAAGTCACGAATGCCTATGGTTATACTTAACCGATTTTTCTATCAACACAAAGCTAGAATGTTGAAATAAATCCTACAAACTGGATGGCTCAAGCAAAAAAATTTATTCGACACGAAAAGATAGAGGAAGAAATGGACACGCTTTGTTTTTTTCGTTTGAATAAAGAAAAGAAGACTGCAGTACAAATGATTTGTAACTCTTGTCTTGTTCCAAAGTTTCGACTTGACTCCGTTCGTCCGTGCCTAATTCCGTGTGAATTTGTTATTTGTTTGTCCATGTTACCGGTGGAGTTACTTAAAATTCCTTCGAACATTTATTTCAATTTCCGCCTGCAGTCATCTTACCTTGGAACTACCTCCGCGTTAAAAAGGAAAAAAAGTTTATTATATTGCTGCTGACACTA
>CM065723.1:42119399-42121899 GCA_033310375.1 Conus canariensis | reverse complement strand
TTATGCAAACAGTATAAAATGTTGGGGACAATCTTTGAGCCGATGCTTGAGGATCCATTTAAGGATGCAAGGGAGATTAAAAAAAAAAAATGGAACAGTCTGAGTGGTCAGCTCTGCTGTTCAATAACCCAAGCATTGTCAGCGGCTAAGAATTGTGTAGAACAACCTTTACTTGGATCTCCTAAGAGATGCAATCGCCCATTGATTGACCAAACAATATAATACCGAACAATTAAGTAGTGGGGGAAAACAAGTGTAGGTTAACATTTTTTTTTAATTTCAAATCTTTGCCAAGTCATTACTATAATGATGGAAGAATTGTTAACCTATAGCTTGTTTTCCCCCACGACTTAACTGTTCAGCATTAATATATATATATATATATATATATATATATGTGTGTGTGTGTGTGTGTGTGTGTGTGTGTGTGTGTGTGTGTGTGACAGAGAGAGAGAGAGAGAGAGAGAGAGAGAGAGAGAGAATGCTTGAGAGAGAAAGATGTTTGTGTGTTTGACAATGTATGTGTATGTGCATATGTCTGTGTGTGTGTACGCATGTGCATGTGCGTGCGTTTGTGTGTGTGTTTACTTGTGTGTATGTGTGTGGTTGTCCTGTACGTGCGTGAGTATGTGCGTGCACGCATGCGCGCTTGCTTGTGTGTGTGTGTGTGTGTGGTGTGTGTGTAGTTGGTGTGGAGAGAGAGAGAGAGAGACAGAGACAGAGACATAGACAGAGAGACAGAGAGAGAGAGAGAGAGAGAGAGACAAAGACAGAGAGACAGAGATTTTCGCGCCAGATAACGACAGAAGAACAACTTAATTGTGACTCATTGAGCAACCTCCTTAACTTCTTCACACCACCCCCACCCCACCCCACCCCACCCCCACCCCCTCATCATCATCACCCCACCATCCCACCCACCTCCATTTTCGCCACTCCACTTTTCCATACCACCCTTCTCTCCTTATCTGTCATGCCCGTCACCTCCACGCTCCATCTTCTCTTCCCCTTCCCCCCCCCCCCTCCTTTTGATAAAAAAAAAAAAGAAAAAAAAAAACCCAACTCCATTCACGCCGGAGGACACACCCCTCCACATTCTTTATACACACCGTGCACCCTCTTTCTGATCGCCTCTGTGTGTGTTGTGTGTGTGTGTGTGTGTGTGTGTGTGTGTGTGTGTGTGTGTGTGTGTGTCCGTCTCTCTCTCTCTCTCTCTCTCTCTCTCTCTCTCTCTCTCTCTCTCTCTCTCTCTCTCTCGCAGGCGCGCGCGCACGTGCGCGCCGCAAACCATCCATCCGACAGACACAATTATCTGATTTTGTGCCGTCTCTTTTCCCCATGGACACACACACACACACACACACACACACACACCACACACACGCATGCACACACACACACACACACACACCACACACACACACACCACACAGCACGCACACACACACACACACACACACACACACACACACACACACACACACACACACACACACACATACAGATACGCACACAGACGGACGCGCTAGTGCGTACTCACACAAACACGTGCGCGCGCACACGCAATTTCTTGCTCGAGTAGAAAAAACACCTGGGGCCGGTTTCATGTGGCGTTCGTAGCAGATATGAACTAGTTCGTAGCGAAAAAAAGTTCGTAGCAGTGAAAAATGCGTTTCATGACGACTACGTAGAGAGATTTTGTTCGTAAATAAGTTCGTAACTTTAGTGGTGCTACCCCCCACCACTAACTCTGTTCGTAGCTACGCTGACAGCACAGCCGCTCAGCTTCATCAGCACCCAGACTGTTTGTGTGGAGGGTGTGTGTATATTTAAGGTGCGTGTGAGCCACGAGCTTCACAGAAAAAGAAGAGAAGGCTGACCGCGTTCCATGAACTCATTTTATTAGACATGTTTTTCTGAGAACACGTCAAATTTTCTGTGATCACACCACGCGTGTGCGTGTGAGAAGTTTGTGACGGTAAAAGGCCTACATTTCTCTCTCTCTCTCTCTCTCTCTCTCTCTCTCTCTCTCTCTCTCTCTCTCTCTGTGTGTGTGTGCCTGTCTGTCTCTCTCTGTCTGTCTGTCTGTCTGTCTGTCTGTCTCTCTCTCTCTCTCTCTCTCTCTCTCTCTCCTCTCTCTCTCTCTCTCTGTATGTGTGCCACCTAGCCCCATCCCAATCACCCTTGTACTGTCATCAGTGATTTTCATTCTACAGACGAGACTGCCTTCCACCCACAATACAGATACTGTTTGCCTTGCGATTTTATGTAAATGGCAGACTTCAAGAATGTATTGGCGAACATTTTGGTGTGCACGCGAGCGCGCGTGCACGCACGCCCGTGTGTGTGTGTGTGTGGTGTGTGTGTGTGTGTGTGTGTGTGTGTGTGTGTGTGTGTGTGTGTGTGTGTGTGTGTGCCTGCACGCACGTGATAAGTTTGTGAAGGTATGCTCCTACATGGCTCTTTCTTTCTGTTTGTGGCCTAACCCCTTTCCAGTCTC
>CM065723.1:42099399-42101899 GCA_033310375.1 Conus canariensis | reverse complement strand
AGTTTGGCGCCCTGTGCTTTAATGTTTACCAATTTGGCGCCTTGTGTTTTAATGTTTACGAATTTGGCGCCCTGTGCTTTAATGTTTACCAATTTGGCGCCCTGTGCTTTAATATTTACCAGTCTGGCGCCCTGTGTTTTAATGTTTACCAATTTGGCGCCCTGTGCTTTAATGTTTGCCAATTTGGCGCCCTGTTCTTTAATGTTTACCAATTTGGCGCCCTGTGCTTTAATGTTTACCAATTTGGCGCCCTGTGTTTTAATGTTTACCAATTTGGCGCCTTGTGTTTTAATGTTTACCAATTTGGCGCCTTGTGTTTTAATGTTTACCAATTTGGCGCCTTGTGTTTTAATGTTTACCAATTTGGCGCCCTGTGTTTTAATGTTTACCAATTTGGCGCCTTGTGTTTTAATGTTTACCAATTTGGCGCCTTGTGTTTTAATGTTTACCAATTTGGCGCCTTGTGTTTTAATGTTTACCAATTTGGCGCCCTGTGCTTTAATGTTTACCATTTTGGTGCCCTGTGTTTTAATGTTTACCATTTTGGCGCCCTGTGTTTTAATGTTTACCATTTTGGCGCCTTGTGTTTTAATGTTTACCATCTTGGTGCCCTGTGTTTTAATGTTTACCAATTTGGCGCCCTGTGTTTTAATGTTTACCAATTTGGCGCCCTGTGCTTTAATGTTTACCAATTTGGCGCCCTGTGCTTTAATGTTTACCAATTTGGGCCCTGTGCTTTAATGTTTAACATTTTGGCGACTTGTGTTTTAATGTTTGCCAATGTTGGCGCCTTGTGTTTTAATGTTTGCAAGTGTTGGCACATTGTGTGTTAATGTTTGCCAATGTTAGCACATTGTGTGTTAATGTTTGCCAGTGTTGGCACATTGTGTGTTAATGTTTGCCAATGTTAGCACATTGTGTGTTAATGTTTGCCAGTGTTGGCACATTGTGTGTTAATGTTTGCCAATGTTAGCACATTGTGTGTTAATGTTTGCCAATGTTAGCACATTGTGTGTTAATGTTTGCCAATGTTGGCGCATTGTGTTTTAATTTTTGCAAATGCTGGAGCCTTATGTTTTTTAATGCTTGCCAGTATTAGCACGTTGTGTTTTAATGATTGTCGGTATCAACGCCATGTGTTTTAATGCTTGCCAGTATTAGCGCGTTGTGTTTTAATGATTGCCAGTGTCAGCGCCTTGTGTTTTAATGCTTGCCAGTATTAGCGCGTTGTGTTTTAATGATTGCCAGTGTCAGCGCCTTGTGTTTTAATGTTTGCCAGTATTAGCGCGTTGTGTTTTAATGATTGCCAGTGTCAGCGCGTTGTGTTTTAATGTTTGCCGGTATTAGCGCGTTGTGTTTTAACGTTTGTCGGTATTAGCACGTTGTGTTTTAATGATTGCCAGTGTCAGCGCCTTGTGTTTTAATGTTTGCCGGTATTAGCGCGTTGTGTTTCAACGTTTGTAGATATTAGCGCGTTGTGTTTTAATGTTTGCCTGTATTAGCGCGTTGTGTTTTAATGTTTGCCGGTATTAGCACGTTGTGTTTTAATGCTTGCCAGTATTAGCGCGTTGTGTTTTAATGATTGCCAGTGTCAGCGCCTTGTGTTTTTATGCTTGCCAATATTAGCACGTTGTGTTTTAATGATTGCCAGTGTCAGCGCCTTGTGTTTAATGCTTGCCAGTATTAGCACGTTGTGTTTTAATGATTGCCAGTGTCAGCGCCTTGTGTTTTAATGTTTGCCGGTATTAGCGCGTTTTGTTTTAACGTTTGCCGGTATTAGCGCGTTGTGTTTTAATGTTTGCCGGTATTAGCGCGTTGTGTTTTAATGTTTGCCGGTATTAGCGCGTTGTGTTTTGATGTTTGCCGGTATTAGTGCGTTGTGTTTTAATGTTTGCCAGTGTTAGAGCCTTGTGTTTTAATGTTTGCCATTATTAGCGCCTTGTGTTTTAACGTTTGCTGGTATCAGCGCGTTGTGTTTTAATGTTTGCCTGTATTAGCGCGTTGTGTTTTAACGTTTGCCGGTATTAGCGCATTGTGTTTTAATGTTTGCCAGTGTTAGAGCCTTGTGTTTAATGTTTGCCGGTATTAGCGCGTTGTTTTTTAACGTTTACCGGTATTAGCGCGTTGTGTTTTAACGTTTTGCCAGTGTTAGAGCCTTGTGTTTAATGTTTGCCAGTGTTAGAGCTTTGTGTTTTAATGATTGCAAATATTAGCGCGTTGTGCTTTAATTTTTGCCAGTGCTAGAGCTTTGTGTTTTAATATTTGCCAATGCTGGCACCTTGTGTTTTAATGTTTGCCAATGCTGGCACCTTGTGTTTTAATGTTTGCCAGTGCTGCCACCTTGTGTTTTAATGTTTGCCAGTATCAGCGCATTGTGCTTTAATGTTTGCCTCTGTTCGTGCATTGTGCTTTTAATATTGCGACATTGTCGACGCGGCGTGCATTTCTTATGCATTGTTTTCTTCTCTCTCTCTCTCTCTCTCTCTCTCTCTCTCTCTCT
>CM065723.1:42086899-42091899 GCA_033310375.1 Conus canariensis | reverse complement strand
AAAAAGTAAATGTGGGTAGAAGAGCGAGCCCATGAATTTCTGATGTGCATCCGAATGAGACGACGGTTTTAAAAAAGTTCGTTCAGCGACATGGTCACAAACTTAATGACGCAACTTGCAAACGAAAAATGTACTCTGTATGGTCACAAACATTATTACACAAGTTCCAAACAAAAAATATACTCTATCTACCATCGAATACGACATTACATGAAAATCTGATCATCTTCGGCAGTGATTCCAAGGTCAGCACGGATGAAAGAGTGCTTCATTGTTCACTTCAATGTTTTGCTAATTCTACATTTTTACGTGTCAGTTGAATAACATGAAACGGCGTGTCACAGCTGTCCAGAAAGAACTGAAATATTGACAGTATACAATGGGAAAAATACAGTGTCGAAGTGAGTTGGATGTTTTGCGCAGTTGTAGCAGACTAGCTGCTTCTTTTTGTACTCCCAGTTCTTATAGAACAGGGAGTACTTTACAATGGGAAGGGAGAAATGCTGTCTCTGTGTGTGTGTGTGTGTCTGTCTGTCTGTCTGTATGTCCGTCCATGGCCCAAATGTGTTCCACTCGCTCCAGAAAAAACTGCTGGACCGATCTTTCTGAAAATTTGTAGATATGTTCAATATGGGTCACGGATGATGCCTGATGTTTTATTTTACCAGAATAGCCGTTACAAACGGCTATAAATGATACTTTTGTGATGTACAGTTTAAGCATTAACGGTTTATAAACTTAAGTTTAACCAAATTCTGTAAGCTCCTCGGCAGTATAGTGGTTAGTATCCCCGCCTGCCACGCAGGCGATCCGGGTTCATTTCCCCGCCGGGGAGAGCAGAATATTTTCTTTTTCTCTTACAAACAAAATTTCAACCACCAAAAGGGGACAAATTCCTATAGTGACTGATTTATACACACACACACACACACACACACACACACATATATATATATATATATATATATATATATATATATATATATATATATTTGTACTACTTACTGGGAGTACGTTTATATGCATCTTGTTTTTACCCTGCTTTTGTCGACATACCCAAGCCATCCATGCCAGCAATTCACGTTCCTTCACGTGCTGCCTATACTTATTTCACTGTGGGGCTGTTGCATGCAAGTGGTTTGGCCTTTCTCTTTTGGGGTCAGATTCAAAAAGGTCAGTGATTGGATGAATTCAGGTTAATGTGGAACCACTTCTAGCCTCTTTTTTGGGGGGGTGGGGGGTGGGGGGTGGGAGGGAGGGTGGGGGGATGGGAGGTGTGGGGGGTGGGGGAGGTTGGCAGGACACAAAAGGTCAATGATTTGCTGCTTTCAGGTTTTTGTGGAACCAGTTCTGCTCTGTCTGTCTGTCTGTCTGTCTGTCTGTCTCTCTCTCTCTCTCTCTCTCTCTCTCTCTCTCTCTCTCTCTCTCTCTCTCTCGTGTGTAAAAATTTAAACAGTATAAGTATATGGATTTTTTCTTGGTCGTCGTTCTTGTTTTTGTGGTGCCCCTTTTTTGTGTCTTCATGAATTAAACAAGAGTAAATGGGGGGAAAAAACCTCGGTCACACAATAACTAATGAACTGATGTCATCATACATATGATGAACAAGAAAATGGATTGAAACCCTAGCATGAAAACCCGTCAGTTTTGTTGCAGATCCATCGAGCCGATCCTAGTCAACTTACTGATCCAAGATCGGTTGAGCAAGATTATGACGCATGTTCTGCAGAGCATGAGCACTGTACAGCTGCTGTGTGCACGTCTTCGTAGTAACACAATTTTATGGAATATTAGACTTTGCCGTATTACAAATGCAGACATTTCCACATTTCCATGCCTTACTGAGTGGAGGTCTATGGGAAGTAACTCTTTCAGTCTGCAACAACGATTACTAAACCTGGCCGTGAAATACTATGTTTTTCGCTCCATGAACAGACTTAACAGGGGAATCTAGATTTGTTGGACCTTGACAGAGATGTACGCTCTCCTAGCTATTGGTTGTTTGCGTCTCGTGTGCCTCACTTAGCGCATCTTGCGCTGAATTTTTTTTTTCATTTATTCATGTGTTGTTATTTATGTTTTTATCTATTTATTTATTTTGTTTATTTTTGAGGAGGTTAAGTGATCGCTTGCTCTTCGTGTTCGTTGTCCTCAATGTTGTTTGTCTTGCCTGAAGAAGACTGAAAGAGTTCCAGAACGCGTCGTGTTTTGTCTTGTGATTTGCTTGTCCATGTTCACCGGCGGAGTCACTTAAAATTCCTTTTAAAAATTTGTTTGAATTTCCGCCTGCAGTCACCTCGGTTTGAAACCGCCTCATTAAGGGTTTCCAATCAGGTCAGTTGGAGAACTACAGTTGCCACCACCAAGAAAGTGCAGGTGTTCATCAACAAGTGCCTGCGCAAGATTCTCCGCGTCCGATGGCCAGACACCATCAACAACAACGAGCTTGGGAGAGAACAAACCAGCTACCCGCAGAACAGGAAATCAAGAAACGACGTTGGGGCTGGATTGGACATACGCTGCGGAAGCCTGCAAGCAACACCACCAGACAAGCCCTAACATGGAACCCCCAAGGAAAACGGAAAAGAGGTCGGCCAAGGAACATCTGGAGCAGGGACCTGGAAGCAGACATCAGGAACATGGGGATGACTTGGAACCAGCTGGAGAAAAGAGCCCAGGACAGAGATGCCTGGAGGTCCTTGGTTGGCGGCCTGTACCCCAAGAGGGGTAATAGGCGATGATGATGATGATGATGATGATGATGATGATGATGAATCAGGTCAGTGACAGCCAGGTTATCTCAGTACTTGTTTTTGTTTTCCTGGGTTTTCTGTGTGACAGTGTTGAATATCGAATTACTAAGGCAGGTCCTCATTCAACTGTAAATTGTATCTTAAAGAAAGAAAGGGGTGAGGGAGTGGGGGGTGGAAACATTGGACTGTAAGGGAGGCATGAGATGGTTGGAAGGAAGGAAGGGGGGGGGGGGGGTTGGGGGGGAAGTTGAAGGAAGGGGGGCGGGTGGGGGGTGGGGGTGGGGTGGAAAATGTGGTGCGTCAAGTGACTGACTCAATAAACCTTTTGACCTCTACACAGTAAATCGTGGACCACCTGTGAGCTCTCATTCTCTGACCCTCTCTGGGTTTAATGTACGTAGGTCTCTTTGCTCTCCCGTGAAATAAAACCACACACTCGCAAAACACCCGATCTCTCTCTCTCTCTCTCTCTCTCTCTCTCTCTCTCTCTGTTTGTCTGTCTGTCTGTCTGTCTGTCTGTCTGTCTCTCTCTCTCTCTCTCTCTCTCTCTCTCTCTCTCTCTCTCTCTCTCTCTCTTGGTGACATATTCATACTGCACTTACTTCTGATTCCTCTTGATTGTCTTTCTCTTCACCTTCTCCTCCTCTACTTCGTTTTTCTCTTCCTCTTACTTATTCTTCTTTTTCTTTCCTTCCCTCTCTCCCTTCGTCTTGACCGCCTACCTCTTCCTTCTTTTTTTTCTCCTCCTCCTCCTACTCCTTTTTCCCCTTCCTTCTCTTCTTCTTCTTCTTCTTCTTCTTCTTCTTCTTCTTCTTCTTCTTCTTCTTCTTCTCATTTTAATCCCCGTCCTCCTCTTCCTTTTTTTGTTTTATCCTCTTTCTCTTCATTTTCCTTGTTCTCCTTTTCCCTTTCCCTCCTCCTCTTTCTTCTCCTTCTTATCGTCTTCCTCCTCCTCCTCCTCCTCCTCCTCCCTCCTCCTCGTCCTCCTCCTCCACCTCTTCCTCCTCCTAGTCCTCCTTCTTCTCTTCATCTTCCTTCTCTTTCTGCTCCAGTTCCTTTTCCTCCCTTTTCTTCCTTCTTCTATTCGGTCTTCTTTTCCTTCTTCTCTTTCTCCTCCTTTCCCTTTTCAATCTTCTCCTTCTCTTCTTCATTCTTCTTCTTCTCCGACTTCTTTCCTTCTTCTTCTTCTTGTTTTTCTTTTTGTCCATCTTTACTTTCTTCTTCTTTCTATTCTGCTTGTTCTTCTGTTTGTTGTTGGTGTTATTGTCCTTCTCCTTCTTCTTCTTCTTCTGCTCCTCCTCCTCCTCCTCCTTCACCCCCCTTCTCCTCCTCCTCCTCCTTCTTCTTCTTCTCCTTCTCCTCCTTTTCTTCTTCTCCTGCTCCTGCTCATCCTCCTTCTCCTCCTCTTCCTCCTCCTCCTCCTCCTTCACCTCCCCCTTCTCCTCCTTCTCCTTCTTCCTGATTGATGCTGGCAAGGCCAGATCTCTTTTCTTTCACTTGAAACCACCACAAAAGACTTTTAAGGCTGGTTGTAAGTCGTATTGTTTCCGTTCTTTTTTTGTGTGGTCCTCCTCTTCCTTCAAGATCTTCCTCCCCAATCCTTTGTTTCCTTGCGTTCCTCTTTCGTCTTTCTTTCGTTCTTGTTCTTTATGTGTAGGCAACGTCTCTTTTTCCTTCACCTGAAACCCACACCAAAGACTTCTCAGACATTTGTAGAGTCACTTCGTTTCCTTTTCTCTCTGTCTTTTGTCCTTTCTTTCTCTCTTTCTTCTTCCTTCCTTCCTTCCTTCCTTCTTTCTTTCTTTCTTTTTACTCCTCCCTTGCTCGTTTTGCGCCATTCTGCCCCTTTCCACGCTTATTTCCTCCCGGCCCCTACTCTTCCAACTTTTTTTCTTTTCTTTTTCTTTTTCTTCTGTCCTTTTTTCACCTCCACTTCCTTCTCCTCCTCCTTCTCCTTTCTCTCCTCTTCATTCTCCTCCCCCTTTTTTCCTTTTCCTCCTCTTTCTCCTTCTCCTCTTCCTTCTTCTTCTTCTTCTTCTTCTTCTTCTTCTTCTTCTTCTTCTTCTTCTTCTTCATGATCATGATCATGATCATGATCATGATCTTCTGTCTTCTTCTTCTTCTTCTTCTTCTTCTTCTTCTTCTTCTTCTTCTTCTTCTTCTTAACTTGCAGACGTTATGTGCTGACAGTGTCTACTTTCTTTTCAATGAAAAACAAAACTAAACACTTCCAGCCGTCGCTCTCTC
>CM065723.1:42071899-42079399 GCA_033310375.1 Conus canariensis | reverse complement strand
AGACAAAAAAAGAAAAAAAATGTCTGTTGCGGCGAGGATGGCGCCATAGTATGCGTGACTCCAAGGCTGTTTATTATTATTCGATCCTCGTCAGTAGTCTCAATAGTTTATGTGTGGGGGCTGGGTATTTTTGTTTAATTATGTCTATTTCACTCTTTTTTTTTTCTTCTTGTACTGTAAGTAAACATGCTACCACAGGGTTCAACGTCCTCGGAGTTGACATTGGAAAGGGCGGGGGAATCATTGACATGATCTACTTTATGGTCGTCTCTCTCTCTCTCTCTCTCTCTCTCTCTCTCTCTCTCTCTCTCTCTCTCTTCTGTGCGTGCGTGCGTGCGTGCGTGTGTGTATGTGTATGTGTGTGTTTGTTTGTATGTGAGTGAGAGGGAGAGAAAGAAAGAGAGACAGACAGAGAGACACAGAGAGAGGGACAGACAGAGACAGAGAGAAACAGAGACAGAGACAGAGAGAGAGAGAGAGAGAGAGAGAGAGAGAGAGAGACAGAGACAGAGAGAGACAGAGAGAGACTGAGAGAGACAGAGACAAAGACAGAGACAGAGGTTCAAATTTCTCGAACAACAACGCCGCAGGTGTCTGTCTCTCCCCCAAAGCTGGGTGATGATAACGCCAGGAGGTATCATTATCATCATAGTATATGGGAAAGAAAAACGCTCCTCGACTGACTCGTTGAAGTTTATGCCTCTGCCTGGCCTACCCTACGTCTACACATTTTCACACATCCTCCAACCCCCCCCCCCCCCCGCACCCCCCGCCCCTTGACTCCTTTCGCCCCAACCCCTTTTCTTTGTACTTTAATTCCTCACGCACTCTGGGTCCTCTTTTTGATGATTATCTTTTACTGTAAGCCTTTGCCCTCGGTCGCTATTCTTCATAACGTTCCGATCTGACAAGGCGATGGTTCCTGGCATTCCAGCTCGATATCTTGAGAACTTGAAGCGGAGGAGGAAGGGGAGAGGAGTAGGGAGCGAGGGGGGCATGGGTGTGGGGAGCGGGGGGGTGGGGGTGGGGGGAGGGGAGAGTGCAGGAAGAGGGAGGAGAGAAGAGGACTGAAAGAAAGGTGCCTGTGGAATATGATGACTTCGCTGCTACGAACTGCAATTTCTCTTCTTCTTTTTTTTGTCAAAGAGGAATGATGAAAGTTACATGATGATATGATAAAACCATAAAAAGAAGAAGAAAAAAAATAAAGAAAGAAAGAAAGAAAAAAAGGGGAAAAAACACACACAAAAAAACACCTTCCTAATTTCCAATAGGTTCCGTGGCAAATTAACGTGCAAGGCACGATGTAGTGACTTTCAGATCGATTGATTCCAAAGAAGCCGATTAATATGTTGTTTTTTTTCCCTTGGTTCTGAACTTTCCACATGTGCCTGGTGAGTTTGATCGGTGAAGCTTCTTCCTTTTGTAGAAGAAATGACTTAATTTCAATGGACAGCATTTCCTTTGAATTGAGACGTTACAGACAAAGACATTATTACAGAACTGTTGTAACCTGTCTTTAAACGAATATCATACGCAAAATAATACGTCTATGAATCCCTTCGGTTTACCAGTCTGTTAAAAAAATCATGCAAGAAAAAAAGTACACGATTTTAACGAAACTGGTGTGTCACAACCGATGCATTTCAGAGAAGCGCAATAACCCTAAAAGTAAACACACACACACACACACACACACGCACGCACGCACGCACGCACGCACGCACGCACGCACGCACACACACACACACACAATACACAATATTAAACAGTCACAGGAAAGGTTTGATTACGTGGATTTAGAAGGAAAACCGGGATTCGTTGTCTACGAATGGCAAGAACAGATGCAATTATCGCCGCATCTAAGGATGTTTGTTTGTACCCTTTGCAAACTATGTTAAACACGTAGAAATCTGATCACTGAAACTATATGGAGATATAGATATTTGTGTGAGATGAGAAGGTTACATAAATATGATCGATAAGTGTTTTAAACTGCGTGCCTGGGAGGGACGTCTATTAGTTTTGATCAGTTTTGTTATATTCACGTCAATCAATATTAAAATCTGTTAAAACAAACAAACAAACAAAAAACATTGAATGGTTGAGATCGAGAAGGCAAATATTCGTTACATATTCTAATGAAACATCCCAGTGATGTACGTTTCAATCAAACAAATCCTCTCCACACGCGCTGAAAATCATTACTGCAACTGAACACCACACACACACACACACACACACACACACACACACACACACACACAACACACAATGAAAATAAGTTTCATGACTTATTATTCTAAATTTTAATTGGCTTAAAGAATTTCAGTCGGACAGTTTAACCAGTTTAAAAGCCCTTGAAAAGCCCAGCAGTTTCATCAATGTAATTGGTATATTTACGCTGAAAAACTAGCTCGATAAAAATAGTTACATTTCTTCTCTGTCTGTCTGTCTGTCTGTCTGTCTGTCTGTCTGTCTGTCTCCTCTCTCTCTCTCTCTCCTCTCTCTCTCTCTCTCTCTCTCTCTCTCTCTTTTACGTGAACTTAAACAACGCATGATTGACTGTTGCAGACAATATTGGGATAGTAGAATACTTAGTAATGACTTGTATTCAACATATCGTTCCTACAAATCCTTATGGAAGCCTGAGAAATATTTAACTGATATTACAATTCCTAAATTTAGCAAAATGTTCGTGAAATTTCGACTTGGTATTAGTGATTTGAATGTCCATCAAAGATATACACTAAATTCCCAAAGCTGTCCATTCTGTAATCAAATCGAGGACGAAATACATTTTTGATTGTTTGTCCATTTAAGAGATAAATACTTTTGCCTCATATTAGAAATGTTCATCAAGTGTCATTGCTTCTTTTACTGCAAAATGAAAAGAGAACTGTAACTCGCTCTGTAGCTATGTTCATTTTTAAAGCACTAAAACGAAGAGAGGAGCTGTTATCAGTTAACACACAAATGCCAGAGTAATTTCAGGAAGAACATTCTGTTTTTTTTTTTATGCAAATATTTTCTTTCATGATTTTCAGTATATGTGCCGAGCGCGTGTGTGTTCTACTTTTGTTCTTGACCTCATTGCAGATAGGTCGGTGGCCTTTGCAATTAAAGTAATTGAGCTGAGCTGAGTTGAGTTCCCCCCTCTCTCTCTTCTCTCTCTCTCTCTCTCTCTCTACACGCACGCCTCAACCTGTCGCACTCATACCCATTACTAAACCATGCTCTCCCGCTTTCGATTCAATTCAAACTAATTGTGTTTATCATGCGCAACAGTCTCACCACACAGAAGTGGGCCTTCGTAATTCAAATGATTAAAAAATAATGCAACTCTCTCTCTCTCTCTCTCTCTCTCTCTCTCTCTCTCTCTCTCTCTCTCTCTCTCTCTCTCTCTCTCTCACCGCGCGCGCGCGCGTAAATATGTACGCGCATGTGCATGCAAGCGCTTACGTTCGTGCACACACGCACGGGTATATATCCCCGGACAGACACGCACACAGAACGAGCGCGCGTAAACGTGCATGCACGCACGCACAGTCGCTCGCGCACGCGCGCGCCGCGCGCGCCACCACACACACACACCACACACACACACGTATTTACACACACATGCCACACGTACGCACATACAAATACACTCAAACACTCACACGCACACACACACACATGCACACGCGCGCACACACGCGGACGAACACACACACTGAGATATAAACACACGCGCCGCGCACGGGAGGGCGTTCATGCATGTGCAACTGGAGAGAGAGAGAGAGAGAGAGAGAAGAGAGAGAGAGAGAGAGAGAGAGTGAGAGAGAGAGAGAGTGTGTGTGTGTGTGTGTGTTTTGTGTGTGTGTGTGTGTGTGTGTGTGTGTGTGTGTGTGTGTGTGTGTGTGTGTTAGAATAGGAGGTTACGACCTCCAGTCAGTCATAATTACCATCCGCAATTTTTAGAAAAATCTGTAATTATGATCAAGCTATACAATGATCAGCTCTTCAGCTGCAAGGAGTCCTTCTGACGTGAAAACAGTCATTTCCGCATGAAAAGAATCGTTACCATTGGTCTTGACGCCGTAAAGACATTAGATAACCAATGAAAAGCTAGAGGTTTTTTTGTTGTTTTTTTTAAACTAGTTTTTGACAACGTTCTGGTATTAGATAGCGAGTTGAAATTTATTTATTTTTTTTTTTTTACTACTTTTGACGACATTAAGACGTCAGATGACGACTCAAAAGTAAGAAAGGTTTGACTAGTTTTGACGATGTTTAGAGGTCAGATACGTCAAAAGAACGAAGAATAATTTATGAGCCATCTGAGCCACGAGCAATTAAAGTACTTAAAGTACAGCTAGTCTTTCCGAGTCAAAAGAAAGAAAAAGTGGTTATCTAGTTTTGACAACTGTCAGACATCAGATAACAAATTTAAAGAACAAAAAAAAAAACAAAAAACAAAAACAAAAAAAAAAAAACGTTAAGAAACTTTGAGCCATGAGCAATTAAAGCACTTAAATTACGAGTCAAAAGACAGAAATTTGTCACTAGTTTTGACGACGTTCACACATCAGATAACGAATCAAAAAACGAAGAATGTCTTACGAATCTTCTGAATCATGGGCAATGAAATCACTTGAATTACAGCTAGATTTTACGAATCCAAGAAAATTTTTGACTAGTTTTGATGACGCTCCGATATCAGATAACGAGTGAAAAGAACAGAGAATGCTGTATGGACCTTCTGAGCCATGAGCAGTTAAAGCACTTCAATTACGAGTCAAAAGGAAGACATTTGTCAGCAAGTTTGACGACATGAGACATGAGATAATGTGTCAAACGAACAATAATGCCTTATGAACCTTCTGAGCCGTCAGCAACCAAAACACCTAAATTACAAGTTGGTCTTTTTGGCCTTTGGAATTCTGCGCCTTTGCAAAGCTGTATTACTTTAAAGACCAGCAGTCCATCAAATGACAGTCATGATACTAATGCACATGCACATCAGTTACAGTGACTTGTTTCTACGAATCCTATGTATTAGTTTTCATGAGTAATAACTACTCATGTTTAACCGCTTCATTGAACCAAAAAGCAAAAGAACGGAGAGATGATCAAGATCAATCAGTGATGATTACAGCTTTCAGGTTTCGTTTGTCTTTACACAGCAACGAATTCCTTTTCGTGTTTGTGTTCTTTCCTTCATCCTCTTCTTTCTTCCTTCCTTTCTTTCTTTCCTTCTTTTTCTCTGTCTGTTGTTTTCTTTGTATAAGCAGCACATTATCAGAGTGAGTGTGCCAGTACAGCCACACATTAGAACATAAACAAACCCAGATATCCATTTGTGAGAGAACATACAGACTATGCATGGTGTGTAAGAGACTGGTTGTTTTAAAAAAAAAAAAAAGAAGAAGAAAAAATTAAAAATAAGGAAGGAAAAGAAAAAAAGGGAAAAAAAAGAGCAAAAAACAGTAACTGTCATCGCTTTCTCGAAAAAAAGAGAGAAAAAATAAATCCAAAGACAAGAAAACCTCTTTACCGTTCAAGGATATTACATGATCTGTAATAGAAGCAGCCGAAGCTCTCATAGCCTTTACTGGGCAGTTTGAATTTGTTCTTGATAATTTTTGCTATCTCTCCCTGTCCCCCCCCCCCACTCTCTCTCTCTCTACCCCCCCCCTCTCTCTCTCTCCCTCTCTCTTTCTTTCTCTGTCTCTCTGTCCCCATCTATCTCTGTCTTTGTGGGGGAGGGTGGAGACGTGATTGATAAACTCCTCTTGGCCCGATCAATTTCAAGGCTATGTTAAATCTAGTCAAAATATGTCAGTATTTTTCAATGCGCCATTGAGGCGCAGCTGGCGTCGCTGTGTGCTGAGTAGGCGGTTGAAATTCAGACCCCGCACGTAGTCTAAATATTTGTCTTTGTTACGAAACTTTTTTTTTCTTTTTAATTTTTTTTTTCTTCGGTTGTTATTTTAGTTGATTGCTATCAATCCCACGCTAAGCTCCTTCAAGGGTTGAACGTCCTGTGAAAACCACTGGGTGGCTTCTCATTGTCTACTTCACGGTCGCCGGTCTGTGTAAGAGAGAGAGAGAGGGAGAGAGAGAGAGAGAGAGAGAGAGAGAGAGAGAGAGAGAGAGAGAGAGAGAGAGAGAGAGCGAGAAGGAAGGCGAGGAGGGGGAAGGGTCAGATTTCCTGAACAACAACACGACATGTGTCTAAATCTTCTCAGCCTTGTAAACTCCGCCAAGAGTTACTCTTTTCAGATTATTGGCAAATTATACCACACACACACACACACACACACACACACACACACACACACACACACACACACACACACACTGGCTCTGATTAATTGACTTTCATACCACTTTCTCCGTCTTCCAATTTATACTTTCCAATTACCCCCCCCCCCCCCCCCCTCATCCTTCTCTCGCTCTCTCACCACACCACTACCTCCACTCCCCCGCCCCCTTTTGCCCGTAGCAGTTTCAAAAGGCCTTGGACTCTCGCACTCACTTACTAACTCAAATGGTCATAATTGTTACCGTTTCCATGTTGTCATTATCACGCGAAAACTTTTTTTCACCGCTTGATGCTGACAAGACATCAGAAATAAACAAAGACTTCATCTCATGCATCAAAAATAAACAAAACAACCATTTGACCCTTGTAAGCCGTGAACAGTGAAAACACTTTATTATGACAGTTTATTTCCGGCCCCAGCCATACTTCGCCCTAAGAAAGCAGTCGTTGAAAGTGCCACTGTCTGAGCAGTGATACCAATGATGCCAGTGCGCATGCACGTAAATGACGTACGTTACCTGCTATCATGAGCCATAATTACGGTTTTCACGGTGATCATGATTGACCGCCCAATCAGGCTGAAAAGCAAAGGCTGTAAATACAAAGTCACATCATTAGAGATGATAAAGGTTTCACATGAATAGAATCATTACTACTACTGCTTCTACTACTACTACTACTACTACTACTACTACTACTACTACTACTACTACTTCCACCACCACCAACAACAATAGCAATACCACTATTACTACTACAACTACTGCTACTACTACTGCTACTACTACTGCTACTACTACTGCTACTACTACTAGGCCTGCTACTACTACCACTACTACGACGACGACGACGACGATGATGATGATTATGATACTGCTGCTGCTGCTGCTGCTGCTGCTGCTGCTGCTGCTGCTGCTGCTGCTGCTGCTGCTGCTGATGATGATGATATTTATGAGGAAGAAGAAGAAGAAGAAGAAGATGATGATGATGATGATGATGATGATGATGATGATGTGTAATGGTAACAACAGAAACAATAACAACAACAATGATGATAATCGTGAAGATTTATAAGTATTCTGTCTCTACTGTGTCGAGGACGCTGACACTGAAAAATTCTGTTACGAAGAGGAAGATCTTTATCAATGTTTGTGGCTGAAAAAAAGGAAAGAAAAAAAAAAGAAGAAAAA
>CM065723.1:42064399-42066899 GCA_033310375.1 Conus canariensis | reverse complement strand
ACGCTGCAGAAATAGGATAGGCCAACAGATAAATGGAAACAAACATTGCACAAAACCAGAGACACTGAAAAAAAAAGATGTATGCATACAGACAAATAAAAGGGAATTGACAGCGCAGTCTCTTCTCATTCCCCAGCCGACAGTTTTGCTCGATCACTCTGAAGGATCTTCAGGGAAAGAGAACTCTGACTCTATAGCACACCCTGCGGTGTTCTGTGTTGCCAATACAAACTGTTCCATTCAGCTTCTCGCCAAGGGCCAATCACTCGCTGCAGACGGACTATCCAGTGTTTGTTATGACACCTTTTGAAAATACATGTGGTGTGTGGAAGAGAATAGAACGAAAGGGGGGGGGGAAGGGGGGTGATGTGTGGAGGAAGTGGGATGGGGAAGGGGATGGGGGAGGGTAGGGGGAAAGGAGAAGATAGTAGAAAGAAAGAAAAACAGGAATGCAAGGAATGTTTTTGTCGTTTGTTTTCAGTGAGTCTCTATTCACGATAATGATACTCAACAAAAATTATTACAGAAGAAGATTTCAGAAGAAGAAGAAGAAGAAGAAGACGAAGGAGGAGGAGGAGGAGGAGAAGGAGTTGGAGAGGAGTGGAGGAGGAGGAGGAGGAGGGAGGAGGAGAGGAGGAGGAGGAGAAGGAGGAGGAGGAGAAGTAGACGAAGAAGTAGATGACGATGATGATGTTGATGATGTTGATGATCATGATGATAATAATTTTGGCCATGATAATCGTTATGATGATGATAGAATGATAATGATAATCAGGGAAAGAACAATATGAAGAAGGAATGATAGGAATGTTGTATTTAGTATCTGTGTCATTATCACTGTCATCAAAGCTGTTTGTATCATCCGCATCAGCATCAGCATCATCGTAATCAACACCACCATGATCACCACCACCATCATCATGATCATCATCATGACAATGATCATCATCACAACCACCATCATCACCGTCATCATCATCATCATCAACATCATCATCAACATCAAGGAGAAGAATCAAAGAAGAGGAAAAAGGATGTGAGGTATTCCTTTCTTCAGTATCTGTGATTTGATGAGGCCGTGATCATCATTATCATTATCATGATATTTATCATTTGCCAGGATGAAAATAATAGTGAAGAACAAGAAAATTGACGATTGAGATGAAAAGTGAAAGGGTGGGATGGTCATGGGGGGGGGGGGGGGGGGGGGGTAGTGGAGGAGAGAAAGGGATGTATAACAATTTTGTCAACAGGCATTTGAAACAATATCTGATTTGAATACGATCAAAATCCTGTCGGTACAGAATTTTTACAATATCATATTTGTTACTTAACTCTAAACTGCAGTTACAATACATCACGAGTAAAATCCAGCATAGATTAATGGGATACAAAAACGAGAGAGATAACGTACCAAGAAATGCACAGATTTTCCATGTAGTTGATATTTGATAAACATGATATCTTAGTCTATAATAATTTTGCATTTGTTGATTAAAAAGGATCTCTTTACAGGTAATAGTTTGATTACGCCGTCCTGGAAAGAAATCAGACATAACTAATCTAACATTGGACATATTTTGTGCGTTGAACATTCAGATAGTTTGAATTGATTTATCAGTATCTAATTCATGTTGTTTTGCCAGTTTTCAGCATGGTTCGTCCCAGTGCAGTTTCAAGGAAAAGGTACTCGGCAGAATTCACCATCAGTACCTCTTGATTCTGATACAACGAATCAAGATTTGTATTTCCCAAACATTCTCGGTTTTTATGCTTTTTTTTTTTAAAGAGTACATGAGAACGTTTCAGAAAGATCTACTTGATGCGTTATGCGTAGAAGGATATGTAGAAGTTTGCTTCCTAAATGGCAAAACTGATTTCAGTGTTTGACTATTGAGAATCTTTGCTGATATATTTGTTTCATCTTCACGTGATGAGAGACCCCTGCCCCACCACCACCGCGCCCAATCTCCCCCACCCCACTCCCCTCTCAAAAAGAAAAAGTCCATAAGATGAGATTTTTTTTCCATTCGATTAGCAGTTTCTTCAAATCAGAGTCAGCACGAACAATAACTTCATCAACACCACTACCAATAACAACAACAACATCACCAACAGCGCCACTACCACCATCATCACCTTCACCACCATCACTACCACAACCAGCAACATCAAAATGTAAGGAGTGTTTTTGCATCATGGGGGCCAACCGGGAAGGCCTCCCTCTCCCCCTTTTTTCTCACCTCAACTCCCCCCATTTCTCCCCCCTCACCTTTTCCCCCTTCCCCCGCCTTCCTCCCCTTGGCTGTAAGATTCCAAGCTAAGGTATTTCAGTAAAATGTTTCCCAACTTTTTGCAAATGTGTGCCATCATTTCCCCCTTTCACGCCTCTCACTCTCCCCTCCCTGGCCAGCCTTTATCCTGTCGAACTCTTTTTTTTTTGTACTGTTTTGCTTGTTTTTTTTCCTTTCTCTTTTGTGGCATTTTTTTCCTGTCTCTC
>CM065723.1:42060857-42064299 GCA_033310375.1 Conus canariensis | reverse complement strand
CCCCCCCCCCCCCCCCCTCCCCTGCTTGTGTGGCATTTTTTAAAAAAATCTATCTCTGTTCTTAACTTCATAGCCTGTAAGCTTTCTTCTCTTGTTGCGCTTCATAACATGCTAAGTTTTCTATTGGAGTTGGCGACTTGGTAATGACAAGACGAACTCTGTTTAGAGTAAACGTATGCCATCCATTTTCGGTGTGTGTTGGTGTGTGTGTGTGTGGGTGCGTGCGTGCGTGCGTGGTGCGTTGCGTGCGTGCGTGCGTGCGCGCGCAGCGTGTGTGTATTGTGTGTTGTGTGTGCGTGCGTGGCGTGCGTGGTGTGTGGGTGCGCGTGTGTGTGTATGTGTGTGTGTGTGTGTGGTGTGTGTGTGTGTGTGTGTGTGTGTGTGTGTGGGGCACCCTTGTTGAACATTTGTCATCTCTATCATCATCATCATCGTCATCATCATCATCATCATCATCATCATCATCATCATCATCAACCTACGTTCAACCACTTCCACACAGGGTTAACATCGAAAATGAAACTGACTCAGAGGTTATTTACTCAAATCTGCTCTTTAGTCTGGTTAGTTTATATGGAAAGGCGTCTTTTGATTTCAATACTGCTATTAGTATTACCATCATTACTTATAAATAATTATTCATTGCAGTTTCATTATTTTTAACTTAATGCACTGACTTCTACACAGGGTTCAATGCCCTCTGAGCTTGTAGGGTAGACCACTACCTTTACCATCTACTTCACAATCGCGGGTCTCAGAGAGAGAGAGAGAGAGGAGAGTGAGAGAGAGAGAGAGAAGAGAGAGGGGAGAGAGAGAGAGAGAGAGAGATTTCTTGAACAAAACACCGCAGGTGTCTATCTCCCCATTCTGGTTGATAACACCAGGACCAAGGTGCCATCATCGTTATGGTATGAAACAAACAGCTCTTTGCCTACGTCCTCGACCGAAGAGGGTCACTTTTCCGTACCAACGTAAATCTTCTCAGCCTCATCTGCATCGAGGGAAATTTTTCTTTGAAAAAGAAGTAGAAAAAAAAGTAATTTGTTTTTATGTCTGTCCTACTTTCGAGACGATCGCCAGATTGGATTGGTCACCCCATGGTGTGCATGTCTGGGCAAAGTTGGGGTCAAAGTCCTGTTTCATGCTGGGAGATTCAGAGAGGAGTGCCTTGTGGGAAGGTGTGGTGATGGTCTCCACAAACTTTCCCATTTGCATGGACTAATTCATACATGCAGGTACGCGCGCGTGCATATGCACGTATATGCGCACAAAGCTACAGATGCCGAGAGAGAGAGAGAGAGAGAGAGAGAGAGAGAGAGAGAGAGAGAGAGAGGAAGAGAGAGGGGGGGGGGAACAAGGGGGAAAACAGACAGAGAGAAAGAGAGAGAGAGAGTCGGACAGACAGACAGGCAGACAGACAGACAGACAGAGCGTACAGACGGACGGATGGAGAGAGAGGGGAGCAAGAAAGAGAGAGAGAGGAGAGAGGAGAGAGAGAGAGAGAGAGAGAGAGTGAGAGAGGGGGGGGTTAGAGAGAGTGAGATAGTTAGAGAGAGAGAGGAACAGATACATAGAAAGAGTGACAAAAGCATAAACATCCCCCCCTTTCTCCCCCCCCTCCCCCCCCCCCCCTTTCCCCGGGTCATTCACCCGCTCCTATTTTCAGAAACCGTCCACGCTGCAGAAATAGGATAGGCCAACAGATAAATGGAAACAAACATTGCACAAAACCAGAGACACTGAAAAAAAAAGATGTATGCATACAGACAAATAAAAGGGAATTGACAGCGCAGTCTCTTCTCATTCCCCAGCCGACAGTTTTTGCTCGATCACTCTGAAGGATCTTCAGGGAAAGAGAACCTTCTGACTCTATAGCACACCCTGCGGTGTTCTGTGTTGCCAATACAAACTGTTCCATTCAGCTTCTCGCCAAGGGCCAATCACTCGCTGCAGACGGACTATCCAGTGTTTGTTATGACACCTTTTGAAAATACATGTGGTGTGTGGAAGAGAATAGAACGAAAGGGGGGGGGGGGGGGGAAGGGGGGTGATGTGTGGAGGAAGTGGGATGGGGAAGGGGATGGGGGAGGGTAGGGGGAAAGGAGAAGATAGTAAGAAAGAAAGAAAAACAGGAATGCAAGGAATGTTTTTGTCGTTTGTTTTCAGTGAGTCCTCTATTCACGATAATGATACTCAACAAAAATTATTACAGAAGAAGAATTTCAGAAGAAGAAGAAGAAGAAGAAGAAGGAAGGGAGAAGGGAGGGAGGAGGAGGAGGAAGGAGGGAGGAGGAGGAGGAGGAGGAGGAGGAGGAGGAGGAGAAGGAGGAGGAGAGAAGTAGACGAAGAAGTAGATGACGATGATGATGTTGATGATGTTGATGATCATGATGATAATAATTTTGGCCATGATAATCGTTATGATGATGATAGAATGATAATGATAATCAGGGAAAGAACAATATGAAGAAGGAATGATAGGAATGTTGTATTTAGTATCTGTGTCATTATCACTGTCATCAAAGCTGTTTGTATCATCCGCATCAGCATCAGCATCATCGTAATCAACACCACCATGATCACCACCACCATCATCATGATCATCATCATGACAATGATCATCATCACAACCACCATCATCACCGTCATCATCATCATCATCAACATCATCATCAACATCAAGGAGAAGAATCAAAGAAGAGGAAAAAGGATGTGAGGTATTCCTTTCCTTCAGTATCTGTGATTTGATGAGGCCGTGATCATCATTATCATTATCATGATATTTATCATTTGCCAGGATGAAAATAATAGTGAAGAACAAGAAAATTGACGATTGAGATGAAAAGTGAAAGGGTGGGATGGTCATGGGGGGGGGGGGGGGGGGGGGGTAGTGGAGGGAGAGAAAGGGATGTATAACAATTTTGTCAACAGGCATTTGAAACAATATCTGATTTGAATACGATCAAAATCCTGTCGGTACAGAATTTTTACAATATCATATTTGTTACTTAACTCTAAACTGCAGTTACAATACATCACGAGTAAAATCCAGCATAGATTAATGGGATACAAAAACGAGAGAGATAACGTACCAAGAAATGCACAGATTTTCCATGTAGTTGATATTTGATAAACATGATATCTTAGTCTATAATAATTTTGCATTTGTTGATTAAAAAGGATCTCTTTACAGGTAATAGTTTGATTACGCCGTCCTGGAAAGAAATCAGACATAAACTAATCTAACATTGGACATATTTTGTGCGTTGAACATTCAGATAGTTTGAATTGATTTATCAGTATCTAATTCATGTTGTTTTGCCAGTTTTCAGCATGGTTCGTCCCAGTGCAGTTTCAAGGAAAAGGTACTCGGCAGAATTCACCATCAGTACCTCTTGATTCTGATACAACGAATCAAGATTTGTATTTCCCAAACATTCTC
>CM065723.1:42050857-42053357 GCA_033310375.1 Conus canariensis | reverse complement strand
GTTCTATTCCAAGGTAGAGACTCTGCTGGGTTGATCATGTTCTCGTGGTCTGCCAGCAGGTCGAATCTCAGAGGAATTGTTGTATGGGACCCTGGCAAAAAAAAAAAAGCACAATGCCAAAACACACTGATGCTTTAAGGAAATCTCTGAAACCGGAACTTGGAGACTCTGGATATGAATACTAAGAGATTAAATCAGCTTTGAGACAACCATAATCACTGGAGACAGGAGCTGAACAAAAGGCCTTCACAGAGGAGCTGAACAAAAGGCCTTCACAGAGGAGCTGAACAACAGGCCTTCACAGAGGGAAGGTCAAACTGGGACGATCTCCTGAAGGGACAGGGGCGTGGCAAAAGAAAAGCCAGATGACAACACCTGAGGAAACATTCTGAAGCGGACTGTCGTCACTCTCGTCTTGTTCTTTACAACAACACCAGGCACCACTGATTTTTTCAGAGCTTCTAATAGTCGTCCTCCAAGACCAAGGGAAGCCTATGATGGTTATAAGACAAAGGAAACCAATGATGATTATGTTGTTGAATTTGAACCTTTTTTTTTAATCACCTTGTAATTAAGATGTATACTGTCCTGATCTTATTTCCTACATCTCAGAGCCTATCCTACCTCTCTCTTCCCCACCTCCCTCTCTTTACCTTGAGTCTCTCTCTCTCTCTCTCCTCTCTCTCTCTCTCTCTCTCTCTCTCTCTCTCTCTCTCTCCTCTCTCTCTCTCTCTCTCTCTCTCTCTCCTCAAGAGCTTGACCTTCGGGCTTTAAATCTCCACGAAGGTACGAGCAAACAGACCGTCCAAAGTGTTAGACTCGCCCCCCTCCAAGACGTTAAACGATGAAGAATACCTTCTCAAGACCCACTAATTGCCCTTTCCAATCCCGTTAAAGACTCCCCTCTCGACACCCCTCCCCCATCTCCCCGACCCCCACTCGAGATAAGATGCGTAAGTTGAGACGAGATGCCGCCGCCCAAGAGGGGTGCGAGACTTCATATAGCCAGCCCCATGTCCGTCACCCGAAGGACGGAGCAAGCTCATTACCCTTAAGAGTTCAATACCACAAGATCCGGTTTCTAAGCTGCCATTGAAAATCTGTTGTCCGTTTGACGGTTGTCGTTATTCACTCTTCAGAGCCTTTGTTCAAACAGGTTAAGATGTGTGGTTGCTGGACTTGTACTGTGGCATTCTGACGAAGAACGAAAAAAAAAAAAGAAAAAGAAAAAAAGCGGGAGTTATTAGTAAGGTGTGTGTCTTGGAGTTGTCACTTAAAACGGGGGCTCTCCAAGTCTTGAATGGCCGTCGTTTAAAGCCTTCTCTCTCACCCACCCACCACCCACTTTGGGAACCCACGAGTAAGGACTTTCAAACATTGCCTGGTGTTGATTGTTGACACTACGAGTTGAAGTAAATGACTTTGGAGAGGCTGGAAGCCTTGCAACGCCCTGCTCACATTCCTGTTACGCATTTAGGTTCGCTGCGAAAAGGCCGGAAGCCCCCCTCCCCCCCCCCCCTCTCTCTCTCTCTCTCTCTCTCTCTCAGCTAGTAGATCATCTTGCTTAAGACAGTCTTGGCTAACTTTCTTTCGTATATATTTCTATGTGCTTGTGCTTTCTTTATATAAGACATTCATTTCAATGTGGGAACATGGCCTTAAATCGGAGACATTAATTTTGCATCCATATTGTCTTTAAACGTTGTTTAGATTTAAAAAGGCATTTGATCTTGTTAATCAGAATGCATTGTTGGAGATTAATCAAAACTGGGGTCAGGAATAAATTGTACTGCATAGTTAAAACAACGTACGCTTCATCAGTTTCATGCATGACAGTAAATGGCAAATACTCGCTTTTTTTTTCAACTGCCCGACAGGTGTACCTCAAGGACGCTGTCTAAGCCCTGAAGTGTTTTCCTTTTTCCATGAATCCTGTCCTTGACTCTCTCTCAGGGAGAGGGTGTTCAGAAATTGTTCAGAGACAGATCATAAGGCGTACGAGTTTGTTCTATTTCCATCGAATACAAACAAACAAAAATGCTCTGAACTATACAATGTATTTAAAATTCCCCTTGAAAATGAGACCTATATTTTTACATGTTGCATTAATACACCCGCAATTAAGGTGAATCCCGATAAACATCAGTATCCAGATGATTCCCAGAAAGGCAAAGGCTAGCATGACTTGAGCTTTTTGTTAAAAAAAATGAAATTGCAAACGGATGTAATTATCTGGAATATGATCCCACCCAAAGCCTCCCTCTCCCTGTCCTCTCCTTCCCTCCTCCCCTTTCCCCACCTCTGGCCTTACCACATACAATGATTTAGATACATAGCATCTTGTGAACTCATCTAACAGCGCAGGGGACTTAACGTCTGTGTTAGAAGTCACTTGCTGTGTTGATGGTTTTTCACGCTTTCAGCCATACAAAGTTATATGTAAATCGACGCGCTGTGTTTATGACTGTTCGTGAAGTTATTGGTTTCGCTGATTTATTCT
>CM065723.1:42038357-42045857 GCA_033310375.1 Conus canariensis | reverse complement strand
TTCAGAGTTATTGCCCCTAGTCGCCAAAAAAGAAGAAACAGTTCTGAAAAAAAAAAAATATATATATATATATATATTATATATATTCTGGCTTCATTCTAGTCCCCTGAGAGAGACCGGTTTGGTCGAAATATTGGGAAGAATTTTATGAGTCTGTTGTTTTTAATCTTCATTTTATGTGCGTTATTTATATATAATATATATATATTATATTTTATTTTTTTTTTTTTTTTTTTAATGGAGAGAAAGCTCCATGGCGCATTCCATGTGCTGTACCACTCACGACAAAACAAGTTCTTGTAGAGTGCTGGGCCTTGCATGACGTCAGACATAAACGCTTTACAGCAGACTCTATCAAAACCTTCTTCAGATATGTTCCACCGAATCCAGTTTCTGAGTTCCTAAACAAGATGAATAACATTTCGTCTAATCTAAGATGTTATGTAAGAAGATTTAAACTAAATTTCGCATGTTTGTTTAAATAGAAGTTCTCTGAGGGTTTGTTTGTTTGTTTTCTTCACAACTATATAAGGAATTGGCTCTGATGAGGAGACGCCCCTGATACGGGCACCTGTAGTGCGTTGGCCTATAAATAACATAAACTAAACTGACTCCTGCCCACTAACTAATTGAATCTGAATTGCCAAAAATTTTCCGCCCGGTAGATTGAACCATTTTTTTTTGTGTGTGTGTTTCTTTGCGTTTAATTTTTTTGATGCACAGATTCGTGTTACCTTGCTCAGCTCCACCCCAAATTCTCCATTCCCTGCTCTTTTATCCCCGTCTTCCTCATTCTTCTTCTCTTCTTCGTTCTTTTCTTCTTTTTAACACTTCGTTGTCTTTTCTTCTTCTTCTTCTTCTTCTGTTTCTTGTTCTTGTTCTTGTTCTTCTTCCTCATTCTTCTTCTCTTCTTCGTTCTTTTCTTCTTTTTAACACTTCGTTGTCTTTTCTTCTTCTTCTTCTTCTTCTGTTTCTTGTTCTTGTTCTTGTTCTTCTTCCTCATTCTTCTTCTCTTCTTCGTTCTTTTCTTCTTTTTAACACTTCGTTGTCTTTTCTTCTTCTTCTTCTCTTCTTCTGTTTCTTGTTCTTGTTCTTGTTCTTCTTCCTCATTCTTCTTCTCTTCTTCGTTCTTTTCTTCTTTTTAACACTTCGTTGTCTTTTCTTCTTCTTCTTCTTCTTCTGTTTCTTGTTTGTTCTTGTTCTTCTTCCTCATTCTTCTTCTCTTCTTCGTTCTTTTCTTCTTTTTAACACTTCGTTGTCTTTTCTTCTTCTTCTTCTTCTTCTTCTGTTTCTTGTTCTTGTTCTTGTTCTTCTTCCTCATTCTTCTTCTTTTTTCTTCTTTTTAACTCCTCATTGTCTCATCATCATCATCATCATCATCTTCTTCTTCTTCTTCTTCTTCTTCTTCCTTCCTCCTCTTCTTCTTCTTCCTAGTCGTCGTCGATGTCGTCGTCGTCCTCCTCCTCTTTCTGTTCCTCATAATCTCCTTCACCTTCCTCTTTTCGCTCTCTCAGCTACCACCATTGCTTTCTGTTTCTTTCTTTCTTTCTTTCTTTCTTCCTTATTTTCGATCTTGAAGGGTTACACTAAATGTACAAGGCTTTTAGACTGACGTGTAGCTGATTGATGCTTTTCAAATCATTTTTCAAGCCCTGTCTTCCACGGATCAGTGTGATGACTAGCTATGGTCATGATATGCGCAGTATAAGGACAGGGATTTCACATCGTGATCACCTCCTGCTTGACAAGGGCAGGTATTCTCCGGCAAAACCGCTGTCATTGTCATTTTCTTTTTTTCTTTTTGTCCTCCTTCTTGTTCCTGGTTGTGTTTGTTTTCTTGTTCTTGTTCTTGTACTTCTTGTTCTTATTCCTGTTGTTGTTGCTGTTAGTTGTTTGTTTGTTTGTCATTCTTTTTGTTGTTTGTTGTTGTTGTTTTCTTTTCTTTCTTCTTCTTCTTCTTCTTCTTCTTCTTCTTCTTCTTCTTCTTCTTTCTTCTTCTTCTTCTTCTTCTTTTCTTTCTTTCTTCTTTCTTTCTTTCTTTCTTTTTCTTTCTTTCATTATTTCTTTCGTTCGTCCTTTCTTTCTTTCTTCTTCACCATTAGAGTGTGGTATGCAGCATGATGTGGAGTGGGGGATGGGAAGGTGGGAGGTGGGAGTGGTGTGAGGGTGGGTAGTTGAACAACTCATCATCCTCTAAGCCGACTACTCCTACTACTTCTGCCGCCGCCGCCGCCGCCGCCGCTGCTGCTGCTGCTGCTGCTGCTGCTGCTGCTGCTGCTGCTGCTGCTGCTAGGACTGCTGTTGTTTCTGCTGTTCCTGCTTTTGTTCCTGATCCTGCTTCTGTTCCTGTTGCTGTTGTTGTTGTTGTTGCTGCTGCTGCAGCTGTTATGTCCTCCTATTTTGATCGAGCGCTTTTCGGGGTGGATAAATGAAACATGAAGCCGTTCTTATTCATCACAGTACGAACAGATTTGATTTGTTGTATTGTATTGATTTATGTTGCATCATATTCTATCAAAACTTTAGAGATGTACTTGGACGCTTGGAATCAAAGGACCGTGCAGCCGTGAACATAATGATAGAGCACAACGGAGTATCAATAAGGACAGAGAGTCTACAATCGCCAGTTAGTATGTAAGCAATCCCTCCGACGTGAAGATAACGAAGCTATATTCAAAACTGTTCATCGTTTTATTAAACAATCTAAACGTTTTTGAAGAACATGTTAGTAAAACTTCGCATGCAGTAATGATACATATGTTTATCATACTGAAATCTTAGAGCAGAACACATTCTCTCTCTCTCTCTCTCTCTCTCTCTCTCTCTCTCTCTCTCTCTCTCTCTCTCTCTCTCTCTCTCTCTCTCTCCCCAAATGCTTCATATGAAGGTTAATGGTGTGTGAGTGGTTGATTCTCATGCATTTTATAGTCTTCAGTGTTTACTCTTTGCTTACTACTATCTTTTCTTATTTTTTCTCGATTTTGTACATGTTTGCGTTTATGTGTAAAGCATGTTTATGTACATTTATTTTATGTACATATATTTACATTTTGTATACGTGTGGGTATGGTTTTGCTTGTTTTTTTTGCGTCTTTTGTTTAGCATAGTAACTTTAATAGTCTCCTGACATTTCCTTGTCACATGTGTAATTATAAACATTTGAACACACTGTAAGCATTATTAGCTTGCTGATGTTCAGATTTTCACTTTTTTTTTTTTTGTAAAGCTACGTGATTATAAAGTGGAAAATAAATTGATTTAAACCAGTATGCATTCCTGCATCTCAGTGCTCCCATACATGAGATGAAGGTCTTGGAGACAAAAGAGAAGATGGAGAGGCTGGAAAACATACATGAGATGAACGTCTTGGAGACAAAAGAGAAGATGGAGAGGCTGGAAAACATACATGAGATGAAGGTCTTGGAGACAAAAGAGAAGATGGAGAGGCTGGAACGAAAGTCTAGGGAACTGTTGAATAACTACAAAGTCACGCGGAAGTCACAGGATAGTAAACAACACACACACACACAACACACACACACACACCACACACACACACAACACACAACACACCACATGCGCACAACACACACACACACACACACACACACACACACACACATGCACACACACACACACACACACACACACACACATGCACACATCACACCACACACACACACAACACACACACACACACACGACACACAAACACACACCAACACACACACAACAAAACACACACGCACACACACACACCAACACAACACACACACACACACACACACACACACACCACACACACACACACACACACACACCACCACACACACACCACACACACACACCACACACACACACAGCACACACACACACACACAAACACACACGCACACACACACAAACACACACGCGCACACACACGCACACACACACACACACCCCACACACAACACACACACACACACATACACATACACACGCACGCACGCACACACACACACACACACACACACACACACACACACACACACACACACACACACACACCACACACACACTCACACGTCACGGGTTGTTGTTTTGTTGTTGGTGTTGGTGTTGTTGCTGTTGTTGTTGTTATTGGCCGTCGTTGTCGTCATCTTGGTGTCCCCTCCCCCCCCCCCCCCGCCCACACACACACACTCTCTCTCTCTCTCTCTCTCTCTCTCTCTCTCTCTCTCTCTCTCTCACTCCAAGCAAAAAAAAAACGTCCTACATCTTACTCCGGAGAAATGAGAAAAAAAAAAGAAGAAAAAAACACCCATGAGGGAGTCAGAAAAGTAGGGCCCAAATTCCCCTGACACCGGCGGACAGTGCAAAAGTCAGGCAGTGGTCACAAGGTGTCAGTCAGGGATGAAGTGATCGTTGACAGCCCTGACATTTCCAACACCACCTTCCTTCCCTCCCCCCCCCCCCCCCCCCACACACACATACCCACACCTCTCCCCCTTCCACCCCCCTCCTCCAGCCCCCCCCTTCCCCGTCCCCCCCTCCTCCCACCCAATCCCTCCTCCCTGGCACGAGCATCTCGTTGTTTGCATCCCTCCCCGCCTGCTGTCCCGTTTTTTCTATACTGCAGCCGTTCTATATATTCCCCCCACTATTTGCTGCTCTTTCACCCTCCTCACCCCACCCCCCTTTCCTCCTCATCTCCTCTCCATCCTCCCCCCACCCCCCCCCCCCCCCCCGCCCTCCCTCCCCTGTAACTGCACCTCTAGCGGAGGGTGAGTCCCTCTGAAGGTCACGGTATTTTGCGCGTGTAAAATACGAGTTGCTGAAGTGCATTAGTGGTAGTGAAGGGACCATAAGTGACTGGCCAGAAACCGGCAGATGATGTATGGACGGGACAGTACGGTGTTGTTGTATTGCTTAGATTTGAGCTGGTCTGTTCTTTTTTCGTCTTTCTTTTCTTTCTTTTTTTTTTTTGTTTTTTTTTTTGATACTTTTCTTCTTATTATTCTGATTTTTCATCACCACCACCACCACCACCCCCCTCCCCCTCCTCGCCCTTTTGGGTCGTTTTTCTTTCCGTTTTCGTTTTCCTTTTGCCATTTTTTTCTTTTTCTGTTCTGTTTCTGGTTTTGGAATCATGCTATCTATTTATCTCCCCCCCCCCCTCTCTCTCTCTCTCTGTCTCTCTCTCTCTCTCTCTCTCTCTCTCTCTCTCTCTCTCTCTCTCTCTCTCTCTCTCTCTCTCTCTCTCTGTCCATCATTGATCTATCTCTTCGGAGAGATAGATAGATAGGTACGGTAAGATAGGCATGTGCGCGCACGCATGTGTGTGTGTGTGTGTGTGTGTGTGTGTGTGTGTGTGTGTGTGTGTGTGTGTGTGTGTGTGTGTGGGTGCGTGCGTGCATATGTGTGCATGTGTGTGTGCGTGTCAGTATGTGTGTGTCAGTGTGTGTGCGCGTGCGTGTGCGTGCGTATGTGCGTGCGTGTATGTGTGTGTATGTGCGTGCGTGAGCGCGTGCGTACGTGTGTGTGTGTAAGTGCGTGCGTGAGCGCGTGCGTACGTGTGTGTGTGTGTGTGTGTGTGTGTGTGTGTGTGTGTGTGTGTGTGTGTGTGTGTGTATGCGCGCGCGCAAAGACTCTGAATATGAAGCAGATCTACTCCCCACCTATTTCAAAACCACTCTCCGATGAGTGAGTTTTAAGCCTAGACTAGTTCAGGAGTGAGCATAGGCAAGTGCTCAAACTAACTCTCTCTATGTGACAGGGAAGTTTGAAATCGGCACGTACCAATATTACTTGCTCCATGGGCTGTTTCTACACCACGCCCCCGCCCCCCCCCCCCCCCCCCACTCACTCACAGGGAAGTAGTTCCAGAAAGGGGGCGGAGGTAGGGGGAGCGGCAACTTTGGTTCTGTCAAGGGTTTAGAATCAATCCCCTCCCTTTCTTTCTAGTTAAGTTTGGCACTGACAACTTTGATGGAGAGGATTCGAGTGATTTTGGAATAAAGGATGATGATGGTGATGATAATGGTGATGGTGATGGTGATGGTGATGAAGATGATGATGATGATGATGATGGTGATGATGATGATGGTGATGATGATGATGATGATGATGATGATGACGACGACGACGATGATGATGGTGGTGATGATGCTGATGGTGATGGTGATGATGGTGATGATGATGATGATGATGATGACGACGACGATGATGATGATGGTGGTGATGATGTTGATGGTGATGGTGATGATAATGATGATGATGATGACGACGACGATGATGATGATGATGATTGCAGATTCATTCTGCCCTTTTCTTCGTTGCATTACATTACATTACATCACCCGATGTTTTGTTAACTATATAAAGTACATATTTAGTATCGTTAACAGTACACAAAGAAAGGAATAGATACACGAATGACTATGAAAAAAAAGAAAGAAAGAAAGAAGGAAAGAACAAAAAAACAAGTAAATAAATGAAAATAGCATGTTATAGAATTTCACTTGGTCGTAGGTTTTTCTTATCCAACGCAGTCACTGGCAGGACGCTTGTGACTTCCGTTGTCAGTGGCGCCATACGTAACATGGCGTCTCTTGATCTCTCTCTCTGTACTATAGTATTGATCATATACTCACACTGAAATATTTCGTCTACCCTTTTGACAGTACTGATGTAGACCAGTATCGAAGAAATCGTATACTCACTCTGAAATCTTTAGTCTATCCTTTTTACAGCATTGTTGTATGACCGTATTGAAAAAAAAAATCGAATAGTCACACTGACATCATCCGTATACCCTTTTTACAGTACCGATGTGTCATAGTATCGAAAAGTCGTATATACTCACACTAAAATCATTCTTCTATATTTTTCACAGTACTGATGTATAGCAATAAGGAAAAATGATATGCTTGTACTTAAATCATTCATCTAGCCTATCTTGTGATCGCTGAATTCTTCCACGAAATTCTAATACTAATTTCAAACGATACTATCTGTTTCGACTCAGTCGACGTGGTAGATCATCTTTCAACCAATCAGAATGTAATAATTGTCTGTTTCTCGGCATAGCCAACAAACACTCGCAGACTTGAGCCATTTCTAGAGCAATAGCAACAAATTCGATTGGGGAAACGGGACGAAACAGGTCATAACAAATTAATGAGGCGATTATCGGAAGGAGAGGAAGGGTAGGCCAGATAATGTGACACGGATAATGGAAGGCTTGGCATCACTGCCTTGTTTGGTGCCAATGTCAATTTGTCGCCATGACCAATCTACAAAGGTCTTGGCTGTTCATTGACTGACTAGTGCTGTCACACTCTGTAACCTGAAGGTCAGTTCTTTCCCTTTGTGCGTATGCTTTCAGGTTGTTGAACTGCGATGCTTTTCGCTGCTGCTGCTGCTGGTTGTGGTGGTGGTGGTGATTATGAAGATGATGATGATGATGACAAAGATGATTATTAATAAAACTTGATCCTTTTCCTTGTCAGCCTTTCT
>CM065723.1:42033357-42035857 GCA_033310375.1 Conus canariensis | reverse complement strand
GAATGACGGACCTCGCCCCTCTCCTTCCGCCGCATGTAACCTTCCCTGAACTGAATCAAGTACCCATTTACCGCTGGGTGGATAGAGAGGGTTTTGAAACCCCAAACAATCTGACCCCACGAGTGGCTTGAACTCATGACCGGCAGTCCTGCAGGCAAACGCCGAAACTGCGTGACTACGGGGTCCCCGTAATCACGAATGCGGCACAAAAATGGCATTGGCAAGGGTTTTTTTTTTGTTGTTGTTGTTGTTTTTGTTTTGTTTTTGCCCATAGGACCGGTTTTGGACAGGTGCACATACTGTCCTTTGTTACTGTGTCATTTCCGTCCTCTTCATTCCAGAACTGGTAGAACGCGTTAACAACAACAACAAAAAGTATATATATTGGGTTTTTTTTTTGAAAACTCAACAACAAACATACTACGGTATTGCACACCAGCCTTTTTCTGGGATAGCATTCTTCTTAAAACCGAAAAGGCAGAGGAGTCAACTTACCACTTTCCGCGGTCACTGAGGAGAAACAATCAGGTTTCGAAATACCGGTATCTGACCAGGAGTTATATGTTAGTGAGTTTCCTCCCCATTGGAGATTGTCTCCCCCTTGGAGACTATAAGCTTGCTGAAGGCTCATTTTGAGAAGCATTTATTATTCCCCATTCACCCACTCAAGCACATACTGTTAGTTAGGCAGAATTATCTACCACTGCAGATATATATATCTAACGCATTGACATGCTCAACTTTTTGTTTTGTTTGTTTTATTAAAATAACTAGACAAGGAGGTATGGGGAATGTTCTTCGTCTGTACATCGAACACGCTGAATAAACGTAATATCCTTTAGTGCCAACTTGTTTGGAGAGCTGAACTGTTCTGAGTCATTCAATCAAATGAAACAGAGACAAAAATGTTGAGTCCAAATCGGCACTCTTGCCTAAGATGAGGTCAACGCAGTATACGATTCGTTCAAACCAACCAGATCTCAGTTCCTTTCAGAAAACGAACGATGTGCCGCAAAAGTAACATTTGAGGCACCTCTAACGCTTGCGACAAACGTTTCTTTTGCAGCATATTGTTCGTAACATTTGTCGCCAACAAATGTGCCGCAAAAGAAACGTTTGCGGGACCTCTAACGTTTGCAACAAACCTTACTTTTGCGGGCATATCGTTCGTAAAAAGAATGTACCTAAAAAAAAAAAACAACGTTTGCGGCACCTTTAACGTTTGCGACAAACGTTACTTTTGCAGCACATTATTCGTGAAACATTTGTCGCAATCGAATCTGCCGCAAAATTAACTATTGCGGCACCTGTCACGTTTGCCACAAACGTTACTGTTGCGGCACATTGTTCTTAATATTTGTCATACACGAATGTGCCGCAGAAGTAACGTTTGCGGCACCTCTAACGTTTGCAACAAACGTTACCTTTGCGACACATTGTTCGTAACATTTGTCGTAAGCACATTGGTCGTAACATTTGTCGCGAGCACACTGTTTGTAATATTTGTCCCAAACGTTAGATATGCCGCGAACGTTACAGGTTTCGCAAACGTTGGAGGTGTCGCAAACATTAGAGATGACACAAACGTTACAGGTTGTCACAAACGTTACATGTGTTGCAAACGTTACAGATGTCGCAAACGTTGGAGGTGCCGCAAACGTTACAGGTATCGCAAACGTTACAGGTGTAGTAAACGTTATAGGTGTCACAAATGTTGGAAGTGCCGCAAACGTTACAAGTGTCGTAAACGTTAGAGGTCCCACGAACGTGTCACTGTGAGGCGACTGTGCTGATAAAGCACAAAAAAAAACAAAAAAAAACCCGCAGACAATCGAATCACAAGACAAACCACGACGCGTTTCGGCCTCTTAGGTCTTCTTCAGGCAAGAGACACAACACTCAGGACAACGAAAATGAACGGACAATCACCGATCATCATCCAATTCGGCGGCGCAAGATAGGCAGGCGTTGAATCTGTTACGTCAGGTTCGTTGAACTCTGAACAACAGCTGCGTGCTGCGGGAATGAGTATCGCATCTGACCGCTCGACCCTTGACATTTCAGACCCGTCATTGACTAAGCTGACCTGCACTCGTACGCGCTCCTTAGCCCCTCCCTCCCCCCCCCCCCTCTCCCCCCCCCCTTCTCCCTTCCCTTCTCCCTCCCTCTCCTGCAATTTCCTAACCCCCTCCCCTCCTCCCCTCCCCTTCTACTCTCCCTGCTCCTCGCCCTACCTTCCGCCCCACCCCTACCCCCCACCCCCTCTTCGTTCTCCGCCCCCCCCCCTCCCTCACTCACTCTTCATCCGTCTCCATGTACTATTGACTGTGCACACCATCTTCCCCACTCTCCCATCGACCTCCCTCCCCCCCCCCTCCCCCCAACATTACTGTCCTTTCGGCCTTTTATCCCACCCACCCCCCACCCCACCCCATCCCCACCCCCACCCCATCCCCACCCATCTTCTTAGCTTTTATTATTGTCTTTCTTCCTGCTCCTT
>CM065723.1:42008357-42013357 GCA_033310375.1 Conus canariensis | reverse complement strand
TGCGCTTGTCATGGTAAAGAGCGATCAAAGCTCTCTCTCTCTCTCTCTCTCTCTCCTCTCCCCTCTCCTCTCTCTCTCTCCTCTCTCTCTGTCTGTGTGTATTTGTATGTGTAGGTGTGTGTGTGTGTGTTGTTGTTGTTGTTGTTGTTGTTGTTGTTGACATTTTCCTAGCAATAATACCTGTTTCTCTCAAGAAAACAAGGATAACAGTTATCATCTCAAGGAAAATAAGAAAATCAGGAATCCTCAGGGGAAAAAAACAGGGAAAAAAAACAGTGATCATCCTCAGGAAAACAGGGAATACACTTGTAATCCTTAGGAAAATAATTATGATCATATAATAACAACTCTTTCCGCTCCTTTCGCTGTTTTCCTCGAAGCTCATAACTCTTTTCCTTTGTCATCGTCTTTTGACGCGAGTATTCTCCCATATCCTCCTCTGCACGTCTCATTCGAAGAACTGGAAGGAGACTGGAGTTTCCTCGCGTGTTGACTCGCAAGAGAAAATCTTTTTCTAAGCTGGGTGTCTCAGGCGGCAGTTGAACCAAGATGTCTTAGAACAAAAGAACAATACTTTATTCATGTGGCTAACGCTGCCCCACTTTAAGGCGAACAAGATGGATGTTTTTGGGTTTTTTTTACGGGGTAAAGGCTGGTTTCAAAGCATATTATTCTTGGCTTCACACCACTATTTTTGTGTTTTTTTCCTATCTGACTCTACCTTTTTCTCCCCCCCCCCCCCCCCCCCCCTCTTTTCTCCTCTCTCTATGTGTCTTTCCTGTCCTCCTTTGCCTCTGTTTCTTTTATTACAGGTCTGAGCTCTTCCCAGTCTGTACCTGTTTTCACTCTGCTGTCATTTATAGTGTCAACGATTTTTGCAGTAATGTGGTGACTAGGTAGTGAATATGTAAAATACTATCCATGATAGACACTGGCTGAGTGTCTTGTTACCTGTTAGGCTTTTTGCTGCAATTTTAGTGGCACCATCGTCTCTTTTCCTTTGTCTCTATTTTGATATAGGTTTGTGTGTTGGTGGGATATGCGATTCCTCGGATTCTGTAAATTTGAAAGCTATCGGCCTACAACAGATTCACCACACTCATTAAGAAGTATAACTTCTTTGTTTTATTTATGCAAGTTTTCCTGTTGATGATTTCGACGAAGCTATGGATATCTACTCTGATCTGAGCCCTTATGATGGTAAGACTGCGTTCAATCCTCTTCCATTTATACAGAAACGTCCCCGCGTCAACCAGGTCCGGGGAATACCGACACTTGCAGTGTTGATCAAGAAATCTGAGCCGCACTCTGAGAGACGCATCCTTTCAGGGGATGGCATTTTTAACCGTGTGGTTCCAGCTTCTACCCATCTAAGCTGGTAACGTACCCAGTTCTGGAATGGAAACCATCTAAGTTGGTAACACACCCAGTTCTGGAATGGAAACCATCTAAGCTGGTAACACACCCAGTTCTGGAATAGAAGCCATCTAAGCTGGTAACGCACCCAGTTGTGGAATGGAAACCATCTAAGCTGGTAACATACCCAGTTCTGGAATGGACACGGCGGGGGTGAAAATTCGACAGAGCAAATTAACAAACGCCTCTGGAACCTCTGTTTGTTCTGGAATGGAAACCATCTAAGCTGGTAACACACCCAGTTCTGGAATGGAAGCCATCTAAGCTGGTAACACATCCAGTTCTGGAATGGAAACCATCTAAGTTGGTAACACACCCAGTTGTGGAATGGACACGGCGGGGGTGAAAATTCGACAGAGCAAATTAACAAACGCCTCTGGAACCTCTGTTTGTTCTGGAATGGAAACCATCTAAGCTGGTAACACACCCAGTTCTGGAATGGAAGCCATCTAAGCTGGTAACACATCCAGTTCTGGAATGGAAACCATCTAAGTTGGTAACACACCCAGTTCTGGAATGGAAACCATCTAAGCTGGTAACACACCCAGTTCTGGAATGGAAACCATCTAAGCTGGTAACACACCCAGTTGTGGAATGGACACGGCGGGGGTGAAAATTCGACAGAGCAAATTAACAAACGCCTCTGGAACCTCTCCCCCACCATCTGAGTAACGATCAAACACGTAATGCTAGAACGAGAGTTTAGAGAAATATACTACCTTGACTACTCCTCCATATTCTGCTTTCCTCTTCCTTTTTTCCCCACTGCCCCGCGTCGACCCCCCCCCCCCTCCCCGCTCTTCCCCCTCCCCCCCCTCCCCTCACCAAAAACTACTGTCATCGCGTTTTTAATCCGTTAATTTTTTGGTCCTTGTTCTGATACCAGGACACACACACACACACACACACACACACACGCGCGCGCGCGCGCGCGCGCGCACACACACACACACACTCACCTGCCTCTGTCTGTCTGGCTGACTGGCTGTCTCTGTCTCGGTCTGTGTCTATTTTTCTGTTTGTCTGTCTGCCCGTCTGTCTGTATGTCTGTCTGTTTCTCTCTCTCTCTCTCTCTCTCTCTCTCTCTCTCTCTCTCTCTCTCGCTCCATCTCTCTTTCGCTCTCTCTCCTCTCTCTCTCTCTCTCTCTCTCTCCTCGCTCTCTCCTTGTTTTTTGTTTAGTGGGTGTGTTCTTTGACAATTCTCACATCGCCAGTTCCACATGCCTACTTTTTTTCCCCTAGTTTCCACACAGGCAGTAAACAGAAGCCCGACGAGTAATACATTATCCATGGTGATTTCAGCAGCTGAGTGGGGAGTACAGGCTCAGACACCCGGAAGTCTTGAGGGAAAAAAGTGTGTGTGTGTGTGTGTGTGTGTGTGTGTGTGTGTGTGTGTGTGTGTGTGTGTGTGTGTGTGTGTGTGGTGGTGTGTGTGTGTGTGAGAGAGAGAGAGAGAGAGAGACTTCCATTACGGCTGAGGTCTCAAGCCCTTGCAGAGGTCATATCAGGTTTATCAACACAAGATAAGAATCGGAAACAAAAAATCTCAACTCTTCACACGGAGTAACACATGCAACAACCACATCAATCAGACAGAAAGAAGGGAGAAAGAAAGAAGAAATAAACAAACAAAGACATTAAAAAAAACAAACAAACGAACGTTCGGAGAAAGAAAGAAAGAAACAGCAGCAACAACAAAGACAAAAAGGGATGAACAAGAAAGACAGAGAAAAGAGAAAGAAAAGTGTTGTTTTTTTTTTAAAGGACGAACAAAAAGAATAAAAGAAAGATAGATAAGAAAGAGTTGACAACGCCAAAAGAGAAAACTAATGAAAGAAAGAACAAAAATCCAAAAACAGAAACACAGAAAGAGGAGCCGAAAGAAAGGACAAAAAATAAAGAGAAAGAAAAAAAAAAAAGGGGGGGGGGGGGGGAATCGAAAGAAAGAATAAAAAAAAAAAAAAAAACATGGACAGAAAAGCGAACAAACAAGAAAGTGAAGAATTTTCTCTGCCGTTTATGAAGTCTCATTTTCCGCAGTTATCTCCGTAAATCAGATTTGCTCGAGATCTACGTTTATTATCACAATGAATAATGGGCCCAACAATTTATCACACCTATTTTCTAAGTGAGAGGGGGGAAAAGGAAAGAAAGAAACAAGACATACCAAACAATCAAGACATACAGAACAATCAACAGGCGCTGAAAGAATTTCTTTTTTTTTTTTTTAATCTATACAAAATAAACACACAAGATGTGAAGGAAGAGGAAATGAAAAATTGTTCAGGAGATAAAAAAAAAAGAAGGATAAACATAAAAGAAAAGAACAAACAAAATAAACAAAGCTGGAGGTGGGAGGGGTGGGGGGGGGGGGATGGGAGAAATGGCAGAAACAAAGAAAAGAAGCGATAGGAAGCAAAACCAAAACCTACCACATGTAACAGAAAGCAAAGGAAAAAGAGAAAGGAAGGAAGGAAGAAGACAAAGAGATGAAGGAAAGAAAGAACAAAACAAGTGCAGGCGACAAGAGATGAACAGCAGAGAGAGAGAGAGAGAGAGAGAGAGAGAGAGAGAGAGAGAGAGAGAGAGAGAGAGAGAGAGAGAGAGAGAGAGAGAGAGAGAGAGAGAAACAAGAAGAATGGTAACAAAAGAGTAGAGTACAAAAGAAAAGAAGAAATTAAAGAAGACCAAAACAGAGGGAAAAAAAAAAAAGAAAGAGAAGATGGAAAAAAAAAAAAGAGAAAGACAAAATAGAAACGGAAAGGAAAAGAAGAGAGAAAGTGAGAGAAAGCCAAACACACACACACACACACATACACAAACACACGCGCGCGCGCGCGCACGCACGCATGCACGCACACACACATTCACACACACACACACACAACACACACACACACCACACACGCACGCACGCATGCACGCGCGCGCGCACACACACACACACACACACACACACACACACACACACACGCACGCACGCACGCACGCATGCACACACGCACACGTACGCACGCACGCAGCACACACACACACACACGCACACATACACACACACAATACAGTACAATACAATATTTATTCCTTTTGTCCCTTTTAGGGTATGGAGGAAGGGTGTGTTCAAAGCAATAACAGGAAAAGGAAAACAAACAAGCCAAAATAAAACATGAATTGCAGGTCAATGCTGACGTAGACCAACAATTTACAACACTCGAGATAATCTAATATACTTTGACAACACACACACACACACACACACACACACACACACACACACACACACACGCACGCACGCACGCACGCACGCACGCACGCACGCACGCACGCACGCTCGCACGCACGCTCGCACGCACGCACGCACGCACGCACGCGCACACACACACACACACACACACACACACACACACACACACACACACACACACACACACACACACACACACACACACCAAATTGCAAAATGAGGTGACAGCAGACGGAAACTGACTTTAAAAGGCATTTGAAATAACTCCGCTCAATTACCATGGACAAACAAACTGCAAGACAAAACACGACGAGTTTCGACCTCTTAGGCGTTTCTTCAG
>CM065723.1:41988357-41993357 GCA_033310375.1 Conus canariensis | reverse complement strand
GTAGGCTGTTAGGGAAGGGGGATGGGATGGGGGGGTGGGGGGGTGGAGGAGCGTAGGGAGGTGTTGTGCTGGGTGGGGTGTGGTGGGGTAGGGTGTGGTGGGGTAGGGTGGGACGTCGCAGTAAGGGGTGAGAGGGGTGACCAGGGGGTGTGAGGGAGAGAGGGAGAGAGGGAGAGGGGTGGTGTCCTGTGAATGGGAGAAGGATGGGCCTACATAGCAAGGCAGGCAAGGGAGAAAGAGAAGGGAAAGAGATGAATCGAGGAACATAAAAATAAAAAAAAATGTGCGACGTGTAAGACTAGAAGGAAGAGAACTCGCTGTGAACGAGAGAGAGAGAGAGAGAGAGAGAGAGAGAGAGAGAGAGAGAGAGAGAGAGAGAGAGAGAGAGAGAGAGAGAGAAGATGCCCCCCTTTTTGTAATTTAAAGAGTGAAGTCGGCCATCTTTCTCAATGTCTTCCGGGAGGCCTACATCCGGTTTCTGTTGAAGCTCCACAGCATAACTTCTTGGGCGGATCTACGTCTTGGCGAGCAGCGTTTTTCGGAGATGGAGTTCCGGATCCTCAATCTGAATACCGCGAAAACACTCAACTGCAGGGAACAGTCCAACCCCGACACTTGTGACAGTTGACAGTAGTGAACCGTTTATCTTTCTTTTTTTGTTTGTCTGTTTGTTTGTTTTGTGTCTAAAGATCTACAGGCTGTTTATTCCACAGCAGATTGTCTTTGCTCTTTTTCGGTAAAAATGTCTCCCTAAATCAAGTTGAACTCTCTCTCTCTCTCTCTCTCTCTCTCTCTCTCTCTCTCTCTCTCTCACACACACACACACACACACACACACACACACACACACACACACACGCACACACACACACTCTCTCTCTCTCTCTCTCTCTCTCTTCTCTCTCTCTCTCTCTCTCTGTTGTTGTTGTGGTGGTTGTTGTTTTGTAATCTGGATCTCTCAGAGGCTTCGATGTCTCACTATGTGGGGTGGGTGACCCCCCTTTTTCTCGAACTGTCGAACTTCTTGCTCAGTGCCAACAATGCCGCAATGGGATGCAAATAATTATGTTCTGAAGATCGGTCAGTGTGAGCGTCTATCACCGGTGCTTTCCTTTGATGGTCGAGTGCATCCAGTAGTGACTAACGTTCCGTTCTCTTTGAAAAGAGACGAAAACAGACTCTTGACCAGCAAGAGACACACAGACAGACAAACAGGAAAACTTACAGACAGAACGACACACCCATAATCGCACTGAACACCCCTGAATGAACGAGACCAGATACAGAAGGGTTACAGCACTGCAGATAATCTCATGCCCATTACACATTAGTGGAAAATGACTCCTCGGCAAGTAGGCAGGACACGCGACGACACGAGACACTAACAAGCCTGGAACTGGCTACCAGACAGACGCCGTCGCTGATTATCTCGCAGGCTGACAATGCAGATACGTCAGAGCTGGAACTCACAGACTTCATTTCAGACTTCCGGTAATGGCGCTGGATGTGTGAAGCGGAAGTGCAGTTACCCGGATCCAGGCTGAAAATTAGATTTACCCGAAGGTGGCTGTGCACTGACTGCGAGATACAGATGTATTCGAGCTGTAAATTGGAGACTCGGCTGAAATTGTTGGAGGGGTGATATTACGTATAGGTGTTTTCAAACTGTGAATTGGAGAGATTCGGCTGAAGATGGGTATTGTGGTAGCACTGAAGTATATTTACATCTGGGCTGAAAATTGAACACTCAGCTGAAGCAGATTGTTTCGCTAGCTAGGAAGTTCGGATAGGCTGTAAATTAGAGCGATTACCAGAGATTCAACCGAAAGCGGCGGTGGTGTTAGCTAAAAAGAACGGATACAGGCACACGTCTGCTAAAAGTGAAGTGGTACTCCTCAGCCGAGCAGAACTCTTTAAACTGCAAAAGTGTCTTGTGTTGCAATGTATTGTATTGTAATGCATTGTAATGTGTTGCATTGTGGCGTATTGTATTGTGTTGTGCTTGGTGTATTGTATTGAATTGTTTTATTACATTGTATTGTAATGTATTGTGTTGTATTAAGACAAACGTTACATACTGACAAACCTAGTTAAAGTTGTATTTTACTCGATTTGCATTTTTGCTTTAATGCTTTGTTTTTGTTTCTTCACTTTATTTCGTGTTAAAAATGTTTATGGTGAAAATGACAGAAATCCTGTTGATGTATTGGCTTTGCGCACTGTCCTCTTTTGGCGCACCTGTAAGCTCAAACTGTTTGATGTAAAAGAAAAAAGAAAAGTATTGAAAAAAAAAAAAAAAAACGACGAAAAAGAACGGATATGTCTAGGCTGTAAATCAGTCAAATTCAGCCGAAAATGATCGTGGTGCTATCTACAAAGTAAGGATATGTCTTGGCTATAGATTAGTGACATTCAGCCGAAAATGATCGCGGTGCTACCTTTAAAATAAGGATATGTCTAAGCTGTAAATCAGAGCCAATCAGCCGAAAGTGGTCCTGGCACCACCTATAAAGCAAGGCTATGACTAGGCTGTAAATTACTAAGATTCAGCTGAAAGTGTTCGTAATGGTAGCGATGAAGTTCGGATACAGCTGAGCTGTAGCTTTCAGACATTAAGCTGAAAGTTCTTGTGGATAGCACCCATAAAGTACGGATCCATCTAAACAGTAACTTACACAGATTTAGTTGATAGTGTTTGTCTTGATAGCTATGAAATTTGGACAAATCCAGGCTATAAATAATAGGCACTCAATGGAGAGTGGTCGTTGTGGTACCTATACAGTACGGATACATCCAAGCTGTAACTTAAGGAGATTTATCTGAAAGAGTTGTAGTCGTAGGCATGTAGCGTGGATACATCTAGGCTGTAAATGATAGACATTCGGTCGAGAGTTTTGTTGCGATTGTAGCTATAAAGTACGGGTATATCTAAGCTGTAATTGAAAGAGATTCAGCGGAAAGGTCGTAATTATAAAGTACTATCAGATTTATATCTAAGCTGTCATTCAGAGAGATTCGCTTGAAAGTGATGGTGGCAGTGGCTATGAATTATCAATAGACAGGGGCTGTATATCGGAGACATGCAGCTGGGATTCGTGGTAGCGGCCATGGAGTAAGGGCACACCTGGGTTGTGAATGAAAGACATTCAGCTGGAAGTTGTTACGGTAGTGGCCATGAAATACGGATACATCCGGGCTGTGAATTAGAGACGTTAAGTGAAACCGGTCGTGGTGGCAGCTATGAAGAAAGCGTACTTCCGGGTTGGAAATTAGGGAGATTCAGGCCAAAGTTGTTGAGGTGGTATTGATGACGTAAGCATACATCCGGGTTGAAAGATATGAGAGTGTGACGGGTCTCCGACGCTCCCCCTCGTTATTAAAATATGATTTTAATATTCAGGGATGCAGGGGGGTTATAGACAGAAGTATTTACGCTTTCACAACCAAAATGCGCTCTCACATAGGCACACGCACTCTGTCACTCACATCGGGCCCGCACAAAGGTGACGGGAAACAAATAACATTCATAGAAAATAATCAACTTTTATTTAACTTGACTCCGAGCCCCCACCCGTCACTACACAACACACTTATCTGTATCATACAAATATGTAAACATCATACAGACAATCTCATAAATCGCATCCCCTGTTCTTCAGTTATTCTTAACCAGGAAAGACAATATTCCACTATTTTGTTTGCACACTTATAGACTTAAGAACAAGTAAAACGTCCATAACTTGCCAGCATTCCTTGGTTGACCGTCAGTTTCTCTCCTCCCACTGTGCGACTACGAGCTGAAGCTGCCACACTGTTGTGTCCTCCCGATTGGCCAAATCCCAGTTGGGGGACACTGGCAATGCAGCTTGAGTTGCACCCTCACACCGAGTCTCCCGGACTCCACTGCACTTCGCCCTCTCCACGGAAAGGGGCTCCTGTCGGCCTCTCTCACAGGTCTTCTTTGGCTGCAAACACCCCACCGTTGTCTGGCAGCTCCCTGTCTAGGCTCCAACAGGCTAACACGTCTTGCTGTCGACCGTCCCCACACGGGAGACAATTCTTCTCGTCGTCGGCTCCGAGGCTACAGCAACCTCCACTGTCTACGTCCCCACCCTGGAGACAATTCTTCTCGTTGTCGGCTTCGAGGCGACAGCAACCTCTGCTTCTCGCTGTATTTTCTTGAGCCCTCAGCAAGACGGGCAAGTTCACTTTCCCTTAAGTGAGTCACACACTTCCTGGTTTTCCAAGCTCCTTATATTCGTTCTCAAAGAAAGAGAGAACCCGAATTTAGCTGGTTCAACCAATGGAATCACTGGCACACACCCCTCACACGATTTGTACCAATAGATCCCCAAGTTATTTTTATTCCGCCAATGGAATCATTAGTCACCTACACATACACACACAACAGCTGCTAGCGCCAACAAAGACTTGGGTACCAAGCACTTAATGCCTGACCTCCTATTCAACTCATGTTCGATTCCCCGAAGCTACCCATTGTACTAACAGCCTGGACTTCTCTACCAGCCAGGACTGATGCTTCAAGTAGTTACTACCTCTATAGACAACAAGGTGCGAACCACTCAATAGGCCGAAGCCTTCCATTCATTCCTCAGAACAAGAACAACTGAATGGTCAGTGTACTTTGCCTGCAGGCTGACGGTCGCCTACCCGTGACGGTCACCTGACACGATCGCCTTCCCTTCAGGCCCACTGGAGAACCCAGTGAATAGCCAGTGCTCAAAGTGGACACTCTCGTCTACCCAGGACCGGCAGGTCGGCATGTTCTTGTTGCTACCCCCCTAGACATGCGAATCACTCCCCAGTAACTCTCCCTCCTTCAGTATACGACTCGGGGTATTCCCCTCTGGTGATGCCTGAGTTTGCACACTTGAAGAACCCAAGGAACTTGCTCTCAACAACAGCAAAGCTACCCTTAATTTGCCTAAATGCTCGAGAACATTCGGCCGACTCATGACAGAGAGATTCATCTGAAAGTG
>CM065723.1:41965857-41968357 GCA_033310375.1 Conus canariensis | reverse complement strand
TGTTTTATGTTTAAGTGACGTTTGGAATACAAACGCATAGTGTGCACACTTGCACTTACTTTCACACATCGCGTGTTTTCTTTCTTATTTTATGTACTCGTGTGTGTGTGTGCGTGCGTGCGTGTGTGCGTGCGTGGTGTGTGTGTGTGTGTGTGTGTGTGTGTGTGTGTGTGTGTGTGTGTGTGTGTGTGTGTGTGTGTGTGTGTGTGTAAAATAGGGGCGAACGTAAGAATACCGAATTGTAGAAAAGACAGACAGAAAGAAAGAAAGAAAGAAAGAAAGAAAGAAAGAAAGAACGGAAGAAGAAATGAATGAAAGGAAAGTGGGGAAGAACGAAAAAAAGAAGTCATGTAGGAAAAAAAAAAAAAAAAAACAGAGGGAAAGAAAAGACAAAAAACCCCTTAGGACACCTGAGAATGGTCAGATAAAAGATTGGACAATAGGAAAGAGATAAAGTAACTAGAAGAATGGATAATAGGAAAGAGATAAAGTAACTAGAAGATTGGACAATAGGAAAGAGATAAAGTAACCAGAAGATTGGACAATAGGAAAGAGATAAAGTAACTAGAAGAATGGGCAATAGGAAAGAGATAAAGTAACTAGAAGATTGGACAATAGGAAAGAGATAAAGTAACTAGAAGAATGGACAATAGGAAAGAGATAAAGTAACTAGAAGAATGGACAATAGGAAAGAGATAAAGTAACTAGAAGAATGGACAATAGGAAAGAGATAAAGTAACTAGAAGAATGAGAAGAGAGGAGCACAGAACGCTAAAAGCGGGAGGAAGGGAGGGAGGGGGAGGACTGGTAGGGTTGAAGGGATGTGGGTCGAGGGGGTGGGGTAGGGTGGTGCGGTAACAGAAGAAAAACACAAGAGGTCAAAAAGGGGAGGGGGGGGGGAGGAAGCGGGAGGAGGCACAACAAACCTGTGAACAGCTTTGAAAACTAGGCGACACCCACGGGGTCTTTGTCGTCTTTGACTTTATGGTTGGCCAATCCACCCCCTGCCCTTCCATCATTCTATACCCCAGTCCTCCTCTGTCTCTTTCCCTTCACTCTTCTTCATCCACCTGAAATCTCTCCTTCATCCCATCTTCTCTCACCTCCCTCCCTCCCTTTTTCTTCCTCTCCTCATCTTCCTAACCCGAATGACAACCAGAAAACAGGAGATGGTGTACAATGTGAGAGTGAACAGAAGAAGGAACAGAAGAGAGAAAGAAACACAACAGAAGACAGAATGAAATTCAACATGAGAGGGGTGAGATGCGACAGATGGAATGGAATAACAGCGGAAGGGAGAATCAGTCAGTCAGTCATTCCCTTGACCGCTGGGGTCGTTGGGGGGGGGGGGGGGGGGGGACGTGATGAGGCAGCCGCCGTTTCTCTCCAGGCTCTTCTGTTGGTCGCTGTCGTGAGGAAATCTGGCAATGGTCATTTTGGTCCAGTCCTTTAAGTTTTCGGACCAACTCTTTCTCTGCCGTCCTCCTCTGCGCCCTCTTCAACGGTACCTTCAAGAAGGGAGAATAGAATACAACAAAAGGCGTGAAGTATAACAGAAGACCGAATGGACTGCAGCATCTTTCTTCCCTTATGCCCATCGCTCCCGGTGGAGCATAGGCCATCGACGACCCTTCGCCATCGCACTCTGTTCTGGGCTGTTCTGGTCATTCAATTGGTCCCTTGTTGCTTCAGCTCCGCCTCAGTGTCTCGCCTCCAGCTGTTGCGAGGCCGGCCTCTCTTCCTCTTTCCCTGCGGGTTCCAGGTCAGGGATTGGCGTGTGGTGCTGGACGTTGGCTTCCTGAGGGTGTGTCCGATCCAGCCCCACTTCCTTCGCAGTATCTGCTTGGCCACTGGTTCCTGTCCCGCCCGCTCCCACAGATCTTCGTTTCGGATCTTCTCCTGCCATCAGATTTTGTAGATGTGCCTCAGACAGGTGTTGAAGAATGTCTGAATCTTTTGTTGCAACATGAGAGGGATTAAATGCAACAGATGGAATGGAATGACAGCTGAAGGGGGAATGGAATACAACAGAAAGCGTGGCATACAACAGAAAAAAAAGATGCAAAGCATATACACGTACTCCCAGTTTATCTTGAATACGCGTGAGATATTCCATAAAGAGGAAATACCGTTTTGGGCCGTTATACCCGTAAGTAACGGCTATTCTGGTAAACATCGGCCATCATCTGTGACCCATAATGAACATACCTACAATTTTTCAGAAGGATGGGCCAAGTACTTTCTGAGATATTCCATTAAGAAAAAAAAACCGTTATGGGCCGTTATAGCCATTAGTAACGGGTATAACGGTAAAATAAAACATCGGGCATCATCCGTGACCCATAATGAACATACCTACAAATTTTCAGAAAGATCGGCCCAGCAGTTTTGTCTGGAGCGAGTGGAACACATTTTGACCACGGACGGACACACACACACACACACACACACACACACACACACACACACACACACACACACACACACACACACACACACA
>CM065723.1:41918357-41930857 GCA_033310375.1 Conus canariensis | reverse complement strand
GATCCAAGCGAACTGTCGTCACCTACATCCAGCGGGAAGGGTGGGGCTGTAGATGTTCTGGTACGTTACACAAGGGGTAGGATGGCGGGGGGGGGGGGGGGGGGGGGGGGTGGGGGAGGGGGGGGGGGGAGGAGTGGGAGGGTGGGCGGGTAGGTGGATGCTGAAAAACAACGTGAGGCTGTGGTTTGAGGTGAGAGCGGGTGGGCCTGAAGAGTCAGGCCTTTCTGTTCTTGCCAATCCTCTTCTTTTCTTCTTTTTTTCTTCTTCTTCTTCTTCTTTTCTTCTTCTTCTTCTTTTCTTCTTCTTTCTTTCTTTCTTTCTTTCTTTTTTTTCTTTCTTTCTTTTCTTTCTTTTTCTTTTTTTTTTCTTTTTTTTGTTGTTTGTTGTTGTTGCTGCTGCTGTTGTTGCTGCTGTTTTGTTGTTGTTGTTGTTCTTGTTTTTCTCTTCTTCTTCTTCTTCTTCTTCTTCCTCTTCTTCATATCATTGTCATCATCATCGTCGTCGTCATCATCATCATCATGATCATAACATCAGCAGCAGCAGAAGCAGCAACTGCAGCAGCAGTGGCAGCAGCAGCAGCATTTTTTGTTTTCTTCTTCTTCTTCTTCTTCTTCTTCTTGTCCTCCTCCTCCTCCTCCTCCTTCTCCTCCTGCTCCTCCTCCTCCTCTTTCATTTTGTTCGTCATCGTCTTCTTCTTGCTCCTCCACCTCCTCCTCTTCTTCTTCTTCTTCTTCTTTCTGCCTGCCCTACTCGTCACTTTTCTGTCAAGGACAGACACTCCATTTCGAATCAAATCTTGGCCTGCTTGTTTCTTCTCTATTCATTTGTCTCCATTCCGCCACCCCTACGCCACCCACCCCTACTACCTTCTCCCATCTCTCTCTCTCTCTCTCTCTCTCTCTCTCTCTCTCTCTCTCTGTATTTGTACTTAATGCGAGTGTGTGTGTGTGTATTCATGCATTTGTGCACGCACAGTTGCAAACTTTTTTTCTCTTACACTTCATATTATTTCACCTTTCTTGCCTTGTTCCCACACATGTGCAAGTATAACTTGTAAAACGTTCTCTCAGCGACATCCCCCCCCTCCCCCACTCCATCCCATTACATTTCCATCCCAAACTTCCCCAGCTGTCGCTAAGTCTTCCAGCTCATCCCTGATTATTAATCCACAATCATCAGGTTCAACAACGTTCAGCTCCTTGTGTCTCTACCTTGAGTAGTTTCTTTTCAGTTCGTTTTCCCCCCACCCCACACACCTGACAGAAAAGACTATAATCACTCCAGTGGTCGCATAAACCGTGACTGTTCCTCCCATCCAGTCTCCAAAGACCCAGTCATCAGAAATTGGGGGTTCATTTTCCCGTTCTGTGTCTCGCATGTCTCATACTTTGTGGTGGTGTTTTCTGGGACGTGGAGAATGGGAAGGCTGTGTTGTTTTGTTTTGTTTTGTTTTGTTTTGTTTTGCTTTGCTTTGTTTTGTTTGATTTGGTTTGGTTTGGTTTGGTTTGGTTTGGTTTTGCTTTGTTTTGTTTTCTGACAATCTTGAGCTCATTCCACAAAGACACTGTCATTTTGTTCATGTCTCGCTACGAAAGGGAAGAGAAAGAGAGATTATCGAGTAGTGGGAGCAGGTGTGGGTAGGAGTTACCTTTCACTCTTCACCATCTCTGGTGGCTTCGAAAGGCTCTAAGGATTCTCTCTCTCTCTCTCTCTCTCTCTCTCTCTCTCTCTCTCTCCTTCTCTCTCTGTGGACTATTGTTTAGGAAACCCTTGAGATCCAAGAGTGTCTCTACATGGCCTGGGGCCTATGTAGCTGGTATGGCGTGGATAGTTTTGATAGGAGAGAGGGAAGGTAGGAGCTGGCGGGGGTGGTGACCTGGGTGATGTTGGTTGTGTGCAATAAATGGGTATAGTCATGTACACTGCGGGTAAGTGTGTGTGTCTCATTCACCTTAACAATTGACGAATTAATCATTATCTGTGTTTCGTGCATGCTATGGTGATTCTCTGCGAAGCTATTAGAGCATGAAGCTTACTGACATGTTCAACAAGCTTGTAAGCTTAAAAAGGATTGGATGATACGAGGGGGGACAGGGTAGGGGTAAGCGGCAGTGGGAAGAGAGGGTGGAGCGATGGAGGTGAAATATTATTTAGGAAAGGATCGTTTCTGGCCGTCAGTTCTATTATAGGGTGAGTAACGTAGGACACCGTAGTCATGTTTTGTTTGTTTGTTTGCTTGTTTTCGAGTTTCAAATCTTTGCAAATTATTGTAACTAATAACAAAAAATATATGAGAAGTTCTCTGATTAGGGTGATTTAAAGAGGTGTTGCTGCAAAAATGTGTCACAGAAAACAGAGGTTGGAGGGAGGGGTGCAAAGTTGTGTGTGGTGTGTGTGTGTGTGTGTGTGTGTGTGTGTGTGTGCACGCGCGCGTGTATATATGCATATATATATGTGTGTGTGTGTGTGTATGTGTGTGTGTGTGCATATGTGTGTTGTGTGTGTGTGTGTGTGTGTGTGTGTGTGTGTGTGTGTGTGATGGGGATAAAAATCACGGGAGAAGGAGAGTAAGGGATCTGCCTTAAAGTACACTGACTGCCAGCTCATCAACACGATCAGCACGTAAAGCGTAGGCAACAAAAAAACCCAGCAGTTTTCGCGTTTGGCGCCGGTGGGATTCAAACACGTTATACCTACAAACAGACACACAGACAGACACACAAACAGACACACAGACACACAGACAGTTCTCATGCAGACGTGTGATTTATGACTGCAGATAAAAGGTCAAGCATGGTTCAAAATCTCCCTGCCAGGTAACAAATGCAACAGAGGCGACAAAAATAGCACGCCCTGCTCATGCTACACAACAAGCCCCAAGATGATGTCTGCACCTGCCAAAGAATGAAAGGGTCATGGGAATATAGCTGACCGTGCTTTGCTCTTCTCCATTTCCGCACGCTTCAGTCCCCACAGAACTGACAAAAACAACGTCAACAGCAACTGGACGAGTGACAAGAGAAATGGCTCGCTGATGCAGCATCATCGATGGATTTAGAGTTTGCGAAGGCCTGTGTTGTTTAGCAACTGTGGCTGTCTCATACTGGGTTCGACAGAAGCCGGATTTCGTACTTTTCCCCTTTTCTTCTTCTTTCTTTCTTTCTTTCCCATTTCTGTGTGGTTATTATTCCTTATACTTACCATAAAAGTAGACACATCGACACAAAGGTAATGAGTAGTGCAGGAGCGATCTATCAGATAAGTTGGTAAGTTCACAGATAGATAGATAGACGGACGGACGGATCGGCGGACAGACAGATGGACAGACAGACAGACAGATAGATGGATGGATGATAGATGGATAGATAGACAGACAGATAGATAGATAGACAGGCAGACACACACACAAACAGATAGATAGATAGATAGATAGATAGATAGATAGATAGATAGATAGATAGATAGACAGACGAACAGGTAGACATATGGAGAGACTGTTAGACAGATTGTGTGTGAAAAAAAAAGTCACCTTCTATCTTTACAACGAAAACAAAAAGATTTTTATATGGGCTCTGAAGATTAACGTTTTAACATTTGTGAAGATTATTCAAAACATCTGATGTAGGGCAGCACGTGAGGATGTCTGCAAGGCCGGGAGTTCTAAAAGGCACGATGAGGGGATTATGTGGCGTTAGGCTACGAATAAAAATTGCTTAGTGGTAAGGTGTCGAGTCCTCAGATAAGTACAGACGTGTTTGAATCCCACAGGCGCCAAACGTAAAAGCTGCTGTTTTTGTTGCCTTCGGTTTACGTGCTGATCGTTCCGATGAGCTGACAGTCAGTGTACTTTAATTAAGGCAGATCCCCTACTCTCCTTCTCTCGTGATTTTTATCCCCATCACACAAAACCACACACACACACCACAAACACACCACACACCGCCGCGTCCCCCCGTACACACACACACACATCACACACACACATCACACACGACACACACCACACACCACGCACACAACACACAACACACACACAACACAATCACACACGACCACAGCAGCACAGCCCCACGCACACACCACAACACACACACACACACACACACACACACCACACACATGCGTCCACCACACACACACACACACACACACACACACACACACACACACACAAGCACACACCACACACACACACCACACACACACACACACACACACACACACACACACACACACACACACACACACATCACACATACACACCGATACAACTTTCTCTCTCTCTCTCTCTCTCTCTCTCTCTCTCTCTCTCTCTCTCTTTGCACCCCCTCCTTCCAACCCCTGTTTTCTGTGACACATTTTTTAGCAACACCTCATTAAGGAAAACCCAATCAGAAAGCTGTTCATGTATTTTTCATTAGTGACAAGAGTTTACCAGGATTTGAAAGTGGAAAACAAACAAATAACCAACAAAAACATGACTAGGGTGACCTAGATTACTCACCCTATAATAGAAGTAACTCAAAATCCATCCGTTCCGAAACAATACTCCACCTCCACCTCTCCACCCCCTCTCTCTGCTGCCTCCTACCCCTCCCCTGTCCCCCTCTTATCGCCCCATCCTCTTCTAGCTTACAAGCTTATTGAACATGTCAGACAGCCAGGCTTCATGCTCCGATAGCACCGCAGACACTCACCATAGCATGCACAAAATATGGATGATGATTAATGTTTTAATGGCTAAGGTGAATGAGACACACAAGCTCACTCGCAGTGTACATGACAATGCCCATTCATTGCGCACATCACAAACCTCATCACCCACGCAACCACGCCACCCACCACGCCAGCTCCTACCTTCCCTCTCCCGAATCAAAACTATTCACGTCATCCCAGCTGCATAGGCCCCAGGGCATGTAGAAACAATCTTGGCTCTCAAGGGATTCCTAAACAGTAGTCCACAGAGAGAGAGAGAGAGAGAGAGAGAGAGAGAGAAGGCGATTTCCATAGACTGAAACAGTCCTGTTACTACCTTACCTCTGTTATAACCCCGACGTCTGACTTTTATCTTTCAACAAATCAAAAAAAGAAGTGTTACATTCCCCGCCCTGTATCCAAATCCTTTGCCTTTTTTCTCCAAATGGTTCTATTATTATATTGATATTCGCTTTTGTGTTGCAGTATGTGTTGCGCAGAATTTTGTCAGCTTCTTCAGGATTAGTATATACCAAGAACTCATTACATCTGTTGCGACGAGAAACACTAGTATGGCTTCATAGTGTAAGAGAACACTATTCACTGTACACGTTCTCCCTCTCATAACTCCCTCCGCCACCTCCTCCGCCAACCTGTCCTCACATTTCCCTCCCATTCACCTTCCCCCCCCCCCCCCCCCCCCCTCCTACTGCAACCCTGCCAGCCTTTCAAGTTCCCAACCTGTCCCATCCAACTTAGCGACATAGATCCAGGCTTCATGGTCTTTGAGCTTTGGAAAACGTAACATGTAACATGCCCTGAAGACTGTGTTGTATGATGCCCCAATCTTACCCTCCATTTTGATTTGGTAGACAGGACACACATGCTTGTCCTCATTGTACACGAAAACACCCATTCAGTGTCCTCCCCGCTGCCTCCCCTCTCTCTTCTCTCTCTCTCTCTCTCTCTCTCTCTCTCTCTCTCCCTCTCCTCCCATCTTCCTCCTTCTAAATCCAAACAGTCCAGCCCATTGCAGGTACATAAACCCCAGACCGTGAAAAGACAGGCACGGCTCCCTAGGGACACCCCGACAATGGTCCACGAGAGACATGGAAAATCCTTAACCCTTTCAGAGCCACCAGGGACGATGAATGTGAAAGCTCCCTCCCCCCCCCCCCACTCCCCCCTCCCCCACAAACACACACATAGCTCACTCCTTATCCCCCACCTATTTCCCCCTCCCTCCAATTGTTCCCATTTCTCTGTCCTCCCCCTCTACTCCCTTCCATATAATTCCCCCCCCCCCCCTCCCTCCAACCCCGCACTCTATCCCTCCGTATCAAAACTAATGTTGTTGTTGTTAGGACTGTAAGAAAAGAGGGCGGGGGGGGGGGGGGGGCGGGGGAGAAAGCAGGTATGAAATGTAAAGACAAGCCAGAAGTATCTCTCGAGTGGAAAATGAGACTTCTTATTTTCTGATGAGTAGGATTAGGGCAAGTGCGGGAAAGGTAACAATTTCTGTGAATACTGGGTAGCGGAGGTGTTTGTCAGGTGGAGTAGGGGTGTGTGTGTGGGGGGGGGGGGGGATCAAGCTGTACAGTGCCCATGGAGGACAGACAGGGAGGTGAACGTTGTTTAATTTGATGATTGCTGATCAACGGGGTGGGATGGGAATGGAAAAGTAGGGGCAACAGAACTGTTTGAAGGTAACTAGGGATGTTGAAGTAACAAAGGGCTGCTGATAGAAATCTTGTGGGAGGGTACGATTGGTGAGGGATGGACACACAGGAATAGCAATAGTGGAATCCACATGAAGTTTAAGAATAAATCTGTTTTCTCTGACACAAACACTCACAGAAAAAAAAAACTAATTCACACAAGACATACACTCTTACACAAACGAAGACTCTCTCTCTCTCTCTCTCTCTCTCTCTCTCTCTCTCTCCTCTCTCTCTCTCTCTCTCTCTCTCTCAACTTCCACTTAGTGTGACCCACCTCATATAATTTCATCATCCTACTAACTTCGCAATACATGCATCATTTTTTTTCTTTTCAGTCAGAACAGTTCACAGGGACTTGAAACTTGGAACACACAAAGAACAAATGAAAACGTAAATAGGAAGACCCACATCACGTACCCTGAAACACAACTGACAATAAGTAAGAATCCATCCTTACAATCAAAAAAATTTCCCACCACCCCTCCTCCATTCTCCCCACTGACCCCCCCCCCCCCGACCCTGGTCCCATTCCCCCCCCCCCCCCCCCCCCAACTCCCCTTGACTCCTGTATCCGTTTCCAGCTTCCAAGCTCATTGAACATTCCAATCAGCTAAGCTTCACGCTCTACTAGTTTGAAAGAAAACCATTGTAGCATACGCAAAAAACGGACAATGATTAATGTTTTAATTGCGTAGGTGTACAGGGAAACACAGGCTTACCTGCCGTGCGCATACCAATACCCATTCATAGCTCACAACCCTTCCCACCCACGCCGCTACATCTTCCCCCCCCCCCTCCCAATGGCTCCCCCACTCTCTCCCCAGACCATCCACGCCATCCTAGCCACATAGACCCAAGGCCATGAAGAAATACTGTTTCCTGTCTCCCTGGGGATTCCTGAACAATAGTCCAGGCAGAGACGGGGGGAAAATCCTTGAAAGCCTACCAGAACCGGGAGCGACAGTGAATGGTGAAAGGTTGTTCCCACCCACATCCTTCCCCCATGCCCCCTCTCCATGCTTCCCTTCCTTGCCCTACGCAGCAAACGTAGAACAAAATGATGGGGTTTTCATGGAATGGACTTAAGATTTTGTCAGAAAAAAGGGGTATGAAAGGTAAAGACATACCAGTAGTAGAAGGAAAATAAAACCCAGTTTGTGATGACTGGGATTTGGACATTGCAGGGTTTTGCTGACCACGGGAATATATTCTTTTTGTCAGCAGGGAACGGGTCGGGGGTGGAATCCAGAAAGTCTCCAAGGTGGACATACAGAGGTGAACGTTGTTAAACCTGACGCCCGTGGATTAACACGGTTGGATGGTTAGGAAGGAAGACTGGGGGCAATCAGGGAGTTGGAAGTGAGCAGGGAATGATGAGTTAATGAACGGCTACTCTTTGCAGTTTGTATGTTTCTCATGGTGGTGTGTAGATACAAGGACAAGGACGTTGTTTATTAAGTGAAGCTCATGAGGGAAACCTGACACAAAGTGAAACATTCTCACAGGATACTGTTGTCTGTCTGTCTGTCTGTCTGTCTGTCTCGTCTCTCTCTCTCTCTCTCTCTCACACACACACACACACACACACACACACACACACACACACACACACACACACACACACACACACTTTCTGTGACCCACCTCTTATAATTTCATCATCATACTTACTTCTCAATACATACAACATTTTTCTCTTATAAGTCAGAACAGGTCACCCGGACTTGAAACATGGTACAAATAACGAACAAAAAAGTCGTGAACAATGAGATCTACATCACGTAATCTGTAACACAACTGACAATAAGAATCCATATTTAACTTAAAAAAAATTCCCCACCACCCCTTCTCCATCCTCCCCACTGACATCCCTCTCATACCCCCCCCCCCCCACTCCCCTTCTCTCCCATATCCGTTTCCAGCTTCCGAGCCCATTGACCATTCCAGGCAGCTAAGCTTCACGCTCTACTAGTTTACAAGAAAACCATTGTAGCATGCGCAGAAGACAGATAATGATCAATGTTTAAATTGTGTTGGTGTACAGGGAAACACAGGCTTACCTGCCATGCACATGACAATACCCATTCATAGCTCACAACGCTTCACGCCCACACTGCCACATCCCCCCAACCCCCTTCCACTGCCCAGACCAACCACGCCATCCTACCTACATAGACCCAAGGCCATGAAGAGAAAACTGTTTCTTGGCTCCCTGGGGATTTTCGAACAATAGTCCAGGCAGAGAGAGGGGAAATCCTTGAAAGCTATCAGAACTGGGAGCGACGGCGAATGGCGAAAGGTAATTCGCACCCGGTACCACATCCTCCTCCCTCACCCCCACCCCCAGCTCCCTTGGCAAGCTCTCCTTCCCTGCCCCATGCAGTGAACGCAGAACAAAATGATGGGGTTTTCATGGAATGGACTTTAGATTTTGTCAGGAAAAAGGGCGAGAAAGGTAAAGACATACCAGTAGCAGAAGGAAAAATGAAACCCAGTTTCTGATGACTGGGATTAGCGATAGAGCAGGAAAAGTAATGGTTTTGTTGACCACAGGAAATGTATTCTTTTTGTCGGGGGGGGGGGGGGGGGGGTATAGGTATGGGGGGAGATAATCCAGAAAGTGTCCAAGGTGGCCATACAGAGGTGAACGCTGTTAAACCTGATGCCCGTGGATTAACACGGTTGGATGGTTAGGAAGGAAGACTGGGGGCGATAGGGAAGTGGCAGTAAGCAGGGAATGATGAGTTAAAGGACAGCTACTCGTAGAATACAGTTTGCATGTTTGTCGTGGTGGAGTGTAGGTACAAGGACAAGGATGTTGCTATCTAGTGAAGCTCATGAGGAAAACCTGACACAAAGTGAAACATTCTCACAAAATCCTGTTTGTTTGTCTGTCTGTCTATCTGTCTTTCTGTCTGTCTTTGTTTCTCTCTCTCTCTCTCTCTCTTCTCTCTCTCTCCTCTCTCCTCTTCCCACACACACACACACACATACACACATACATGTGTGTGTGATATGTGCATATCTCTGTCACTGTCTCTGTTTCTCTCTCTCTCTCTCTCTCTCTCTCTCTCTCTCTCTCTCTCTCTCTCTCTCTCTCTCTCTCTCTCTCTTTACTACCACTTTCTGTGACCCATGTTTGCTTTGGTATCATCTGTATAACCCCTTCATTCTAAACGCTTTTCAGTATAGGGCCACAAGATATTTATTCTTGTCAAAATAATCCATCACAACTTGAAACTAGAGACCAAAACAAAACAAACCTAAAACACTCCACCGATATTACAGCTGGCGATCAATATCCATCCCCACCAACACAATAACCCCCACCCTATCTCTATCTCCTCTCCCAGCTGCCTCCTCCTCGTCGTCCACACACTCTTTTCCCCCATATTCGTTTCCAGCTTACAATGTTGTTAGACATTCCAGTTGGTCACGCTTCCTGCTTTAATGATTTTGTAGAAAAACACCGTAGCATGTGCACCAGACGGATTTTGTTTTCATTATGTAGATGTACGGGAAATTCAAGCTCACCTGTAGTGTACATGACAATATCCATTCTTTTCCCACCTGCACCCCCACACATCTCCGGCCTTACCATTACGCTCACCCACCTCCATTCAAACCATCCACACCATCCAAAGTCATAGCCCTCAGCCATAAAGAGGCCACCTTCTGTGGGACCCAGGCGACTGTCAGGCAATAGCGGATGGAGAGACAGGTAAACCCTTTAAGCATGTCAGAACCACCAAACACAGTGAATAATGAAAGACATTTCTTACCCGCAGTCACTCTTAACCCCTTTGCCATCTCTGCTCTCCTCTGCCCTCTACAGCTAAAAGAATGATGACAAGAATGACAAGAATAATGACGTTTTCACGGAACAGGTTCAAGATTGTCAAACAAAACAAAACAAAACGCACACAACAAAGGTGAGAAAGGTACAGAAAATAAAATCCCAGTTCCCGGTGCCTGAAATTATGAATAGTGCCCGGAAAGAGTACAAGAATTTAAGATTTTCGTTGGGGGGGGGGGGGGGGGGTGGGGGGCGTCGGGGAGTTCGGGAGAGAGTAAGGTGGGATTGGGATTGGGATAAGGGGGAGAGGTAAGGGGACAATCTGGAAAGTATCCAAAGTAGACAGACAGAGACATGGTCCACTATTTAACCTGAAGACTGCGCATCAACGGAAAGGGAACAAGTGGGAAGACTAGGGACTAACAGGACAGTTTGGAGGAACAAGAAGTGCTGAATCAATGCAAGGCTGTTGGTAGAAAGCCTCCCACATGTGTACTACTGGAAGAGCACAGACACAGGAACAACGACAGTGAGTATCAATCAAAATCACAAATATAAATCCTTGTTTACCATAATTCAGTCAGGATTCACACTCTTACAGAGAATCCTCTCTCTCTCTCTTCTCTCTCTCTCCTCTCTCTCTCTCTCTCTCCTCTCTCTCTCTTCTCTCTGCTCCTCCTATATCTTTTCCGGTAGTAACCACACAAATCTACCAAATTCTTGATATACACAAGAACTTCTCATCAGTCAATAAATGAAACTAGAAAACACCACCAACAAAACTTGGAAAAGAGGACCTGCATTATTCAGCCTATAATACAACTGACAATCAGAATCCATCTTTACCTATATAATGCCCCACTCCCATCATCTCTCTCCCCATTGTTTCTCTCCCTCCCCCACCCTCCCTCTTCTCCACTCCTTTTTCAGCTTCCAAGGTTATTGGACATTCCTATCAGTAATGCTAAACGCCGTCATGGCCTCGGAGAAACTCACAGTAGCATACTGAAAAAGGTCGATGATGAACAATTTACATGATTGCTTAGGCGTACAGGAAACACAAGCTTACCCGCAGTGTCCCTGACAATACACATTCACTGAGCACAATCCACTCTGTCCACACTTCCACGATCACCACCACTGCTCTCCCTTCCACATCCCCTCCATAATCCAAACCATCACGGTTATTCCAGATACAAGATCCAACACCACGAAGACACAGCCTTCACTCCCTGTGGATTCCCAGACAATGGTCCACATAGAGGTGGAGAAACAAGCCTCAAGCATTTCAGAAATGCCAGAGACAGCAATCAGTGAAAGGTAACTGCAGCCCACACCCACCCCTCAACTCTCTAAGAAATCTCATCTCCTCTTCCCCTTCACAGAGAGTGCTGAGCGGAATAATGGTGTCATCATTGAATGTGATCAAAATTGTCAAAAAAAATAAAAGAAAATTCGTACAGAAAAGGTGAATAAAGTGGATACATGCCAGACATTGAACAGAAAATGAAACCCGAATGTCTGATCACTCGGAACATTGGTTATAGTTTCTTTGACTACTAAGAGGTCAGGGGTTGTGTCAGGTGGGTAAGGTTGGAGGCACAAGCCCGAAAGTGGACAAGGCGGGCAGAGTGGATGGCGAATGGTATTAAACCTGATGATAGTGGATTAACAAAGTGATATGGGCGGAAAGACGGGAGCGCAGAAAACTTTGGAGGAATTTATGGGTGAGAAGCGTAATAGAAAGCCTTACAAGTGCGTCTTGGTGTGTATGTAGACACAGGGCAACAAAGATGGAATTACATGTGAAGTTCAAGAGAAAAAGTTGTGCAAACACACACACACACACACACACACACACACACACACACACACACACACACACACACACACGCACGCACGCACGCACGCACGCACACACACACACACACACACACACACACACACACACACACACACGCGCACACATTTCTCTAAACCCCATCTCCATCACCATCTTCCACAAGCCCTCTGCTCTTCCTCTACGACCCGGCTGACCCCTATAATGGGGTAGACCACCCGGTACCTCTATATCCCATACCCCCAATAGACCTCATAGGGTCTTCTCTTCGTGGGCACCCCAGCCTGACAATACCTCTATATCCCATACCCCCAATAGACCTCATAGGGTCTTCTCTTCGTGGGCACTATAGCCTGACAATACCTCTATATCCAATACCTCCAATAGACCTCATAGGGTCTTCTCTTCGTGGGCACTCCAGCCTGACAATACCTCTACATCCCATACC
>CM065723.1:41905857-41908357 GCA_033310375.1 Conus canariensis | reverse complement strand
CTTTTCTAAATTTGATCGCGAAAAATTTCTCTCAGATCTTTTAAATTCCCCTTTAAATGAAGTGTATCAGCATACTGACCCAAATCAAGCTCTGCAAGTATGGTATAACATCTTCCATGACGTATACAATAAGCATGCCCCTCTTCAAACTAAAAGAGTAAAACATCAGATAAAACCACCATGGCTTTCAAAGGAAATACAGGACACTATATATCAAAGGGATTATCTGTTAAAAAATGGCTCTCGCGAAGAATTCAAAAAGTACAGAAATAAGGTGACCTCCCTAATACGATCAGAGAAAAGGAAATATTTCTTGGACCTAATTAATAGAAAGAAAGACAGTAAATCTATTTGGAAAGCTATACATGGCTTAACCAAGAAAAATTCTGACCCTGTATTAAAGTTAATGAAAGACATATCTGCAAGTGAACTGAACGACCATTTTGCAAGTATAGCAAATCAAATCATACGAAACGATGTATCAAAAAGTAACGATCTACAAGAATTACTGAAATACTGCCACCAGAAGAACATCCATTCAGCTTTGGATATTAGTGCCATAGATGTTCACGAAGTTTTCTCTTCTCTTAGACAATTAAAACAGACAGCAACTCGTGGAATTGCTGGAATTGACGGGAAAATTCTTAAGCTATTAGCATCTGTTATGGCAGAAACTCTCACATATATTTATAATCTCTGCATTAATAAGCATTGCTTTCCTGATGCTTTTAAACAAGCTAAAGTCATACCATTGTACAAATCAGGAAATATGGCTGATCTTTCTATCTATCGACCTATCTCTATTCTATCAGTTCTTTCAAAACCATTAGAACAACAGATAAAAAAAGTGTCTTCTTTCTCATGTCAAAAAATTCGATCTACTACACCCTAATCAATCCGGATTCAGAGAGAATCATTCTTGTCAAACAGCTCTTACCAAGATAGTTGATCGATGGCTTTCAAACATAAACAACAAACACTTTTCCGGAGTACTCTTCGTGGATTTTGCTAAAGCCTTCGATGTCATTAATCATGAACTTTTGCTCAGAAAGTTAACGATTTATCGACTAACTTCCGACACTCTAAAACTCATTTCATCCTTCCTTTCCAACAGGCAACAATTAGTATTATTAAATGATTGTTATTCTACTTTGATTCCCAATAACTTTGGTGTATCACAAGGCTCGGCGCTTGGTCCACTGCTCTTCTTATTCTATATTAATGATTTACCATTAACCTTGACTTCTCACAGTGAAATGTTTGCCGATGATACCACTATTGACACTAATAACTCTAATGCTCAGCAAGTCTACCTTGACATTCAGAAAAATATTAACCTTCTCGTTAAATGGACACAATTCAATCACATGTCTCTGCATCCTCAAAAAACGAAATTCATGTTGATTACAACAAGGCAAAAACGTCAAAATGTAACCGAAAACTTGCCAATCCTTTATATTGCTAACGAAAAAATCAAAGAGGTTTCTAATCACAGAGTCTTAGGAATAGCAATTGACAACAACCTATCTTGGTCGAAACTTAAATTATTTTTTCAATCTTATATTCAACCAAATATTGACTATGCCTCGACACTCTGGGATTTAGCTAGCAATAAGTTGCTTAAACCATTGACTAGTATATACAAGAGAGCTGTCAAAATAACAATTGATGAACCCTCGCTAGGGCACCCTGATTATGAACGAGCAGGTATCCTTCCATTTAAGACCAAACTATTGTACAATAAAGCACTCTTTATGCATAAAATACTACACGGCAGTGCTCCTTCCTATTTAATGAATATGTTTACTTCTAATGATCATCGACATTCGCATAAAATAAATCTCCCTTTCCCATCAATTAGTTTATGCAAATCAAGCCTTGCTTATCCAATCTTTTTACGTAGTTGATGTATCTGTCTGATCTTACACCACTTTACCAAAAGATGTACCAATAACTGCTCTGTGAAAATGTTTCATTTTCCTGATCAGTTCTTCCTTTACTTCCATCCCCCCTCCTCTCATTCTTAATTGTCCCCCATCCCACCCCATCCCACTCCCACTCCCCACCGTCTCCTACACCTTCTGTCGGTGTTCCCTCTGTACATAGATTTTTGTGTCCTTTTGTATTTTCATATTTCATATTTAAGAGTTATTTTCCATTATTTCATATTAATCAATATTTTTTATCTTTTTTCTTCTTTTTTTTTTCTTTTCCTTTCTTAATTTTTTTTTTACCCCGGAGGGCTGGATGTAAAAAAGCAGTGATGCTTATTCCATTACCCTCTAAAAATAAAATTCGTTCGTTCGTTCGGTCGTTCGTTCGGTCGTTCTTTTGCCTTCGGTCGCTGCTTCTACGGTTGATCCTTTCTTTTCCTGAGCGTTTAGTACAGATTGTAGCGTGTATATGAACTGATTGTGATATGTGAGCGATGAGTATTGAACGCAGACAACCGCAACAAAATTTCATACATACTAACACACGCGAATTTGCGTATGTTAAG
>CM065723.1:41893357-41898357 GCA_033310375.1 Conus canariensis | reverse complement strand
TGTGTCAAAATCTGGGAGCGACACAAGTTCGATAATTTCTCGGGATTTTTTTGCCTCAGATGCGACGCGGTAGATAACTGCTGACCGACTTTAACATAACAAAAATGCACGAGGAGTAGTATTTGAGAACCGGGTAAGCTTATCCAGCAGAATTTATTCAATTATCAATATTAATTGGTTTATCAGAGCTTTTTAAAAATTGCATACAAAAATTAGGGGTGGTACTTCAATTGTTTTGAGTAGTATATATACAAAGCCAAAGCGACCGACAAGAGGCAGAGAGAAAGAGACAAACAAACAAACAGACAGACAGACAGACACAGAGACACAGCAGAAACGAGCACTCCGTATTCGAGCAGAGAACTAAACTGCAGTGTTTTTACTGCTGCGTACAAAGGCACTGATATGTTTATTTATGGAGGCGAAGCTATTGATCAATATTTGTAATGGAGCCATTTCAAGTTTGGTTTGGTTTGGTTTGGTTTCTTCGTATTTTACTACCACTACTACTCCTCGTGCTACACATTCTGTTTCTTTCCCTCCTCGTTTCTCTCTCCCTTTATCCCCATTCTGTTTCATTTATTTGTGTCTTTCTTCATTAGTTTTTGCGTGTTTGTTCTTTTCTTCTTCAGCTTTTTCAACATCAGGTTTGTTTCTGCATCGTCTTTGCTGTCGTCGTCGTAGTCGTTTTCTTTTCCTGCTTTTCTTTCTTCTTCTTTCTCTTCTTCTCATCTTTCCTTCTTGACTTCATCATCATCATCATCTTCTTCTTCTTCTTCTTCTTCTTCTTCTTCTTCTTCTTCTTCTTCTTCTTCTTCTTCTTCTTCTTCTTCTCAGTTACCTTCTAACAATGCCCACATTCCTTACAAATCTAGCGCACTGCTCGACTTATTCTCTCTCTCTCTCTCTCTCTCTCTCTCTCTCTCTCTCTCTCTCTCTCTCTCTCTCTCTCTCTCTCTCTTGGAATTCTTTGGTAATTACCATCACCTCTGTCGCATTCTGTAGCATTAAAGATCACCAGGCCCACTGTTCATAGCAATCAAACCTCGTCAAAGTACCGGGAAGTAAAGGAATACTAAAATGGTCAAGTACCTTCGAGTATTTCCGAGACCTCCTAGTTGGTGGTGTACACGTTGCAAAAAGTAGGATTGGCTCCGAAGGAAATAACCCCTGGGAAGGAAGGGCGTGGAAGGGGGGGGGGGGGGGGGGGTAGGGAATAGGGGTGGTGGTGGTGGTAGGAGGGAGGATGGGCGTTGGTAAAGGAAGGTGGTAGTCGGGATGGGGACAGACTGGAGGAACAAGGCTGTTAAGGGAGGAGAGATATTGTGCGTACATTAGGGCTGTGTGTGTGTGTGTGTGTGTGTGTGTGTGTGTGTGTGTGTGTGTGTGTGTGTGTGTGTGTGTGTGTGGTGTGTGTGTGTGTGTGTGTGCGCGTGCGTGTTTGTGTGTGTTATATACGTTATACATGTTATATGATAGATCTGAATCATACTATATATGTTATATGTGTGTGTGTGTGTCTGTGTCTGTGTACGTCTGTGTGTGTGCATGGGTGCGTGTGTGTGTGTGAGAGGAGAGAGAGAGAGAGAGAGAGAGAGAGAGAGAGAGAGAGAGAGAGAGAGACTCAAAGTTAGACTCGGACTCAGAGTTTAATTGTCACGAGAATCTCAACTAATCGGCATGGTCATAACAAAAGCATATTCATAGGTCGTCCTTTAATATGCATGAACTGTTTCTAGCACCAGTCGGTTAACTAGTCACGAAGTCGATTCAGAACTTTGTCATTTCTTTTTTTTTTTTTTTTTTTTTTTTTTTTTTTTTTTTTTTCCTTTTTCTTTTTTTTTTTTTTTTAATGATTTTCCAACATTAACAAAAGGGATAATCGACATAACATACAATAAACATCATACAAATTGGTACATTAAATCAAGGGAGGGGATGGGGGTAAAAAGGAAAAAAGTATAAACACATGAAAGGAAAACAAAAATCCAACAGTCCATTCAATAATCAACGAAGAATAAAATAAAAGAAAAAGGTCACAAACGTACAACCTTGACTCTTTCTCATTCATGAGGCACCCGAGGAATTAATACGTCCAGTATGCCTGTCCAAATAGGGTAAAGTGGTTAGTCAGAATGTTTTCACATGTATACACATATTTTCATAAGTTTCATTAGCTACTTATTACCCCCGACTACTTTTTGCTCGTTCTTTTTCTTTTTCCCTCCTCGTCTAACTCATTCCAATAGACCTAACAATTAGTTTTTCATAAGGGTACCATTTTCTATCAAATTCCATGTATTTCATTTCTGAATAATGCATATATTTTTCAACCCTGTATATATTATTAAGTTCTCTCAAGAAATGATTGACAGTAGGTTTTATTTTATTTATTCTGCTTCTATATATGTAATGTTTAGCCCATAGGATAATGTGTTCAAAAACTTCGTCAGTTTTTGTGTGCTCATCATTTCCGAATAGAACCAGCTCCACATTAAACTCTATTCTGCTGCAATGTTCACATCTTTCTTTTAATGTTTTTTCTAGTTCTCCCAGAAATGTTTCACAAACTGGCACTGCCACAAGTAGTGTTGAACTAAATCGGTTTCGGATTCACAAAATGTACACAGATCAGTGGTAGAATTCCCATTTTCTTTAAGATACAATTTGTAACCAAAATATTGTGACAAATTCTTATTTGGAACCATTTTAATTTAATTTCTTTAATTTTTTTCACTTGTTTCATTGTTGTTTCCCAATCTACCAAAATTTTTAATTTATCTTCCCATTTTACAAAGGAGCTTATGTCAAATATTGTTATTTTTTCAACGAGAGTGCTGTAAAAAGGTTTCGATCCCTTTTTAACGCTTGATATTATTTGTAGTGCTTTCGTTCTTAGATTACAGCTATTGTTCGTTACTTTAATATTTCTACTTCTTAAATACCTTTTTATTGATGATATACAGCCCATGAATTCGAGATAATTTACAGTGATATCATATTTTTCAGAAAAAGTTTTATAATCGAGAAAACTTCCATCTTGATTTACAACATCTTTAACTAGGAATATCTGTTTCGCTATCCAATTTTTAAAGTAAATGACGTCATTACCAACTCTAAACTTATCATTACAGAATAAAGGCTCTGCTAACACCTCATTCGAATTGTTTAAAAATACCTGATCCGCAAAATCAACATACGAAGTGAAAACGTCTTTCCAAAATTTATTGATTTTTTTGCTGAGGAATTTTCTAGGTCCGTAGACGTCAAATGAATCTATTTCTGGGAACGTAGCACTTAATATTGTTTTCCATTTTGAATTTGTCGTGTATATTCTTTTTAACCAGGTCAGTTTTAAAGCTTGTATATATTTGCTTAAATGTGGAACACCTATACCTCCATTTTCAACAGGAAGTACTGCGTATTTCCTTTTGATCTTGTCAGTTTTTTTATTCCATATAAATTCAAAACATGTTTTCTGAAGCTGATTTATTACATCTTCTGGAGGATTAGGCAACAGAATCCATAGGTATATGAGTTTTGAAAGAATCATGGACTTCAGTACTGCAATCCTGCCTAGGGGTGTACATATACGTTTTGACCAAACTTTAAACAATTGTTTGACTTCAATAAATTTATCTGCTGTGTTGATTTCTGTCATTTTTGATAAGTCTCCTGTGAACCAAATACCTAGTATCCTATATTTTGGTGGATTCCATTTCATTTTCTTTTCAGAAAGATACTCACATTTTAAGTTTTTTAGTTTTCCTAGCCATACGTTTACAGTTTTTTCATAATTGAGTTTTAGTCCTGAAATTTCTTCAAACTCTTTAAGAGTTTTAAACAGATTTTCATACGAAACCCTATCCCCTTCTAATGTAAACACTGTATCATCGGCAAATTGGCTGATTTTAAACATCGTGTTGAGTATTTCAATGCCTTTTATTCTCTCGTCTTCCCTGATTTTACATGCTAAAATTTCTGCACACAAAACAAATAGATATGGTGAAATGGGATCACCCTGACGACAACCTCTTTCTATTTCAAAACTCTTAGATACTTTCCCATTCACAACTACATAGGATCTTATGTTTTTATAAAATGTCGAAACCCAGCAGCATATACCTTCCCCAAACCCAAAAGCTTTAAGTATCTTATTCATATATGTCCAATTTATCGAATCAAACGCCTTCTCATAGTCAATTGATACCAGTAGACCAGGAAGAGAATTTTGTTCCAGATAAAACATTATGTCATACAAGGTTCTTATATTTTCTCCAATGTATCGTCCTGGAACAAAACCCGTCTGGTCTTCATTAATTAATTTATGTAAAACAGTCTTAATTCTGTTCGCTATACAGGTGACACCTATCTTATACGAAACATTTAACAATGAAATTGGTCTCCAGTTTCTTAAAAACTCTCTTGATTTATCGGCTTTTGGTAGACACGTTATTAATCCTTCTCTTTGAGACACAGACATCTCTTTATTTATAAAGCCTTCATTTAATGATCTTATTACAAACTCTCCTATTTGTTTCCAAAAGAACTTAAAGAAACTTTGTCATTTCTGTTTAATGGGGAATAAAACGACAATATCATCTGCATAGATCGGAAATAAGGTACTTGGCATGCGTCCGATTCACTTACATTTGCAGACTATGGTTCTTCGAAGAAGTTTACAACATCAGTGATAAACATATTGAATAGCGTGGGATCAGATATGCTCCCTTGTAGGATTCCCCTTTTAACTGAATATTCGCTGAAGAAACCAAGGTTTGTGCTTGTATATATGGTAACATTATTGCCCTTTCAACTCAACAATGTTGATTATGTCAACCTCGGGAGCCATATCAAGGTTATCACCTCGTCAAATCATTATACATGGTTTTTATTACATCAAAGCAGTTTCCTCCTGTTCTTCTTGTTTCAAGTTAATTTTGACAATAGTTTACCATGCCATACAGTGTCAAAAGCTCTCTGGAAGTCAACGAAAACAG
>CM065723.1:41880857-41883357 GCA_033310375.1 Conus canariensis | reverse complement strand
AGTTTGCAAATTTGAATGAGATTTTCAATGCTGATGACTGTGTGAATGAGATCGGTGACAATAGTTATGTGACAGAAACTTCCAGAATAGTTGACTGTTTGACAACGAATGTACTAGATGTCAACAGAGACTCTGCATCAGTAACAAACTCCACGACTAGAACTGACATAGCGACTGTGACTATCCCTGTGACTATAGTTGATACTACGACAACGACTGGGGCAATACATGGCAGTGAATGTGTGACAAGATATTTAGATGAAACGAAAAGTATGACTGACTGTATGAATTATTCACACACCTCTTTCACATCGAGCGTCAATGATCATGAAGTGGACAATGTGTGTCGTCGTGTTCAATGTGACAGCAGTTCGTGCAGCGAAACAAACGAGTTAAGCCATGTCGGTCAAAGTGCACGTGGTGTAAAAAATATCAACAAGCTTGTAAATAGTGTATCATTCCTTCACTGGAATATATGTGGCTTATTTAAAAAATTAGATAATATTGATTTTATTCAGTTTATTTCTACCTTTGATTTTGTTTGTTTAGTGGAAACTTTTGCTGAGTCGTTTGAGTCAAACCTTTTTCATGACCATGAATTACTTGTAAAACCGGCCGTAAAATTTACTAAACAGGGACGGTGCTCAGGAGGACTGGTTTGCATGATACGTAAAAGTCTTGTCCCTTACGTGCACCAAGTGAAGTGTGACAGTCTGTATACCATGTTATTCAGATTTGATAAAGACGTTTTTTGCTTTGATAAGACTGTCCTACTTGTATGTACATATGTACCTCCAGAGAATGCACCCTTCTATGCTTTAAATGGATTTGATAATGGAATTGGAATGCTGGAAGATTGTATTGTTAATAAGTTGTTGTCCTTTGATGATACTGAGTTACTGTTCTGTGGTGACATGAATGCAAGAACTTCAAATATTTCTCCAGAAACTGTATACGATTGTGATCTATATACTAACTTTAAGGAAACAGATAGTAAATATCAAAGATGTTCTCAAGACAAGGTATTGAATCTGTATGGGAAAAAACTGCTGGGCATGTGCACTGTATTGGGATTGACAATTTTAAATGGGATATGTAATGGCGATCTCGAAGGTCGATTCACATACGTTTCGGATGTAGGGAGCAGTGTAAATGACTATTTTTTTAGCATCAGTAGAATTTTTTGAACTAATGTGTAATCAAATGACTCTGAATGTGATGGAAAGATATGAGTCTGACCACTTACCACTAGCACTGCGCATTGGAATGCAAAATGATCAGTCACATGACATTTTTGTTCGTAATATAGATGGTAATCAGTTTATTGTTAGATATTGCTGGAACCAAGACTTCAGTCAACAATTGTATTCATCAATGAATTCACCAAATGTTCTAGAAAAGTTAAATGTCGCTGAAAATCTTATTTCTGCTGACGTAAACGAAGCAATAAATTTGTTTAACACAACTGTCAAAGAGCAAGCAGAAATTATGAGGAAAACTATACCAACAAACAAGAATGTTATACAGAATTGGTTTGATCAAGAATGCAGAGTAGCAAAAAGTAAACTTCGTAGATTATTCAGAATTTTTCTAAAAACAATGGACAAAAATGACAGAGTAGTGTTCTGCATTGCGAGAAGGGAGTATAAAAATTTAAATGAAAGAAAACAGAAAGAATATAATGATTCCCTTTTGAATGATCTTTTGTCTTCGGCCAAAAATCAGCAGTTATTCTGGAATACTGTACACAAGATTTCTAAAAAGAAAATCCGACTTGCAAATAACATTCCGGTGCAGGATTGGTTCCTACACTTTAAAAATCTTTTGGATAAGGACGATGTGGAGTCCATCGAGACTGACAATGCGTTAAGTAATGAAGAATATACTTTCGACAGACCAATATCAAGGGAGGAAATATCATCAGCTATTAAGAAATTAAGGAATGGTAAAACTGCCGGACCTGATGGCCTAATTGGGGAATTTTTTAAGAATTCTGGTGAGACTGTTTTAAGTTTTCTAGTTAAATTGTTTCATCATTTATTTGATACAGGGATTTATCCTGAAGATTGGAAAGAATCCATAATATTACCGTTATTTAAGAAAGGGGAGGTAAACGATGTAAATAATTATAGAGGCATTTCTTTGTGCAATGTATGTAGTAAACTTTATAGTTCAGTTATTAATAATAGACTTCATGAATGGATATCTCAGAATGGTATAACTGGTTAACATCAAGCAGGATTTAAAAAAGGCTATTCTACCATTGATTATATGTTTAGTTTACTAGCTGCAGTTCAAAAACAATTTGTAAATAACAAGAAGCTGTATGTGGCGTTTGTAGATTTTGAAAAAGCTTTTGATTCAATTTCACGGAATATATTGTGGCCTATTTTGTTAAAAAAATGGAATTAAAGGTAAGTTGTATCGTTGCGTAAAGAGCATGTATAAAGAGGTAAAAGCAAGAATTAGAGCTGGAGCAAAATTATCAGATTTTGTTAAG
>CM065723.1:41858357-41865857 GCA_033310375.1 Conus canariensis | reverse complement strand
CTCACTCACGCAGGCACACGCACACACACATGCACGCACGCCACGCACGCACGCAAGCGCGCGCGCGCGCGCAAACACACACACACACACACACACACACACACACACACACACACACACACACACACACAGGCGGGTAGAGTTCTGATTTTTCTGTTTTCCACTTTGACGCCTTTGCTATGTGTTGTGCATGAAAGATTATAAACTATGGCAGTACATCTATGGCAGTACGTAATAAAACATAGATTATAAACTATGGCAGTGCTAATAAAACATAGATTATAAACTATGGCAGTGCTAATAAAACATAGATTATAAACTATGGCAGTGCATAATAAAACATAGATTATAAACTATGGCAGTGCTAATAAAACATAGATTATAAACTATGGCCGTGCTAATAAAACATAGATTATAAACTATGGCAGTGCTAATAAAACATAGATTATGAACTATAGCAGTGCATAATAAAACATAGATTATAAACTATGGCAGTGCATAGTAAAACATAGATTATAAACTAGGGCAGTGCTAATAAAACATAAATTATACACTATGGCAGTGCTAATAAAACATAGATTATAAACTAGGGCAGTGCTAATAAAACATAGATTATGAACTATAGCAGTGCATAATAAAACATAGATTATAAACTAGGGCAGTGCATAGTAAAACATAGATTATAAACTAGGGCAGTGCTAATAAAACATAGATTATAAACTATGGCAGTGCATAGTAAAACATAGATTATAAACTATGGCAGCACATAGAAAAGCATAGATTATAAACTCGGGCAGTACATAGTAAAACATAGATCATAAACTAGGGCAGTACATAGTAAAACATAGATCATAAACTAGGGCAGTACATAGTAAAACATAGATCATAAACTAGGGCAGTACATAGTAAAAACATAGATTATAAACTAGGGCAGTACATAGTAAAACATAGATCATAAACTAGGGCAGTACATAGTAAAACATAGATTATAAACTAGGGCAGTGCTAACAAAACATAGATTATAAACTATGGCAGTGCATAGTAAAACATAGATTATAAACTATGGCAGTACATAGTAAAACATAGATTATAAACTAGGGCAGTACATAGTAAAACATAGATCATAAACTATGGCAAGTGCATAGTAACACATAGATTATAAAACTAGGGCAGTACATGGTAAAACATAGATTATAAACTAGGGCAGTACATAGTAAAACATAGATCATAAACTAGGGCAGTACATAGTAAAACATAGATTATAAACTAGGGCAGTACATAGTAAAAACATAGATCATAAACTAGGGCAGTACATAGTAAAACATAGATCATAAACTAGGGCAGTACATAGTAAAACATAGATTATAAACTATGGCAGTGCATAGTAAAACATAGATTATAAACTAGGGCAGTACATAATAAAAACATAGATTATAAACTATGGCAGTACATAGTAAAACATAGATCATACACTAGGGCAGTACATAGTAAAAACATAGATTATAAACCCTAGGGCAGTACATATAAAACAAATTTATAAACTAGGGCAGTACATGTAAAACATAGATTAAAACTGGGGCAGTACATAGTAAAAACTTATTTTTTCCGCGTCTTTTCCCTGTTCCTGTTGTTTAGAGCCCAGCAGACCGAAAGGGGCATACCCAGGGCTTTATAATGCGAAATCAATTCTATTCGTGATGGACCCCTGTATTGAAACAAATGGGATAAAAGGAAAAAGACTAAACCAAAAAACTACGTTATTTCTAAAGCTTTTTTTGTTTTTTTATTAAATCGCTGGGTGTTTTTTTTTTTTTTTTTAGGATTTTAGCATAATTATTTGTTATAGAGACATGCTCTTCTGCTTTGTGTAAAATTTTTACACCATTTTGGATACTGAAAAACCCCAGTTTTCGCACCTATAACCAACACTCCCTCTTTTTTAAACGATACCTGATGTCACATCCCGTTTGAAACATTGTGGTTAGTTTCGAGAGGTGTAAAGGGAAAGAGCGGGAGGGGGTTTTTGGGGGAGGGGGAAGGGGGGGGGTGTTATGGCAAAGGACATTGTGCAGTGTTGTTGTGTGTGTGTGTGTGTGTGTGTGTGTGTGTGTGGTTTTTGTTTGTTGTGTGGGGCGTGTGTTGTGTGCGCGTGCGTGCGTGCGTATGTGTGTGTAACCCGCTCGCGCCGTGTGTATGTACCCCGTGTATGGGGGGTGGGCGCGTACGCGCAACATTGTGTGTACAGTGAGTGTGGTGTGTGTGTGTGTGTGTGGTGTGGTGTGTGGTGTGTGTGTGGTGTGTGCGAATACAGGGGTTTTTTTACGTGCATACTACCACACCACGTGTGTTGTGTGTGTGTGTGTGTTTGGGGTGTGTGTGTGTTGGTGTGTGTTTGTGTCAACGTGTTTTGGGTTTTGGTGTGTGGTGGTGTGGTGGGGTGTGTGTGGTGTGGTGTGTTGTGTGTGTGTGTGAAGTAGCAGCAAAAATGATAACAACAACCCATTAACAAAATAACAAACAACGCTAAAAGGGCCCCCGGAATAGGATCGGCTGACAACGTAAAGCATATCGCTTTAAAAACATAGAAACAGCGGTTTTGCATGATTAGACAGAAAACGACGGCGGTCAGGGGGGGGGAAAAAATTTGTGTGAACGAACTAGCACAACAACATGCGCAATAGCGTAAGGCGTCAATGAGTCTTGTAGACCCCATTCCAGTCACCAACAACATACCAGAAGCCCCCCCACCCCCCCACGCAGCTGTAACCCACCACGGACCCACCCAAGCCAGCAAACCCTCACCCGCACCCCGCACCAGCGTGCGCGCCACACCACCCAAACCCAAAAACCCCAAAACCAAGCAACACAAAGACCACCGCAACGCAGCGACAACCCCACCAAACAAACACCCCCCAACACACCCCCAAACCCCAAAACAAATAGCGGCTTCTTCCCTTTAATGTCACAGCCCAAATCCCCAAATTTTTTAAAAAAAAGGGTGTGGGGAAAGAAAAAGGGGGGGGGGGGGAAAAAAAAAAGGGGAAAAAGGGGGGGGGGGGGTTTTAAACTAAAAATTTAAACACGGGGGGGGGTAGAGAAAAAAAAGGGAAAAGGGGGGGGGGAAAAGGGGGGGGTTTGGGTTTAAAAGGGGAAAAAAACGGGGAAAGGCAAAGGGGGGGGGGAACAAATTTTCAAGAGATTCTGCAACCCTGTTTGTTTTTTTACCCCCCTCCCACAAGGCCCCGACGGTATTCTGCCCCACCCAAACCCTTTCGGGCCCCCCCCCCCCCCTTTTCTTTTCCCTTTCTTATTTAAAATTGCTTTTTCTTTCCCCCTTTTTTCCCCTCTGGCCCCCCCCCCCTTTTTTCTTTTTTCCCCCCCTTTTTCCCCCTTTTCCCTTTTTCTGGGTTTCCCCCCCCTTTTTCCGCCCCCCCCCCTCTTCCCCCCTTTTTTCCGTCCTCTTTCTCCCTTTCCTTAAAAGAGGGGGTTTTCCGGTTTTTGCATCAAAAATTTTTGGGGGGGTTTTGGGGAAACGTTTTAAAAAATGGGCTTAAAATAAAAAACCAAGGCACCCCCCTAGAAACCCCCCCAAACCCCAAAACACAACACCCCCAATTTCACCCGGGCCTTAAAAACAACCACAACAACCAAAAACACCCAAAAACCCCCCCACCCACAAACCCCAAAACCCCCCAAAAAACCCCCACCACCCCCACACAACCCCGGTCCCGCCCCGGCAAACCCCCCTCCTGAAAAATTTTTTGTCCATTCTTTAAAAAAATTTTAGATAAAGGCATTTTAAATAAATTAAGAAAAAAAATTAAAGGGAAAACCCCCCAAAAAAAAAACTTCTTTCTTTTTCTCTCTCCTCTTCTTTCCCCCCTCTCTCCCCCTCCCTCATATTCACAAACCCCCAAAAATTCCCCAAAAACCCAAAAAAAAAACACAAAAACCCAAAAAGGGAACCCCAAAAAAACCCAAAAAAACCCCGGAAAAAGGGAAAACCAAAAAGAACACACCCCCCCCCCCCCCCCCCCCCCCCCCCCCCCCCCCCCCCCCCCCCCCCCCCCCCCCCCCCCCCCCCCCCCCCCCCCCCCCCCCCCCCCCCCCCCCCCCCCCCCAAACCCAAAAAAACCCAAAAAAATTTTTTTTTTTTTAAACATTCTATAAAAACAAAAATCGTGTGACAAGAAAGGAAAACTGGTCAGTTTATTTAAAGCAAAAGTTTTTTTCCCCCTTAAAAATTGAATTGTTTTGTGTGGGATTTAGTAGGGTTTTATTTTTGTGGTTTAGGGGGGTTTGGGGGGTTTTTTTGGAAAAGGGTTGTTGTTTGTTTTGTTTTTGGGGTTTTTGTTTTTATTTGTTTGGGGTTTTTTTTTTTTGGGGGGGGGGGTTTTTAGGGGGGTTTTTTGTTTGTTTGGGTTTTTTTTTGGGGGGTTTTTTGGTATTTTTTTTTTTTGGTTTTTTTTTTTCTTTTTTTGCTTCTGTTGTCTTCTGCGTTTGTTCCCAAATTTTTAGGGGTGGGTGAAGGGGGGTGGTTTGTTTGCTGGGGGTGCTGCCGGGGGGGGGTTCTGCTTGGGGGTTTTTTTTGTTTTTTTTTTGTTGGGGCCCCCCCCCGTTTTTGGGGGGGGCTAGGTTTTTTTTTTTTTTTTAAAACGTTTTAAAAAGGGGGTTAGTTTTGTTATTAACTTTTTCCCCCGGCATGCGCCCAATTTTTTTGGGGCGGAGGGGGTCCCCCTTTTTGGGGGTGTATTTAAATTTAGCCCAAACGTTAGTGTGTGTGTGTGTGTGTGTGTGTGTGTGTGTGTGTGTGTGTGTGTGTGTTGTGTGTGTGTGTGTGTGTGTGTGTGTGTCTGTGTGTGCGTGTGAGCGAGTGAGTGTGTGTGTGTGTGTGTGTGTGTGTGTGTGTGTGTGCGTGCGTGCGTGTACGTGTGTGTACGTGTGTGTGTGTGTGTGTGTGTGTGTGTGTGTCTGTCTGTCTGTCGCTGTCTGTCTGTCTGTCTGTCTGTCTGTCTGTCTGTCTGCCAATTTTCTACGTGTGGGCGTGTATGATGTGTGTGTGTGTGTGTGTGTGTGCGTGCGTGCGTGCGTGCGTGCGTGCGTGCGTGCGTGCGTGCGTGTGTGTGTGTGTGTGGTGTGTGTGTGTGTGCGCGCGCGCGCGCGCGCGTGCGTGTGTGTCCGACGCGTGGGCGCGTATGGTTATTGTGTGTGTATGTGTACACGCGTGCGCGTATGTGAGCGTGCGTATATGTGTTTGTGTATGTACATGTTTGTCGCGCTAGCGAGTGCGCGCACTTGTGTGTGGGTGTGTGTGCGCGCACGAGCGCGCGCGTGCGCCCGCGCGTTTGTATGTGTATTTATTGCGAGACTGCCAATAGCAGTTACTTCGAGTCTGAAATTGCTTCGCTTCAATTTGATGTTGCACGGAAAAGACATTCAGATGATATTACGCGTGGCTGATTTAGGAAAATGAAAATGAAAAAAAAAAAAAAAAAAAAAAATGTGCGTTGCAATGACATGCAAACCCAGCCAACTATCACCCTCAAAACGTCAAGTTTAACCATTGGATCCACCTATAGTCCTAAATCTCCCCCCCCCCCCCCCCCCCATCCCCTCTTTTCCCTGATCCTATTCATTCCCCCCTTCGTCTCATTCTTTCTTCCGCCTTTGCTTAGTAATAACACCCTCGGGCTATATAATGTGTGTGTGTGTGTGTGTGTGTGTGGTGTGTGTGTGTGTGTGTGTGTGTGTGTGTGTGTGTGTGTGTGTCCGGGGGTTGGGGGGGGAGGAGCAGGGATAGGGTGGAAGATGAGATGGGAAGGGGGGTGGGGAGGGAGGGAGGGGAGGGAGAGACGGTCAGACTTTAGAGTCTTAGCGTCAGGGTGCCACACGAATTATGTGTTCAGGCCACGCGCGGCAGAGGCTGGAATTAAGCGATCTGGTTTCCTGGCTAAATCACCGGGCAGGGACCACTGCTATCAGGGGCCTTAAGTCTGCTGTCCTCCGGCCGAATTTTTTTTTTCTCCTCGTCTCCTCGGCTGTGGACGGTCACGTATATCGGATCTCACATCAGATTGAGAGGAAGAAGAGGGGAGAGAGAGAGAGAAGAGGAGAGAGAGAGAGGAGAGAGAGAGAGAGAGAGAGACTGAGGGAAACGGACGAGGGGTGGGGGTTGGGGGAGAGGAGAAGAGAGGGAAGGAGTGGTGATGAGGGGGGGGGGGGGAGTGGAAGGGTGGTTAATTCAGGTTTTCACGTCGCGACGACCGTGTCTGAGGTGATAGGGCCTATATCGGATCTGACATTAGATCGAGAGGAGGAGGGAGAGAGGGACTAGGGGAAACATGGGGGGGGGAAGGAGGGGAGAAGGGGGCGGGAGGGACGGAGGGGGGGAGGGAGGGAAGGTAAGGGTGAAGAGGGAAAGGATGGGAGGATGGTCAATTCAGGTTTAACGTCGACAACCTTATCTCAGGTGATAGGGCTGACGAGGACGAGGCGGGGGAGGGGGGAGGGGGGAGGGAGAAGGGAAAGGGTGGGTGGGATCGCTAAATCTTGTCTTCGTAAGGAAGGGCAGAGTGGGGGTGGGGGTGGGGTTGAAGAGCGGGTGGTGGTGCAATTTCTTTTTTTTTTTTCTACGACTACGGTGCCCCCTAAAAAAAATTGTTGAGAGAAAGGGGCGGGGGGGGGGGGGGGGTGATGGGGCGGGGGGGGGGGGGGGGGGAGGGGGCTCGTCCGACTGAGAAATTTCACTCGCGGATAAGGTAGAGCGGAGGGAAAACAAGAAGTGGTGGGGAGAGGGTTTGGGATGGGGATGGAGGAACAAACAAAACAGAGGGGAAGGAGGCAGCGCCGTATCTAATCAGCTCACATTGTCCACAACATTTGCTTATGACATTCGTCCACGACAATTTTGTTCAACTCCAGCATGCGTTCTTATAGGTTCATCTTCAGATCACCCAGATGTTGCCATAGCAGAGAGAGAGAGAGAGAGAGAGAGAGAGAGAGAGAGAGAGGTGACAGATCTCTCTTCAAGGGCGGTTGATGTGACACAACAACGTCGGGTGGCGCAGTCAACCTTCCAGCCATTACGGAAGGCGGCGGGTCCAGTTTTTTTGTCGCCAGGAGACGGCTTCTAGAGCTGTGCTGCGGTCGGCCATGGAGACTGCCTGACTGCGATGACCGTGGCCTGGCACACCACGTTTTCAGGTCGGTTTGCTGGGTGCCCTTCTTGGGGTTGAGCTGAAAAATTGCCTTCTCGGCCGTAGTCGGCGAAGACCACGAAAGGGACTCGTGCAGCGAGGTCCGTACTGCTCCCAATTCACATAATTATGCCCGCTCTCCCCACCCATCCCACCCCCTCCCACCCTTCCCACCCTCTCCCATCCATGGCACAACCCCTCCCCCCTCCCCACGTCTCATACCCCACTGTGTTCTCGTCACTCCTCCCCCCTCTTTCTTACCACCGTCGTGGGAGGATTTTCCCCGTCGGCCCCATCACCTGAG
>CM065723.1:41843357-41845857 GCA_033310375.1 Conus canariensis | reverse complement strand
TTTGGGTGCGTGTCTGCTTGATGAGACGATAAACCGGGGTTACATATGCAGGCAGCGTTATGTTCTAGGCGCTCGAGCAAGTACCCATGGCAAGACAGAATCCTTTGCTAACACACACACACACACACACACACACACACACACACACACACACACACACAGTTTGATAGGGGTGAGAGGGGTTGTGGGGTGAGGGTGGGGGGTTACGATGGCAGGGAGAGGGGGAGGAAAAGAGAAGAACGGAAAGAAAAATTTAAGATACACGTGCGATATGACGTTTTTTTTTGTTTTTTTCTCCTGTGTGAGAAAATCCGAAACAGATAAATCTGTTGTGATGAGGAAGTTATATACAATACAGTGCAATGCAATACAACACAATACAACACAATCTAATACAATGTAATACAATGAAATCAGTACAAAACAGAACAACACAATACTATGACACCATTTTGTCATTTCTGCAGATGTCCCGTGGGTGAAATATTCACAAGATCCAAACATGATGTCAACATCATGCAGTACTGCAAGGCCTACCTCTCTCTCTCTCTCTCTCTCTCTCTCTCTCTCTCTCTCTCTCTCTCTCTCTCTCTCTCTTGTATATGTACATATAAATCTATTTTTAGGGGTACAGCTTAAAACGCCGAATGATTTAGTGTACGGAGAGACAGGACGCTACCCTGTTTATGTAAATACGTCTGTTCGGTGTATTAGATATTGGCTTAAGTTATTACGTATGGATGGAAATAGACTGCCGGTGAAAGCTTACGAGATGTTGATGTGGCTAGACTCACGCGGTAAATATACATGGGTTTCAAGGATTCGAGAAACATTATTTCAGAATGGTTTTGGAATGGTATGGCTAAATCAAGGGGTTGAAAATGTCAATGCATTTCTGGATGAATTTCGCCAGAGGCTTATCGATTGCCGATGGCAAAACTGGAGTGAACATATCCAAGACAGTGACCGGTTTTCTTTATATAGAACTTTCAAATCATCAAGGAGCTGTGAAAGGTATCTTTTAATTGACATCGACAGACATATTAGATGTTATTTAACAAAATTTAGATTTGGAGTAACAGACATGGCAATACATTGGGACCGTTATAATCAGGTATCAACCAATTCTGTAGCATGCCCATTGTGTAATGACGCAATAGAAGATGAAGTACATGTTTTGTTTTGTTGCCCTAGTCTCTGTGAGCTTCGGCAACAATATATTCCAGGAAAATTTTATGCAAATCCATGTCTATTCAACGTAGCCTTATTGATGGCTAACAGTAACGAAATTATACTGAAGAATGTATGCATTTATTTATATAAGGCATTTAAAAGGCGTGCGACTGTAGTTGAAGGATGTGAATGTTGATATTGAAACATTTATCTGTTGTACTCTATGGTCAAAAGATGTTGGAATTTGTCATTATTATGTTGATGTATCCTTACTTTTTCTTGTCGTTAAAGTGCCATTGTAAATAGTTCCCCCCTTCAGTAGGGGCTGTGGCCTAACCTGAATAAACCATTTTCCATTTCCATTTCCATTTCTCTCTCTCTCTCTCTCTCTCTCTCTCTCTCTCTCTCTCTCTCTCTCTCTCTTCTCTCTCTCTCTCTCTCTGTATATGTACATATAAATCTATTTATAACGATAGTATATCAAGGATACTAACTAATTCATCACCCAGGCCACGCCTTGGCTTAAGGCTGTTTCAGACCAATTGACATAGGCTAGAACACCAAGGCTACATCAAAATGTTGTTATGCTTAGCATAGTTATGCGCGGATTGTCTTCAGTCGTGACAAGCTCCTAGCATAACACCATCAACCTCCAAAATCCCTCGAAGTCGGAGTGTGGCTGCCCACGTGGCAGGGTAATCAAAAACGGTCACACACGTAATGTTCTCATCCCCAGCTGATGCATTTTATTTGTACTTTAGCGTTCAAGCGCTTCGGCTGTTCGGATGATCCCTGGAGTCTTTTAGCCAGGGTGCGACAACAACAATAACAACAACAACAACAACAACATCAACATCACCCAGTCCCGCACTGTGGCACGAGTTAACTGACAGCTTATGATTATTCACAGCATGTGATCATCATTTACACCGGTCGAAAAGCGTGTCCCACGAATCAACCGCCTCTCGCATCCTGTTTGGCACGTTTAGTCGCATATCTCGTGAGATCTTCGTTTCAGATTGTCATGCGTCACACCCGTGTGTGATATCGCTAACCGGAACGACCGTCAATGTTAGGTACAGAACGTTTAACCGCATATGACTGACGTCAAGTTGATGAGGAATTCATTTGAAATTCGTTGGGGGAGGAGGGGGTGGGGGCATTGGGTTGTTCCCCTTTGTTTAGTTTTTCGTTTGTTTGGCTGGTTGGTTGGTGTGTTTTTTTGTGTGTGTGTGTGTGTGTTTTTTGGTGTGTTTTTTTTTTTGTATATGAAAATTGATGTAAACACGACAAAACAGTTAAAGAAATGAATGGCAAATCATCAAAA
>CM065723.1:41835857-41838357 GCA_033310375.1 Conus canariensis | reverse complement strand
GTACCCTACCACTCTTGAGACAAGAGAGATGGGGAGGGGTGATAGGAGGAAGATATGGGGGGATACTGACATCGCCTGCATGCAGATAGACAGGCAGATAGAAACAGAGACAAACAGACAGGCCAACTGATACAGGGAGAAAGACAGAATGACTGAGATTGATGGAACGGAGGAACGCAGAAAGTCAAAAACAACGCAGGTCGTTGGCCTCTTCGTTGTGTAAACTGCAAACAATTCAACACATCAACAATAATAATAATAATAATCAATAAATACAGAAAACAAGTGATAATCAATACTGCATAACATTATGTAATATATTAGAACAGAATAGAATAGAAGGAACACAGTGTAATACAATATGGTATGATATCATATTTGTAATATAGTATAAGACAGAATGTAATACAGTTTTGCATTATGGAACAAAAGGTAATATCACATCATATCATGTGATGTGATGTGATGTGATGTGATGTAATGTGATGTGATGTGATGTAACATAACGTAGCTGAGAATAACATAACTATATAATATAGTGTAAAAGCAAAAACAACAACAATAAGAATGATAATGATAATAATGAAGTTATCATTATTAATATTATCATTATTATTATATTATTATATCATTATTATTATCACCATCATCATAGCAATAATAATAGTAATAAGATATAATACACAATGATGTGACATGACAACACTTGATGTCACGTGACGTAGTATATGATTCCATGACATAACGCGATGATGATGATGGTGATGAATGATGATGATGATGATGACCCAGTTCAAAGACCAAGCACACACGCGCGCTCGCGCGCGCGCGCTCACATGTGTACACACCACACACACACACACACACACACACACACACACACACACACACAAGGCAAAACGATTGGCCAGGGTCATGAACGAGATGGAGGTCTTTGGGGTGTAGCCCCATCTTCCCATGACACTATTTGTCCACGGACACAGACGTAACATGACTCATCATCCCACAGCTGAAGGTCCAAACTATGGTAATCCGTTAGCGTTAAAAGTGTGGTTTATCGACTCAAATTCTCTCTCTCTCTCTCTCTCTCTCTCTCTCTCTCCTCTCTCTCTCTCTCTCTCTCTCTCTCTCAACACATACATACATATGAATACATATGTATTTCTCTCTCTCTCTCTCTCTCTCTCTCTCCTCTCTCTCCTCAACACATACATACATATGTATACATATCTCCTCTCTCTCTCTCTCTCTCTCTCTCTCTCTCTCTCTCCTCTCTCTCTCTCTCAACACATACATACATATGTATACATATGTATTTCTCTCTCTCTCTTCTCTCTCTCTCTCTCTCTCTCTCTCTCTCAACACATACATACATATGTATACATATGTATTTCTCTCTCTCCTCTCTCTCTCTCTCTCTCTCTCTCTCTCACACACACACACACACACACACACACACACACACACACACACACACACCACACAAACAAACACACGGCAAGACGATTGGCCAGGGTCATGAACGAGACGTTGGAGGTCTTTGGGTGTAGCCCCATCCTCGCACAACACTACCTGTCCACGGACACAGACGTAACACTGACTCATCATCTCACAGCTGAAGGTCGAAAGTATGGTATTCCGTTAGTGTTAAAAGTGAGGTTTATCGACTCAAATTCTCTGTTGTGTGTGTGTGTGTGTGTGTGTGTGTGTGTGTGTGTGTGTGTGTGTGTGTGTGTGTCTCTCTCTCTCTCTCTCTCTCCTCTCTCTCTCTCTCCTCTCAACACATACATACATATGTATACATGTCTGTGTATATGCATTTCTCTCTCTCTCTCTCTCTCTCTCTCTCTCTCTCTCTCTCTCTCTCAACACATACATACATATGTATACATGTCTGTGTATTCTCTCTCTCTCTCTCTCTCTCTCCTCTACCACACACACACACACACACACACACACACACACACACACACACACACACACACCACCGCAATACAACACCACACCACACACATACGCACACAAACATGTACATTAACCTTTTCAGTGATAACATCTGGCAATCATCAAATTCCGTCTTGTTAACAATGATCCACAATGACACATAACTGTCTAGTATCGACGTCTGTGTCTTGGGGAAGAGTCACAGTTGACATAGGCTGGTCGGTAGTCCACCCATGGCAGCTCACAGGCACATACCATTTATAATTCATCACAGAGAGAAAAACACGGTTCAACAACCATCCTAGGGAGCAAGCCAAGGTCTCTCTCTCTCTCTCTCTCTCTCTCTCTCTCTCTCTCTCTCTCTCTCTGTGGATAAATACACACATGCGCGCGCATTCACACACACACACACACACACACACACACACACACACACACACACACACACACACACACACACCACACCACACACATATATGTGTGTGTGTGTGTGTGCGTGTGTGTGTGTGTGTGTGTGTGGTGTGTGTGTGTGTGTGCATACATACATATATATATA
>CM065723.1:41823357-41830857 GCA_033310375.1 Conus canariensis | reverse complement strand
GTTCTTCCTGTCATTTCTTTTTCTTCAAAAGAAAATCAAAATGTTCCAGGGCAGCGGAAATCGTGCCAAGGGCCGAGGAGGGGCTGTCGAGGTGCCAAACGCAGGGTGCTTGCCCCTAGAGTCAACAACAAACTCCTCTTTTTAAATGCTGCCCCCCCCCCCCACACCACCACCACCTCTCTCTCTCTCTCTCTCTCTCTCTCTCTCTCTCTCTCTTTTCTTTCCCTCCGCGTCCGCCGCCTCCGGCAAAAATGCCAGGCAATCTTTTTTTTCTTTTCCAAGAGCACAAATCACTAATCAAAAAGAAAACCGACCAATGAGGAGCATGCAAGCACCCTGCAGAGATGAGCTTTCCATGCGAATTCAAAGTTCACACAATCTTTCTTTTTCCTTCTTTTTCTTTTCTTTTTTTTTTTTCTTTTGAGGTTTTTTGTTTTGTTTTGTTTTGTTCTGTTGTTTTTTTGTTGTTGTTTTTTTTTAGCTTTTTTTTTTAAGGGGCGCATGACACATCGATTTTGTGTACCTGGCAGATGATTGGTTGGCGATAGGATGTTGTATGGCTAACTGATTGGCTGGTTGGTTTGGAAGTGGTGGCTGGTTTGTTGGTTGACTGTGTGTTTTTGAGTAAATCCGCCAGTTCATAGGGACGAACACATTACAAGACAAAACACAACGCGTTTCCACATCTTAGGCAAGATAAATAACATTCAGTACAATGAAAACAAAGAACGAGCAATCACTCATCTTCTCAAATTGAATTTGATCTCCTTGAAAAGATGAAGAGAGAGAGAGAGAGAGAGAGAGAGAGAGAGAGAGAGAGAGGATGTGTGTGTGTGTGTGTGTGTGTGTGTGTGTGTGTGTGTGTGTGTGTGTGTGTAAAATATGTGTGAGTGTGTGTACATTGTGTGTGTGTTCGGGGGAGAGGAGGCAGGAGGGGGAGTGCGCATGTCATATGTGTCTATTTGTACATATGTTTGCGGAACTGTATGCATAATATCAAAGGATAGCAACATTAACAGTTTATAGTATTTGTCCGTGTGGACTACAAATTAGAGAAAAGATAGGTTTGAAAACTCTCTCTCTCTCTCTCTCTCTCTCTCTCTCTCTCTCTCTCTCTCTCTCTCTCTCTCTCTCTCTGATCTGTTATCAGATAATTTTGTGGACAGACGTTAAACTATTACTACTACAAATACCATTACTGCTACTACTATTACTACTTAAACTACTATTATTACTACCACTACTACTACTACTACTATACACATACACATATGTACACACACACACAACACACACACACACACACACACACACACACACACACACACACACACACAGCTCCTCCAGAGCAGATATTTTTTCCTCAGCCAAGGGGAGTTTATTTTCACCCGCGTCCGTTAGTTTGTTTCTTTTCATATTTGACTGTCAGCGATATAACGGAAAAGATACGGAACCCTTTTGAAGAAAACTTGGTGGAAACATGAATGTGGCTCAATGGATAATCCAGTTCATACATGACTGTTAGCGGTATAACGGAAAAGATACGGAACCCTTTTCAAGAAAACTTGGTGGAAACATGCATGTGGCCCATGGATAATCCAGTTCATACATGACTATCAGCGATATAACGGAAAAGATACGGAACCCTTTTCAAGAAAACTTGGTGGAAACATGCATGTGGCCCATGGATAATCCAGTTCATACATGACTATCAGCGATATAACGGAAAAGATACGGAACCCTTTTGAAGAAAACTTGGTGGAAACATGTATGTGGTCCAAGGATAATCCAGTTCAATCTTAAAGTGGATCTGTGGTGCGGATCCGTGGGATCAGACAATAGATCCAGAATTTGTTTAGCAGAATGTTAGAAATATTCCACTGAACATGACTGCTCTGAAACTGCTGTTATGAACCAACAGTTATTGTCTACGACGTGAAATATTTTCCTTTAATGCATTTTTTTCTAGGGATATTAAACATTCATATTGTATTTTTTAGGTCTTATATTTTTAAGCTTTTTTTTTTTCTTTGTCTACGGATATTAAACATTGACGTATTTGTACTTTCCGGGTTTTATAATTTTTAAGCTAATGGGACGCAACTCTTTCAGTCCGTACCAACATTTGCTTCCCCTGGCCGAAGAAAATGGTGCTGTTTTCACTCACAAATTCACTCAAATGGATGGATCGAAGGTTCCTTCAACCTTGACATTGATCCTCACTCTCCGGAGTGTCCAGATGCCAAGGGAACCTTCATGGACTGTGAAACTAGCCGTTAGCAGGTCGTTCACCCTGCCACTGACTACACTATTCATTGATTTTCTGTGTGATGCGCCCGAGAGATGTCAGTTGCCGTCCACCGTTAACCGCAATGTATCAATAAGGGGAAACAATCAGCATATAAGTATTCAAACGTAAGAAACAGTGCCGTGGTCGTTGCAAATCTTCTACAGTGCCCGTCTCGGTGTTTGTTGTTGTTGTTGTTATTGTTGTTGTTGTTGTTGCTGCTGCTGTTGTCATTGTTTTCCCTGACACAGGGAAACGCTGAAGTGTCTTTGCAGCCATAATATACTTAGCAACACTTTTTTTTTTACAGGATCAGCCTTAGTGATCATACTTAGCAATACGTCATCAGGATTAGACTTTGTAAACATATCTTTGATTTCGAATGTAACTGAACGATTTTTTAAAAAAAAAAGTTTTGTGCCCCCAAAACAATATAAACAAATGCTTGCGGCACACAAACTAATGCCATAGTCTTAGGTTTCAATTATTACAAGGAGTTGTACCAAATGTAGTTGTCTTGAAAAAGTATATATATATATATATACTTGTGTGTGGTGTGTGTGTGTGTGTGTGGTGTGATGAAACAAGTAAGGGGTGGAGGAAAACACTTGCATGCAAACAATTCTACCGCCATTAAAACAATGACTTGACAAAGATTGGGAAAAAAAAGGTGGAGGGGAAGGCGGAAGGTGGTTGGGGCGGTGGGGTGTGTGAAAGACTAGACGTAGAAAGAGCAGGAGTTGGAAGATAAAGACACAGTCCTTCACTAGCAGTGTGTATGGAGACCATAATAGCCTGTCGTGAGAACAACCATTTGCATCGAAATTGGAAATGAAATGAGGCAGGGAACAGTAAGCAATAGACAGTAAACAAGTGGGGTAACTTTTGCTCCCATAAGAAAACCTAACACAGAGTAACTTTTATTCAAGACTGGCACAGCCAGTCTTGAATAAAAGTTACTCTGTGTTAGGTTTTCGTATGGGAGCAAAAGTTACCCCACTTGTTTACTGTTTTTAACCATTTGCATCGCCTGTCCAGAGAGCTTTCGTTCACTGAATCGAACACATCAGTGAGAAATGTCTGATTATGTCGCGTAACCTCCTTGGGGATCAAAAGGAAAAATGACCGCATATAATTCTGTGTTTAAATACAGACTCCAGTGGCACCCCCAAGAACAGCCAGCGGAGGGTAAAGAAGTAAAATGAGAAGGAAGCATCGGTAGGAAATAAGTTGCACAAAAACTAAAGTCATTTTCTAAAAAAGTAATCAGTGTGGGGATATTCTTTGAGCTATGCTTGAGGATCCACTGGAGGGTACATGGGAGGCTACTACGTGTCAACAGTCCGAGTGGTCAGCTCGACTGTCCAACAAGGCAAGCATCGTCAGTTACATTTTTAAGTGCTGACAGCAGCTAAGAATTGTGCAAATATATAGGCATGGCTCCGACCGTGAAATGTCTTGTCAGTCACAGTCAAGACCAGATCATTGATATATATTGGCTTTTTCTGTTCAAAATCGCTGTCACGAGCTACCCCACCCCCCACCCCCCCCCTCTCTCTCTCTCTCTCTCTCTCTCTCTCTCTCCTCTCCTCTCTCTCTCTTTCTCCTATATCCCCCCCCACCCCTTGCCCTTTCCACCACTTTCCACCACCCTCCTCCTCTTTCTCTCTCTTTCTCTCTCCCATGGCAACCGATAAAACTTAATCAAGAGTAGATCGGAGGCTGATGCATTAGAATTCCGTGAATGCATCTTTCGGGTGAGCTTTTGAGAGTCGTCAGAGCAACAGGTTTTGCACGTCACCTGCTGAATGTGTTCGTTTCCCACGCCAGTCCTGGCCACCTGAAGATGTGCGTGCTTGGACGGCAGGGTGGTTGGATGGCTAGTTGGTTAGCTGGCTGGTTGATTGGTTGGTTGGTTTGTTGGTCGGTTGGTTGGTTGGCTGGTTGGTCGGTTGGTTGGTTGGTTCGTTCGCTCGTTTTGGTGGATTGTTGGTTTGTTTGTTTGGCTAGGTGATTGGTTGTTTTGGTTGGCTGGTTGGTTGATCGGTGGCTGATCTGACTGGTTTTTCTGCTGGTTGGTCTGGATGGCTGGTTACTCAGTTTGACTGGCTGGGTGGTTTGAGCTGTTAGTTGGCTGATTGGTTGATTGGCTGGTTGGTTGGCTGGTTGGTTGGTAGGTTGGTTGATTGGTTGGTTGGTTGGTTGGTTGGTTGGTTGGTTGGGTTGGTTGGCTGGCTGGCTGTTTGGTGGGTTGGTTGGTTGATTGGATGGTTGGTTTGAATGGTTGATTGGTTGGTTGGTTGATTGGTTGGTTGTTTGAATGGTTGATTGGTTGGTTGGTTTGAATGGATTATTCCTCAGTTTGGTTGGCTGGCTAGGTTGACTGGTTGGTTGGTTGGATTGGCTTGTTGATCGGCGTTTGGCTGGTTGGTTGATTGATATGGGTAGCTGGTCTGGCTAGCTAGTAGGTTAGTTTGGTGGATTGTTGGTTGGTTTGCGAGTTTTATTTTATTATTATATTATTATAATGAATACTTATATAGCGCCTATTCTCGGCTAGAGACCAAGCTCTAAGCGCTTTACAATCCAGTAACAATCCAGTTACGTGTAACTAGTTGACTGCTTTTGCTGTTTAGTTGGTTCGGCTGGCTGGTTAGATGGTTGGTTGGTTTTTAACTTGCTTGGGTCATCCTTGTCCATCGACCGACTGCATAGGTACATACACTTGTCTCTTAGATTTATCATTATATCATTACCGTCTGACCAGCTGACAACAACCAATGGCCATTAACAGAGCTGTTTTCACTGTTCTCTTATTAAAACCCATCACAACAATACAGAAAAACATCAACACATCTTTCTTTCACGAGCAAGAATCTATAACGACCATCGATCCTTAGAAGAGAATACTGGGGTCACATTAGTATTGCTGTACGTATTGAATACGTAGGGACATACCACCTGCCGTATACTATTCAGCGCCACTGGTCAACAAAGGATGGGAATGAAAATATAATATCATAACCAACAAAGCAAGCTCGTAAAGCTCCCCTGCCGAGTCGTCGCTGTCGCCGTTCGTCCAAGAACAGAAATTGAAGTCTCCAACATTCGGCACTTGGCCGTGGATCCGACCGTGAAATCTCTTGTCACGATCAAGGCCAAATCTCTGATTTACTGCCTTCTTCCTTCCTAGGAGGAGTCCCGCTCGTCCCACTACTTTTCTGTCCTCTCTCCTCCACCCGCCCCCCTCCCCCCTCCCCCTCCTCCCATCCTCCTCTCATCTATTTTCCACCTCATATCTCCCTTTCTCCCCCTGCCGTGCCAACTGCTGAAACCCAATCAGGCGTAAGTGAATTCATTCCGCCGCCTCTGTTATGACCTCCTCGTGAGAGGGAAATTCATCGGAAAGGTCGTCTGTGTGTGTGTGTGTGTGTGTGTGTGTGTGTGTGTGTGTGTGTGTGTGTGTGTGTGTGTGTGTGTGTGTGTGCGTGCGTGCCTGCGTGCCTGCGTGCGTGCCTGCGTGCGTGCGTGTGTGTGTGTGTGTGTGTGTGTGTGTGTGTGTGTGTGTGTGTGTGATGTGCTGAGTGTGCTTATTTCCTGTGCCAGAACTGACTTGGTTGGTGGATTAGTTGGTTGGTTGGCTGGTTTGTTGGTTTGTTGGTTGGGTGGTTGGTTGGTCGGTTGGTTGTCGGTTGCTTGGTTGCTTGGTTGGTTGACTGCTTGCTCGCCTACGAGGCTCGTTGTACTAATGAAAGACTCCACTCTGACCGCAGTCCGGATGTCCTCTCAATGACCATACCCATCAGTGATGAGTCGGTAATAAAGTTGTCGGCGCTGACAGAAAGCACGTGGTAGCTCTCGTCGGATGAATCTTGCGACACACAGTCCAAAGGGGTGTAAAATTCACTCACGCCGGCTCCACATCTCAGCAGGTACTGTCGTTAACAAGCGGAGCTTTGTAGACAATGTTCTGCGAATCCTGTATCAGTACAGGCACTCCTTGAAAGCAGAGACAGTTGAGTGCTTCCTCTGCTGGTTTGCTTCAGATCAGATCTGATGCAGTTGCTGCTCCATATGGACTACCGGTGTTCAATCTGCCTTTCAGGGTGTGGCTATGATTGAAAGAGACGCTGCTGAAAATGGGACGGCCATACATGCAACAAAACAACAGTAACAATAACAACAACAACAACAACAACAGCAACAACAACACTGCTAATCGTCAAACATCAATAAAGCTGAACAGGTTGTACGGTAGATAGTGTAGAGTTCACGTACACTTAAAAACTCTGATAGTTTTGATGGCCATAATCATCATAGCTAACAAGAAAAGAAAAAAAAAAGGAAAGGAAAGAAAAAAAAAGAAAAAGATAAAAAAAAAATCCTGTTTACCCAAATCTTCACATCGCCAAGAAAATACCAATAAGCAAATATCGGTAAAGTTCGGGAATTTAACAAAAATCGATCCCAGAATGAGAAAAAGAAGCAGAATAAGTTTGTGATTAAGACTCACAAACCAAGAGGGGAACTGACATTCAACATTGCGTACAATTCATCAAAGAAAGAGAAAGAAAGAACAGAAAAGAACAGAAAAAAAACACATAAAATATTATAACAAACACTGTCAAAGGCAGTGAAATCTCTGACAGTGCCATTATTGTTAACAGTGTAGAGGACCGTGAGATTTCCAACAGAGTCCTTGTTGTCGCTGGCTTACCGTCCTCTTCCTCACTCCCAACCCCTCCCCTCACACATTCTTCAACCGCCTTCATCCCCCTCATCCCCCAAAAAAAAACAACAACATAAAATGGAAAAAAAAGCTACTGGTCTTTAGAATTCCCATATGGAGTGGATACGACCGTGAAATTCCTTGTCACGATTCCGGTCAGATCCTTAATGTATTGCCTTCTTTTCTGTAGCTTTTAAGATAGTCCATCACCGCCCCGCCCCCTCCCCCTCCCTCTCTACTCCTGTCTCCCCTAAAGTCCAGCCCCGCGCCATCACACACACACACACACACACACACACACACACACACACACACACACACACACACACACACACACACACACACATATATACACACACACACTCGACTCGTCCTTTCCACCCATTCCCAAATGGAAACAAACCAAAGCAAATTATGACACAAACTATACTGAACTGAACAAAAACGATCCACCATATCTCTTAAAATATTATGTAAATTCTCA
>CM065723.1:41818357-41820857 GCA_033310375.1 Conus canariensis | reverse complement strand
GGGTGTGAGGACACACAAGACACAAGAACAATGTTATGCGAAATGTGTTTTTTTTTGTGTATAAAGGGCGTGCGCACAAAATGGATTAAATAGCAGAGGTATTTTTTTTGTATATTTACCCTTAATGTAGCTTTTACAATAGCCTGATCTCCCACCATCTCCCTCCCTCTCAGACCCTCTTCACACACACACACACACACACACACACACATACACACACACACACACACACACACACACACACACACACACACACACACAAAGCACACACACAAGCACACACACACACACACACACACACACACACACACGCACGCACGCACGCACGCACGCACGCGCACACACACACACACACACACACACACACACACACACACACACACACACACACACACACACTCCCACACACATTTCTCTCCTTTCTTCTTCGCGATACTGTGCCAACTTCTGACACCTAGTCAAGCGGAGTCCAGTGGATTTCTTTCTGTATTCATCCCCCCCCCCTTCCCGATGATGGTGTGATAAATGGCCTGGAATGAATAGGTCTGGAATGTCACTGGCTACACCTCCCAACCTGTCCGCTAACAGACGTGGCTGGTGGGCTCTTTGGTTGCCTGGTTACTTCTTCACTTGCTGGGATCAGTGACCTTCAAAGAAAGAAAGAAAGAAAGAACTGAGGAAAAATGGAAAGAGAGAAAGAAGGAGAGAAAGAAGAGTGAAAGAAAGAAAGAAAGCTGTTGGCTGCTTTGTTATTTGTTTACTAATTGGACTCTTTGGTTGCCTGGTTACTTCTTCCCTAGCTGGTATAATAATAATGATAGTAACGATAATAATAATAATGATGATGATGATGATGATGAATTATGGCGCTTAATTTTATATCATAAGCCCTAAGCGCTTACAAATGCATAAAAGGTTAAAGAAAACATAAATGAAACCAATAAGAAGATGAATATTGCTATAAGTATCATGAATCTACAAACAAGGGTGCATATTCACACACACACACACACACACACACACACACACACACACACACACACACACACACACACACACACAAACAACACATGATCCTACACACACTGTTGTACAACAACGGACACAACAGCACACATGCGCACACGCCCCCCCCCCCTCCCATTCACACATTTAGTTGCACGCGCACACACACACACACACACACACACACACACACACACACACACACACACAAACAACACATGATCCTACACACACTGTTGCACAACAACGGACACAACAGCACACATGCGCACCCCCCCCCCCCTCCCATCCACACATTTAGTTGCACGCGCGCACACACACACACACACACACACACACACACACACACACACACACACACACACACACACACACACACACACAAACACATTAGTCGTAGAATCAATTTGATGGGCAAGGGAAAGGAAAGAAAGAACTGTTATTGATAGGTGAAGAGGGTTGTTTTAAGAGATGCCTTGAAGGAAGACAGAGAGTTTGAACTATGCAAAGATATTGGGAGTTTATTCCAAGAAACCGGACCCTGAAAAGAAAAAGAACGATCGCCTTAGGTTTTAGTTCGAAATCGAGGGATTTTGAGCAGACTGTTGTCGATAGAAGAAGGCAACTGCCTAGAAAGAACATAGAAATGGAGATCGGAAAGATAGGAAGGAGCTAAGCCTTTCAAAGATTTAAAGCAGAGTAAGGACAGTTTGTAGTCTATTCGTTTTTCGACCGGCAGCCAGTGAAGAGAAAGAAATAAGGGAGTGACATGAGAAGATCTGGGTTGTCTGAGAATCAAACGAGCAGCATTGTTTTGTACTTTCTGGAGAAAGTAACCTTAAAAGAAAGAAAGAATATGAAGAAAGTTCATCACCAGCATCAGAGAGAGTTCTTCCTTGTCTTCATACACTTCAAGAAGGCGTTCGACAGGGTCTGCTATGAGGCAGTACAAGCCACAAGGAAGAAACTGAATATCGCGCAAAATCTTATCAACACCATCCAACAACTGTACACTCCAAAGCGACCAGTGCGGTGTTTGTATAGGGTTCGATTGGAAAATGGCTCCATACTTCAACTGGAGTTCGTCAGGGCCGCCTTCCATCTCCCTCACTTTTCAACATAATCTTGGAACACATAACAACTGGTGCACTTGAAGGTCATGTCAGCAAGTACTGGAGGAAGAACTATCATAGATCCTGTATTGAGCCATTACAAGGACTGTGCAGAAGGACAAGAACATCTCCAAAGAAACACACGATTTGGCTTCTGCGTACCTTGGTTTATTCCACATGTTTTCACACATGCAAGACATGAACCATCAGAGCGAATCTGGAAAGAAGAATCAAGGTCATGGAACTGAAAAGATAGCGCAGGACGCTGAACATCAGATATGCTGATCATATGTCCACCGGTCTGTAAGTGCGTCTGTTTATCAGGAGCACATAGGACTGTACGACAATCTACCAAAATCAGTGAGGACAAGAAAATTACGCTG
>CM065723.1:41803357-41810857 GCA_033310375.1 Conus canariensis | reverse complement strand
CTCTCTCTCTCTCCTCTCTCTCTGTGCTAATTTGGTCGGTGGGTAAAATAAGTAAGGTCGTGGAAGGGGAGAACAGGAGCCAGCTGGAAAGCCAGATGGAAAAGGAAACAACTAGATCCATTCATAGAGTGAATAATGTGGAAAAAGATCATAATAAATGAAGTAGATGAAAAGAAAACGAATAGATCCATTGATAGAGTGAATAATGTGGGAAAAGGTATAATAAATGAAGTAGATGAAAAAAGAAAAAACGAATAGATCCATTGATAGAGTGAATAATGTGGAAAAAGATATCAATGACGTAGATGAAAAGAAAACGAATAGATCCATTGATAGAGTGAATAATGGAGGGGAAATATAAATGAAGTGGATGAATAATGGATTTGCAAGTAAGACACGATGTGTGAAGATATGACTGAATACAATGATCGTGAGAGATTGGGGGTGGGGGGGGGACACAGTTCTCTCTCTCTCTCTCTCTCTCTCTCTCTCTCTCTCTCTCTCTGTGTGTGTGTGTGTGTGTGTGTGTGTGTGTGTGTGTGTGTGTGTGTGTGTGTGTGCTAATTTGGTCAGTGGGTAAAATAAGTAAGGACATGGAAGGGAAGAATAGGAGCCAGCTGGAAAGCCAGATGGAAAAGGAAACAACTAGATCCATTGATAGAGTGAATAATGTGGAAAAACTTACCAATGAAGTAGATGGAAAGAAAACGAATAGATCCATTGATAGAGTGAATAATGTGGAAAAAGATATCAATGACGTAGACGAAAAGAAAACGAATAGATCCATTGACAGAGTGAATAATGTGGAAAAACTTACCAATGAAGTAGATGGAAAGAAAACGAATAGATCCATTGATAGAGTGAATAATGTGGAAAAAGATATCAATGACGTAGACGAAAAGAAAACGAATAGATCCATTGATAGAGTGAATAATGTGGGAAAAGATATGATAAATGAAGTAGATGAAAAGAAAACGAATAGATCCCTTGATAGAGTGAATAATGGAGGGGAATGTAAATGAAGTGGATGAATAATGGATTTGCAAGTAAGACACGTTGTGTGGGGATAGGACTAATCGTGAGAGATTTGGGGGGGGGGGGGGGGGGGGGGGGCTCAGATCTCTCTCTCTCTCTCTCTGTCTCTCTCTCTCTCTCTCCCTCTCTCCCCCCCCTCTCTCTCTCTCTCTGTCTCTCTCTCTCTCTTTCTCTCTCTCTCTCTCTCTCTCTCTCTCTCTCTCTCTCTCTCTCTCTCTCTCTCTCTCTCTGCTGGTCGGTGGTATAAGTATAGACGTGGAGGTACGAACAGCTGAAAAGGAAGCAAATAGATCCATTGATTGAGTGAATAATGAGGGAATGGTAATGGTAATGGTAATGGTGCTTATAGCCCAGCCGACCGCAAAGGGCCGTATCAGGGCTGTCAACTCACCAGTCATTCATTCACACAACTCATTTTAAAATACATCTTCTAAAAACACACCCGAATTTTGAGGGAAATAAAAATACAAATGAAGTCAATGGATTAAGGATTTGCAAGTAAGACACGATGTGTGAAGATATGAACAATAAAAATGATCGTGAGAGATTTTTTTTTTTTTTTTTTTTGACACAGGTCTCTCTGTGTCTCTCTGTGTCAGTCTCGATCTGTCTGTCTGTCTGTCTGTGTGAGTGTGTGTGTGTGTGTGTGAGTGAGTGAGTGAGTGAGTGTGTGTGTGTGTGTGTGTGTGTGTGTGTGTGTGTGTGTGTGTGTGTGTGTGTGTGTGTGTGTGTGTTGGAAAGGAGGAGGAAAGCGGAGAGGGGTTAAGAGGACGGGCAATATGACACTATTTTTCTGTCGTTGCTCTTTATCTGAATCATAGTTACTTTTCCACCAAATACTACACCACTTCTCAACCTCACACACACACACACACACACACACACACACACACACACACACACACACACACACACACACGGCATTCGTCTCCTCTCCACCCCCTATCCAACTAATCCCTACCCACATGATGCCTCATTAACTGAGCTGAAATACATATCTTGGTATACTATTAACAAAACACCAGCTTCGAAACTTTCAGCCGAGGAGTACGCACGAACTCGCTTCCATGTCAATAATGTCAGGGCCACGCAACAAACTCACAATATTGCTGTGAACTTGCTTCGCTCTAGGGTAGGCGGTTCTGTAACACAGCCTCGTCCAATATTCCAGACAGTCTGGCTGCAAGGTGTCATTCAGCTCCGTGCTTCCTTAGTTAGTGACACGATTAGACTGGAGATCAAAGGCCCTGTCTGGCATTCTTTAGGTGCGTTAGTGCTCAGCCTGAACTTTGCTGCCCGGCCTGCCTGCCTCGTGGGTCGGAATCTATGGAAGCTGACTAGCTTACCATTCTCTTCGGAGCGAAAACTGGAAATTATCTCGAGGAAAAGGTACAGAAAAAAAAACATTGCTATGCTTCCGAACGAACGAAACAAAGTACAAGACAAACACACGACGCGTTTCGACCTCTGTAGTCTTCTTCAGGCCACACAAGCAACATTCAAGACAATTTAAACGAAGACAGTCACTAACCTCCTCAAACTGGGCGCTAAAATGGATGTCCACTGTGACTATCTGTTCGTTCTTCGTTTTTATTGTCTTAGATGTTGTTTGTTTATCTACCCTGAAGAAGACCAAAGAGGTCGAAACGCATCGTGTTTGTCTAGTAGGCTTCTAATCCTTTTAATTAACGAACACTTTTAAATCATGAAAATACTAATCTAGGCCTTTTGAAACACTTTAGTTCTCATATGTGTCGGACTATAGGCTTCTCATCCTTTTAATTCATTAACACTTTTAAATTGTGAAAATACTAATCTACGCCTTTTCAAGCATTTATGTTCTCACATGTGTCGGGCTTTAGGCTTTCCATCAAAGGCGTTATCGTTCGCCCAGGGTGTTTATTGCCTCTCACGAGGGGGTTGGACTCCACAGTTGCTCCATGTGGCGTAGCCAGGCAATCCTGAGCGCGATTGTTGTTGCGATAGTGGGGCGAGGTAGATTTGTTTGTTTTGGCGGGAACTCCAGTTTCCTCACTTGCCGTTTCCGCGGAAATCGCCGGGTCCTGCTTCGCCGTTTCTGAATTCGCCGTCCAGTGTAGTGCCATGTCGCTCTCTTTTCTTTCTTCGTTTCTGTCTGTAGCCGAGTAAAATGTATGTGGGCAGTCATTATAATCTGCATCTGCCAGTTGACACCAGCTAGACTGAGAGACTGATACCGATGGCTGTTTCAACCGATTGCGAGGAATGGATGCAAGGAGAATTCAGCGTGTCACGTGACATGTGAAGCTTTTATATCGTACCATAAACTGAAGAAGCTGTATATCATGTGAAGCTTTTACATCGTACCATAAACTGAAGATGCTGTATATCAGCGAAAATTTGTGAAAAAAGACATTGAAGTCTGAAGACATGAAACGACTGCTGTTTTTGTTCTGATATTTTAGGATGTGTGTGTGTGCTGAAAGAAGATGAAGAAGAAGAATGACCCAGTCCGTAAATTTTTAATGGTGCATCCCATGCCTTTATTTGATCGAATCTAAGGCCTCTTTACGGAGATTCATTCAAATGATTGTGTTTTGTGTGTACATCGTGAATTCTTACCCATATAGTTGCCCCAGGCATGTTAATATCATTGTGTTTTGTGTGTACATCGTGAATTATTATCAATACAGTTCCCCCCCCCCCCTCCCAGGCATGTTCATATCAGTGTCTTGTGTATACATCGTGAATTATTATAAATACAGTTACCCTGGCATGTTCATATCATTGTGTTTTGTGTATACATCGTGAATTATTATCAATACAGTTGCCCCAGGCACGTTCATATCATTGTGTGTTGTGTGAACATCGTGAATTATCACCGAAATAGTTGCCCCCGGCATGTTCATATCAGTGTGTTTTGTGTGCACGTCGTGAATTATCATCAATATAGTTGCGCCACAGGCATGTTCATATTATTGTCTTGTGTATACATCGTGAATTATTATCAATAAAGTTGCCCCTTGCATGTTCATAGCATTGTGTTTTGTGTGTACATTGTGAATTATTACCGATATGGTTGCCCCAGGCACATTCATATTATTATGTTTTGTGTGTACATCGTGAATTATCATCAATTTAGTTGCGCCCCAAGCATGTTCATATCATTGTGTTTTGTGCGTACATCGTGAATTATCATCAATATAAATGCGCCCCAGGCATGTTCATATCATTGTGTTTTGTGAGTACGTGGTGAAAATTATCTTTATGCTTCTTTTTCGTTTTTGTTTTCTTGTGTTGTTCACAACAATATAAGACACTGTCCTTGTGAGAGTATCACATATCTGTTCATCTCTCAAAGACATATCTTTGTTTTTCTCCTGTTTATTAATGGGTTTGGGTTTTGCTTTATTCATTGATTGTATAATCTACACTTGTTTATATTCTTATACTCTCTATCTATCTATCTATCTATCTATCTATCTATCTATCTATCTATCTCTTCTTCTTCTTCTTCTTCTTCTTCTTCTTCTTCTTCTTCTTCTTCTCACCCTCTCTCTCTCTCCGTCTCTCTGTCTCTCTCTTTCGAGTACTCGCTCGCTGGCTCGCTGGCTCGCACGCACACACGCATCCACATATATCTGCTCGCTCGCAGGCGCGCGTGTGCGCGCACACGCAAACACACACACACACACACACACACACACACACACACGCGCGCGCGCGCGCGCGCGCGCATGCAGGCACGTACGCGCACACACACACACACACACACACACACACACACACATAAACACACATACTCTCTCTCTCTCTCTCTCTCTCTCTCTCTCTCTCTCTCTTAAAACCCCACACGGCATTGAAACAAGAACCTAATAAACAAGAGATCTCACACACACAACGCGGAGCATTGTAATCTAGCTGGGTCTAAGACGTGAACACATGAAAGGAGAAGAGGCAGATGGTGAAGTGAAAGGGGAGAGTGATATCCCTTTGGCCGGAAGCCCTTAAGGACATGGTCTCACATCCCAGCAGTCAGCGTGGACTGGGGTACTTCCTGTGGTTCATTGTTCGGTGGCAGGTGGACCGATCTTACTGTCAGACCCACGGCTGATTCATGTCAGTCTGTACTTTGGACGCACACTGGTCGTGACTGGTTTCAAGCGGTGCATCTCAACTGCGCAGATTTTACATAGACCAGACAGACAGACAGACAGACACACGCACGCGCGCGCGCGGGCTCTCTCTCTCTCTCACACACACACACACACACACACACACACGCGCGCGCGCGCGCGCACATCACATTTACACACGCATGCATTCGCGCGCGCGCGCAGCACGCACGCACGCACACACACACACACACACACACACACACACACACACACACAGAACACACACACGCACACATTTACACGCGCGCGCGCACTCACACGCACGAACGCACGTACGCACACACACACACGCACGCGCGCGCACGCACACATACACACACACACACAAACGCACGCACACACACACACACTCACACTCACACACACACACACACACACACACACACACACACACACACAGGCGCGCGCGAATCCCGTCAAATACACAGGTTATAACTGAGCAGGGATACTCCCATTAACACCTCTTGGACAGCGTCATTCATACAGAATTAAACACTAACATTGACTATCAATCTGCTTGTTTATTCTTTATTTACAGATTAAAAACATCACTTCATGACAAGCACATTCAAAACATTCAAAACACAGGTTGGGGGGAGGGCGGGGGGGGGGGGGGGTGAGGGGGGGAGAGGACACACAGGTGTCATTTCAGACGCGTGTTGGTCCCCCTACGCTAACACCAGCACAGGACCCTTAGAGCAGTCTCAAACAGAGCATTTTGCTTATATTTTCGGCCCTGTTGTGGGTCAGTCACAACATTGTGTAATGTAATTCATGCACTGAGGACAGAATCCGGTACAAAGAAACATCATTTTAAAGAAAATACGATTTCTGTCCTGAAACACATTGATGCCCCTCCCCCCACCTGAGGAAGGAATGCATACCTATCGCATGCTTGACGCACATGCCGGAGAGAACCGGGCCAGTGCCTCTGGTCACTGAGAGAGAGAGAGAGAGAGAGAGAGAGAGAGAGAGAGAGAGAGAGAGAGAGAGAGAGAGAAAGAAAGAGAAAGAGAGATAGAAGAGAGAGAAAGAGAGAGAGAAAGAGAGAGAGAGACAGAGAGAGAGAGAGAGAAGAAGAGAGAGAGACAGAGAGAAAGAGAGAGAGAGAGAAAGAGACAGAGAGAGAGAGAAAAGAGGAGAGGAGAGAGAGACAGAGAGAAGAAGAGAGAGAGAGAGGGAAAGAGAGACAGAGAGAGAAAGAGCGAGAGAGAGAGAGAGAGAAAGAGAGACAGAGAGAGAGACAGAGAGAGAGAAAGAAGAGAGAGAGAAGAGAGAGAGAAAGAGAGAGAGAGAGAGAGAAAGAAAGAGACAGAGAAGAGAGAGAGAGAGAAGAGAGAGAGACAGAGAGAGAGAGGAGAAGAGGAGAGAGAGAGAGAAAGAGAGAGAGAGAGAAAGAGAGAGAGAAAGAGAGAGAGAGAGAGAGAGAGAGAAGAGAAGAGACAGAGAGAGAGAAAAGAGAGAGAGAACAGAGAGAGAGAGAGAAGAGAGAGAGAGAAGAGGACAGAGAGAAAGAGAAGAGACAGAGAGAAGAGAGAGAGAGAAGAGAGAGAGAGAGAAGAGAGAGAGAAGAGAAGAGAGAGAAGAGAGAGAGAGGAGGAGAGAAGAGAACAGAAAAAAAAAAAAACAGAGGAGAGAGAAAAGAGACAGAGAGAGAAGAGAGACAGAGAGAGAGACGAGAGAGAAGAAGTGAGAGAGAGAGAAAGAGAGAGAGAGAGAGAGAGAGAGAAAGAGAAGGAGAGAGAACGAGAGACAGAGAGAGACAGACAGACAGACAGACAGACAGACAGACAGAGCGCACATGCCAATAATAAACAGCATCTTTCCAGTGTGTGTGGGAATTCTGCTAAAGGCGCACTAGCTGGAACAGATGCGACAACACGTGCCGTGCGTGCGGCTGTGGGAAAGAATGAGTAGACGACATCCGCAAGGGTGTGTGCATTGCTGTTAGTTTACGGTCAGCTGTTAGCGTAAGGAGCTCCCGCAGATACGCATTCATGCAACTGTTTGTCACAGTGTAAACAGCTATATAACTGACAAATGCTAACCTTCATTCAAGTGAGCGCGCACAGTGTCCTTTAACATCATTCTTACCAGCGTTCTGTGATCGCAGTCTTTCACGAAATCAGACAACCCTCTGGGTCTTTTCCGCTTCATGTTAGCATATAAGAGCGGGCTTGTGGACAGTCCTTACTGTGCTGTAAGTGCAGCTTGTATCTTCAAGTGCAGCCTTATCTTAAAGTGTCAGCCTGTATCTTCAAGCGCAGCTTGAATCTGTAAGTACAGCTTGTATCTCCAGTATCATGTG
>CM065723.1:41793357-41795857 GCA_033310375.1 Conus canariensis | reverse complement strand
GGTCAGTGTAGAGAGAAAGGGAGCACTATTGGGGCACAAGGGGGGAAAGAGCAGAACACAGGGGACAGAGTAGAGGGGGCAGCGTTGGAGGACAGTGTAGAGAAAGGGAGCACTATTGGGGCACAAGGGGGGAAAGAGCAGAACACAGGGGACAGAGTAGAGGGGGCAGCGTTGGAGGACAGTGTAGAGAAAGGGAGCACTATTGGGGCACAAGGGGGGAAAGAGCAGAACACAGGGGACAGAGTAGAGGGGGCAGCGTTGGAGGTCAGTGTAGAGAGAAAGGGAGCACTATTGGGGCACAAGGGGGGAAAGAGCAGAACACAGGGGACAGAGTAGAGGGGGCAGCGTTGGAGGTCAGTGTAGAGAAAGGGAGCACTATTGGGGCACAAGGGGGGAAAGAGCAGAACACAGGGGACAGAGTAGAGGGGGCAGCGTTGGAGGACAGTGTAGAGAGAAAGGGAGCACTATTGGGGCACAAGGGGGGAAAGAGCAGAACACAGGGGACAGAGTAGAGGGGGCAGCGTTGGAGGTCAGTGTAGAGAAAAGGGAGCACTATTGGGGCACAAGGGGGGAAAGAGCAGAACACAGGGGACAGAGTAGAGGGGGCAGCGTTGGAGGTCAGTGTAGAGAAAAGGAGCACTATTGGGGCACAAGGGGGGAAAGAGCAGAACACAGGGGACAGAGTAGAGGGGGCAGCGTTGGAGGTCAGTGTAGAGAGAAAGGGAGCACTATTGGGGCACAAGGGGGGAAAGAGCAGAACACAGGAGACAGAGTAGAGGGGGCAGCGTTGGAGGTCAGTGTAGAGAGAAAGGGAGCACTATTGGGGCACAAGGGGGGAAAGAGCAGAACACAGGGGACAGAGTAGAGGGGGCAGCGTTGGAGGTCAGTGTAGAGAGAAAGGGAGCACTATTGGGGCACAAGGGGGGAAAGAGCAGAACACAGGAGACAGAGTAGAGGGGGCAGCGTTGGTGGTCAGTGTAGAGAGAAAGGGAGCACTATTGGGGCACAAGGGGGGAAAGAGCAGAACACAGGAGACAGAGTAGAGGGGGCAGCGTTGGAGGTCAGTGTAGAGAAAGGGAGCACTATTGGGGCACAAGGGGGGAAAGAGCAGAACACAGGGGACAGAGTAGAGGGGGCAGCGTTGGAGGACAGTGTAGAGAGAAAGGGAGCACTATTGGGGCACAAGGGGGGAAAGAGCAGAACACAGGGGACAGAGTAGAGGGGGCAGCGTTGGAGGTCAGTGTAGAGAAAGGGAGCACTATTGGGGCACAAGGGGGGAAAGAGCAGAACACAGGGGACAGAGTAGAGGGGGCAGCGTTGGAGGTCAGTGTAGAGAGAAAGGGAGCACTATTGGGGCACAGGGGGGGAAAGAGCAGAACACAGGGGACAGAGTAGAGGGGGCAGCGTTGGAGGTCAGTGTAAGAGAAAGGGAGCACTATTGGGGCACAAGGGGGGAAAGAGCAGAACACAGGGGACAGAGTAGAGGGGGCAGCGTTGGAGGACAGTGTAGAGAGAAAGGGAGCACTATTGGGGCACAAGGGGGGAAAGAGCAGAACACAGGGGACAGAGTAGAGGGGGCAGCGTTGGAGGTCAGTGTAGAGAGAAAGGGAGCACTATTGGGGCACAAGGGGGGAAAGAGCAGAACACAGGGGACAGAGTAGAAGGGGCAGCGTTGGAGGTCAGTGTAGAGAAAGGGAGCACTATTGGGGCACAAGGGGGGAAAGAGCAGAACACAGGGGACAGAGTAGAGGGGGCAGCGTTGGAGGTCAGTGTAGAGAAAGGGAGCACTATTGGGGCACAAGGGGGGAAAGAGCAGAACACAGGGGACAGAGTAGAGGGGGCAGCGTTGGAGGTCAGTGTAGAGAGAAAGGGAGCACTATTGGGGCACAAGGGGGGAAAGAGCAGAACACAGGAGACAGAGTAGAGGGGGCAGCGTTGGAGGTCAGTGTAGAGAGAAAGGGAGCACTATTGGGGCACAAGGGGGGAAAGAGCAGAACACAGGAGACAGAGTAGAGGGGGCAGCGTTGGAGGTCAGTGTAGAGAAAGGGAGCACTATTGGGGCACAAGGGGGGAAAGAGCAGAACACAGGGGACAGAGTAGAGGGGGCAGCGTTGGAGGTCAGTGTAGAGAAAGGGAGCACTATTGGGGCACAAGGGGGGAAAGAGCAGAACACAGGGGACAGAGTAGAGGGGACAGCGTTGGAGGTCAGTGTAGAGAAAGGGAGCACTATTGGGGCACAAGGGGGGAAAGAGCAGAACACAGGAGACAGAGTAGAGGGGACAGCGTTGGAGGTCAGTGTAGAGAGAAAGGGAGCACTATTGGGGCACAAGGGGGGGAAGAGCAGAACACAGGGGACAGAGTAGAGGGAGCAGCGTTGGAGGTCAGTGTAGAGAAAGGGAGCACTATTGGGGCACAAGGGGGGAAAGAGCAGAACACAGGGGACAGAGTAGAGGGGGCAGCGTTGGAGGTCAGTGTAGAGAGAAAGGGAGCACTATTGGGG
>CM065723.1:41778357-41783357 GCA_033310375.1 Conus canariensis | reverse complement strand
TTTGATTCAGTCCTTTGCATCCTTCCCTTTCTTTGCGTGTCCTGTCTTCCTATGGACCTGAGCAAGTGACCTTTAAGGATCTGTTGCTGCATGGCATTGAAACTTATCGAAAATGTACGAACAAGCGAACAAGCAAGCAAACAAGCGAGCTATCAACGACACCAGTCAGCCAGCCAGTCCGTCAGTCAGCAAATCAATGAATCACAACACAGGTTATCAATGCACTTAGAAATGTTTGAGTTGAAAGCTAAAGACAAAAAAGCGACCTTAACCGATTCAAAACCATCACAGGAACAGGTCCAGTCCCTCCCGCTTGCTGCCAAAAGCAATCAAAGCACCATCAGCCATCAGCGGTGGGCAGTCGGTCGATCAATCCAGCCATCAATCACATCAACCAATCACATCAGCCAGGACCATTATTGTGACGGGCGGGCGGTGGAGCGGAAAGCGGCTGAGTTGACAAGTCCCAAGATGAAAGGCGGAGTCGCCTAACCACCCGTGACTATCGTCCCGCTATCGGCCAAGGGGAACTATCTCTGCCCACCATCACACCGCCAGATCCACATGGCTGGGAACAAATTGACGCCCAGGAAGCACGTTATCCTTAAAAAGAAAAAAAAAAAAAATACACACAGAAAAAAACGGAAAAAAAAAAAAAAAACGAAAGAAAAAACAAAATAGTCCTCTACCCTGCCCTTCCTGCTGATTTCGGCAGCCGTTTGGAAATGTTACTCTTAAGTTATCAGTCAGTTCATGCTTTCTAGTATTTTCTAAGGTTCTAGAGTCGTTTATTCTTAGGGACACCGAACATATGTTTAGGAAATACTACGTGGCCTGCTTATGTTGTTACCAATTGGGTTTTTTTGTTTGTTTGTTTTTGTTGTTGTTGTTTGCACGTTCGTCACCGGTAACTGATCGTTTACTGCCAGTTCACGCTTTACAATATTTCGTACAAGGTTATACAGTCATCTGTTCTTTGGGGTACCGAACATGTCTTTAAAAAATGCCACGTGGCATGCTTATGTTGTGACCATTTCGGTCTTTTAGGACGTTCGGTCTGCTGCTAAGTGATCATTTACTGTAAGGGCATCTGGAATTTTTACCTGGTTGCCCTGCCTGGTGTTTTTCCATGGCTACAGAATCATTTAATTGCAAGGAACAAATCACACATTTATTTGGAAATGTTAGAATCATTTACTTGCTAGGAACAAATCACACGTGTATTTGGAAATGTTACCTCAGGTTTCATTTCGTACTTTTCGTATGTTCTACATGGCTACAACAGAATTGTTTCCCTTTATAAAGGCATCTCTGTCTAGTGATTGAGAATGTTACTTTTGAAATAAGTTAATACTTTATAACCTTTTGTTATGGCTACAGAGTCATTTACTTTAAGAGGCAACTCACACGCAGTTCCCACCTTCTGATATGTCTCTATGGCTACAGAATCGTTAATCCAAGGGGCAGCTCACGTGTGTTTGAAAGTGCTACTTATGTTATGAACTCATTCGTCCTGTCATCATCTGTGGCAACGGAACCGTTTCCTCATGGGTATCTCAGGGGACTGTTTGGAAATGTTGCGTAAAGCTACACATTCCCTTCTCTTTATTCATAATCATGTGATAGTCCACACATCCACCTGTTCATGCATTGATTCTCATGCCTACATTGAAATGATTAATGCGTTTGATTCTACAGACGTGCAGTTTACGCAGCATGGAAATTTTACGAAAGTGGAACATGATAAAGTTTGATAAAACCGATTATTCTTCATCTCATCACAACAGTGAATTTCTTGTCGGTGGTGATAAATGTTGTGTTTTTTTTTATTGTCTTTGTAAATTTACAGTGTTTGACATCGACAGTATCTTCAAAATGCTAATTATTACTGTAAATCTAACACTTCCTATAGAAACACTACTACTATACATTCGAAAGCTTCGGAATGCTCCTTTGTTGTTGTATACATCATGTCAGCTTTTAGGCATAACGAATTCACGTATGTCATCACAATCGTCGGCCTCTCCAGCAACTCTACACTTTTTTCTCCCCTGAATTAAAGGTTTTGGGGGGAAATATTAGTGCGATGGCATTGGAAAGTATATGAGGCACTTCATGCAGGCTTTTAGATAATATGACCAGTCTCAAAATGGAATAATAACATTTCTTGATATCCCACAGATGTCATTTTGAGGTCTTGGATTTGTTTGTTTGTTTATTGTTTGTTTTCTGTGATACGTAGGGATCAAGTCAATTATGTTTAGGTGTGCCTTTTTCAGCTTTTTTCCGATGCTTTCAATGTTAGGACTCGAGGATAGGGCCGGAATAGCTCAGTTGGTAGAGCGCCGGACTCGTAATCTTGGGGTTGCGGGTTCGAATCCCCGCCGGGCCGTTTCGGTACAGGGGGATTTTTCCCTCGGAGTTAACGTTGGTTCTGACTCCATTTCCCATACAGTCCTACGAATGAAACTATAAACCGAAGTTCCGTGTGTGAACGCACGCATAACACCTTGCACACACGGCAAATCCGATCACCAACTTTCGGAAGAGAAGGCCAGTTTGACCGTTGGTATGGATGACACGTTACACATAGCATACACCTTCCCCGAAGTTGGAGTATGGCTGCCTTAATGGCGGGATAAAAAAAAAAAAAAAACGGTCATACACACAAAACCCCATTCCCTATACAGGGGGTGTCCGCAGGAGTATCAGCCTGCGTACGCAGAAGAAGGAGGACTAGAGGATGTTTATTGTGGAAACGACCTGAACTGACTGACAAGCCCTGAAATCTATTTCGCTGACCTTCGCTAGTATCTTGTGCTGTCATCAGTCATAAAATGCTTCGGCATTTTTCTTCACCGTTATCATGTAGTCTCACGTGCCTCATTGGCATGTGGCCGTACAAAGCTGATGTCAGTAAGGTGTGCGAGTGTCAAGTTACCAGACCCTCCCGCCCTCCCTCCCTCCCTCCCCCGCTGTCCTTCGCCCCCCCCCCCCCCCCCCTCTCCTTTTTCATATGACGAGCGTTCATCAAATACTCTATAGCACTGTAATCAGCAGTTAGAGTAGGCAATCACCCAAACCCCTCTCCCCTCCCCCCCCTCCCCCCCCCCCCCTTTTTTTTTTTTTTTTTTTTTTTTGCCTTCCTCCCTTTTGTTAGGACAATTTTCCTTAGCGAGAGAATATCCATCAAGACAGTTGGCTAAGGGGCCAGCCACCATTAAAGGTAAAAAATTCCATACCCGCATGGTCAAAGGGGCGATGAACAATTCAGGGGTTCACGGTGTCCAGGGTACGGCATAATGAAGGGCAGAGACTATCCCTCTCCTTCCACAGCCCTATCCCGCCCTGAGCTGAATCAAGTCAACATTTACTGCTGGGTGGACGGAGAGCGGTTTGAAACTTGAAAATCAATGAATAAATAGATGAATGTATAAACAGATAGACAGATAAATACACACGCGCGCGCGTGCGCGCGCGCGCGCAACACACACACACACACACACACACACACACACACACACACACACACACACGCGCGCGCGCGCGCATGCATGCATACATAACATACAAACATACATTTGGCTGCTGTCCCCTTAGAACATGCAGAACATGGCATACAAGAACACTAAGCCCCACACGATGCTCAGTCTCATTGTGAAGTAATGGAAAGATGGTGAATGAGCGTTAGTCTCTGACTGATGCGAAAACCGCCACCATGTCCACCCAGCAACAGTCTCCACGCGTGTGCCGATGTCGAAGACTTTAATAATGACAGACATGCATGTTGTGAGAGATCGATCAAAACTGAAGCCACTGTGGAAGCAGAAGTACGATGAACGGCAACTGCAAGGTGATTTGTGACCCTTTTACTTTATGGTGATTGTTAGGAATGAGGACGATAACGACGATACAATGCACTTGGTCCACAAACATAGAGACACGTAAACAAGGGAGTGTATTCTTTCTATCGACACGTGCTGTTGGGCAGTTGCGGCCCTTTCCATTCCGAATTGTTAAAAGTTACGTAGAACAAACTCGATCTTGTTTTTCAAAACAAAAGCTGAAACTGCAATGAAATTTGGGAGGGAACCGACGCAAGTTGAATCCATTTAGAAAACAGATTCAGACAAATAAACGGTAGGTGAAATAAGAAGAAGGAAAGATGTTTTCTTTCCAAGTTTGGGCTGGCCTACAATCGCCATTCTTCCTGCGCTCTGAAAAGATGATACCGTGTTACCCCTCAAAATCAACAGTGACCTCCGAGTACTGTGAACGCTGCCACCGACAGAAAGGGTTAACTGCACATGACGACAGTAGCGTGGCCTGGTGACTCTTTCATGTCTGTGTTCCTTCATCCGCTTATCTTGTACGGAGAACTGAGTCCGGGCAAGCGCAAAGTTGGGGGGCAGAAGAAACGTTTCAAGGACTGCCTCAAAGTGTCCCTCAAAGGCCTGGACATCAACCTCAACACCTGGGAGTCGCTTGCCCTGGACCGCCCAGCCTGGCGAAGCAGCTCACAAAGGGTGCATGTACATCAGAGAAGAGACGCACAGCAGAAGCTGAGAGAAAGCGAGCCGCGCGCAAGGCTAGAGCTACCTCCACCTCCACTGTAGCACCCACCCACATGTGTCCCACATGTGGGCGTTCCTTCCGGGCCCACATCGGCCTCACCAGCCACCTGCGGACCCACACTCAGCGATCTTCCATCTGAGATTGAAATCATGGTCATCTTCGAAGGACGAACAATACGCTGGCACCGGTGTTCCATGCCATCTGTTTCTCTCACAGTGGTCCCAAACGTCAACTGTGCCAGAGAGACGACAGTCGACTGAAGTCTGTGGCTGTCTCCATAACCGGCTTGGTAACAATCGAAACATTTTATCATGATAACGTTTCTGAAAATCCATGCCACTATTCTCTGCCTCAGTCCTTGGTTTCAATTCTTAGGGGAAATTCAATCTCTAATGAGGGAGTGTTTGACTGAGATCGAACAGGTC
>CM065723.1:41765857-41773357 GCA_033310375.1 Conus canariensis | reverse complement strand
CACGCTGCGTCCGAAAGAGTGAATCTCTGTCTGTCTGTCTGTCTGTCTGTCTGTCTGTCTGTCTGTCTCTCTCTCTCTCTCTCTCTCTCTCTCTCTCTCTCTCTCTCGCTCTCAGCCCCACTCTCTCCCGTCTCTCTTTCTCCTCCATTCCCCCTCTGTCTCTTCCCTCACTCTCTTTCCTTCCATCCTTCATTCCTGTTCTCTATCTTTCTCTCTGCATGCTTCTGCTCCCTCCCTCCACCCCGTTGCCCTTCTGTTCTTATCCCATAATTTCACACTTTTTTGCCTCTCTCTCTTCTCTCTCTCTCTCTCTCTCTCTCTCTCTCTCTCTCTCTCTCCTCTCTCTCTCTCTCTCCATGTGGTTTCCCTCGCTTGGCCACCAGCAAGAAGCATCTCGTCTGAGGTCTAACTATTTTACTTTCTTTTTGCCAGAAACTGTTTACAATGCCAGTTGCAGGATTCGGATTTTGGAATGTATACTGAACAACACTATACTGAACAATACTATACTGCAAGAACTGTCACTGTCATCTTTCAAAACTGAAGGGAAGGGAGCACAGACTGTCGTCGTGTCGCGTTTAAAAGAGGCGACAAAAGTCAACCCCTCACTCTACACTCTTATCATGAGAGCATTGTCCTCTATGGCAAGAAATGTCTTTCACAGATTTCCAGGGACAGGAGACGGTCTGTGGTGCACAGAGCCGTGACAGAAGGCAAGTTCTTCCTCATCTCCGCTGGCTTGTTTCTCCTGACATCTCCAAGTTTGTTGTACTTACTTACTTATGCCCATCGCTCCCGGTGGAGCATAGGCCATCGACGACCCTTCGCCATCGCACTCTGTTCTGGGCTGTTCTGGTCATTCCAGTCCAGTTGGTCCCTTGTTGTTTCAACTCTGCCTCAGTGTCTCGCCTCCTGCTGTTGCGAGGCTGGCTTCAACTCCAGTGTGAAGTCAGTTCTTCTCTACGGATGCGAGACATGGCGGACAACACAGACGATGCAACAAAAGATTCAGACATTCTTCAATACCTATCTGCGGCGCACTTACAAAATCCAATGGCAGGAGAAGATCCGAAACGAAGATCTGTGGGAACGTGCGTGACAGGAACCAGTGGCCAAGCAGATACTGCGAAGGAAGTGGGGCTGGATGGCACAAGTTTGTTGTGTAATGCGGGAAATGATGCTTTGTTTTGGCCATGTTACTTGACGATAGCCTTGCCTGTGTAGAGACACGTGCACGTGAGACGAATGTAATCCAACAGTATCGCCCATCACCCGCAGCTGTGAATGACATAAGCCCTAAATGTGTGTTAATGAGCGATGATTGCGAATTTTTTTTTTTTTTTTTTTTTTTTTTTTTTTACAAACTGAATCAGATGACTACACAAGCGCTAATGTTCAGATTTCGACAGTTTCAGTTTCAGTTTCGGTTTGATCAAAGAAGTGTCACTGCGTGTGGTCCATATACGCTACACCACATCCGCAAAGTTTTGAGACCACTCTGCGCATGATCTAAAGCTGATGGATAAATGAATTAATGACTGAGATGAGAACATTAATTTTAAGAAGAGGGTCTCGTAGCTACAACTCAGCAGATGTATGCCCTATGCGTTAGCCCAACGCGCTGGTCAGACCTTGAGTACCTAACATTGATTGTGCCATCATCATTGAATGTGTGTGTAGTGAGTGTACGTATGTGTGTGTATGGGTGTGTGAGCATGGGCCTGTGTGCGTATGTGCGAGCGCATGTGTGTGTGCATGATGTGCGTGTATGCGTATGCATGTTGTGTGTGTGTGTGTGTGTCGTCATGAAGCAGTGTTACGACGCTGCGTACTTGAAAAGAGCCGCCAAGCTGTCGGCCGAGAACTGTTCTGGGCATTTATGACGTTTTTTTTTTTTTTTTTTCCGGGCACGATGTGCGAGCCTGATGATGGTGATAACGGTTACTGCACGCCAGGCGGGCCAGGCCGCCGTCGGCGGCTTTGAAGTGGTTGACGAGAGAGTGAAGAGGACAACCGCAAGTCCTCTACTTGTTTGATGTCGCCGGCCGCCGGCGCATCGTGGACATGGTTCACCCAATCCCCATCCAACCACCCACCCAGCCAAGGAACTAACCCACCCTGTTTTAGTGCTACACACTCGTCTTCCTACCATTGCCTCTTTCACTTCACTCACCTCCCCCCCCCCCCTCTCTCCTCTCTCTCTCTCTCTCTCTCTTCTCTCTCTCTCCTCTTCAGTATTTGTTAATCTGTTCACTTTTTGTTGTTGTTGAATTTGTTTTTAATGTACTCATGCACTATTGGAAATACAAGGAAATACAGTATCAATAACAAGCAAATACAATATCAATAACGTATGATAACATCCACAGACCTGTTTCAGATCTTTTTCTTCAAAACTTGTTGAAGGTAATATTACACAACATGGCGTGTTGCTCTGATCTTTGCCATGGCGAATCAAAGACCGGCCCTTGCAAAGATCTAGCAGCAACACGAACCATTCATAGATATCATCCCAAAAGAACCAACACAAAACAGGAAAACATTTGTCGTTACCAATCAAAAATCATTTCAACAAAAAACTGAACCACATCATATCCAAATCACACGAGATTTCAAAAGGCAAATATTAAATAGATGCAAATCACCTCTCCCGTTTCTCAACCCCCTTCCCTGCATACCCAACAAATCACCCATCCTCAGCCTCCTCCTCCACTAAACACACACACACACACACACACACACACACACACACACACACACACCTGCTCCCACAGAAACACACATAAGTACTTGCAAGGACAGACGAAACAAACATCAGGTAATTTTCAAGGCGTTATCCGCATTAGTTTCTACACTGTAAACTTTGCAGTCATATACCTACATATGAACACAACACACACACAACACACAACACACACACACACATACACACACACATACGCGCGCGCGCGCACACACACACGCACGCACACACACTGCCCTCCTCCAAGCCCCTCCCCGACACCCCTTCATCCCAGCATACACGGGAGGAAAACGGGAAAAAGTGCGAAGACAGCAGAATGGACCGTAAGGCAGACAAAAAAAAAAAAAAAAAAAAAACAAAAAAAAAGAAAAAATAAAAAAAAAAACAGTAACAAGACAAAGAAATGACAGAAAAAAGTGAAAATAGTATTAAAGGAAGCATAAGGCAGAGACAAAGAGAATGACAGAAGGAGGAAAGTGAAAATAGTATTAAAGGAAGCAGTAAAGGCAGAAAAGAGAATGACAGAAGAGGAATTGAAAAGTATTAAAGGAAGCAGTAAGGCAGAGACAAAGAAATGACAGAAGAGAAAGTGAAAATAGTATTAAAGGAAGCACTAGGCAGAGACAAAGAATGCAGGAAAATGAAAGACTAAGCAAGCAGAATGACAGAAGGAGGAAATGTGAAAATAGTATTAAAGGAAGCACTAAAGGCAGGCAGAATGACAAAAAGATAGAGCATGCAACAAGAACGTAGGAGGAAAGTACTAGCACAGAATTTCCAGAAGGTGTAGAAGAGAGTGGAAGATCCCCTTTATACACACACACACACACACACACACACACACACACACACACACACACACAAGAACATGAGCACACAAGCATGCAAGCATGGGCAACACACATCACTTCTCTCTCTCTCTCTCTCTCTCCTCCTCCCTCTCCTCTCTCTCCACCACACACACACACACACACACACACACACACACACGCACGCACGCACGCACGCAAGACCACGCACGTACGCGCGCGCGCGCGCACACACACACACACACACACACACACACACACACACACACCACACGCACGCACGCACGCACGCACGCGCACACACACACACACACACACACCACACACACACCTGCTCGCACTTGACTTACGACTTAGTCCTCTGAATTCCTGGGGAACATAGGGCCGCAACCACACTCTCCAGCGGACCGGTTTCGGGAGATCTTCTTCAGCTCGGCCCACGTCATTCCGGCGGCCTTCACTTCTGCGTCGGTACTCCTTCGCCATGTCTGTCTTGGTCTTCCACTTTTCTTTGCCCTGAGGGTTCCATTCAAGGGCTTGTCTTGCGATGTTGGATGGAGACTTTCTGAGGGTGTGGCCAATCCATCCCCACTTCCGTTTTCTGATTTCTGATTCTATTGGAACTTGCTTGGTCTTGTTCCACAGTTCTGCATTGGCAATAACATCTGGCCATCTGATGTTCACAATGTTTCGCAGACATCTGTTGGTAAATGTTTGGAGTTTGTGAGTGTTTGTCTTTGTTGTTCGCCACGTTTCGGAACCATATAGAAGGACAGATTTCACATTTGAGTTGAAGATTCTGATTTTGTTGTGGAGTGAGAGGGCACAGGAATTCCAGATAGGTCGTAGCGTAGTAAAGATGTGCCTGGCTTTATTAATGCGGCTCTTGATATCCTCATCTGTACCGCCATCTTTGCTGACCATACTGCCGAGGTAGACAAACTTGTCAAATTCAATGATGTCTTGCTGTTGCAGTCGTAGTGGGTCTCGTTGCTGGTTGTTGACTCTCATGGCTTCTGTTTTCTTTGTGTTGATTTGGAGGCCCGTCTTTCCTGCTTCTTCTGCTACCCGGCACAGCTTCTCTTGTGCGTCTTGCTGTTTGTGGGAGAGAAGGCTGATGTCGTCGGCGAAGTCCAGGTCTTCCAGTTGCTTGGTGAAAGTCCACTGGATTCCTGTCCTCTTGTCGTCTGTAGACTGCCGCATTATCCAGTCAACGACCATCAGGAAAACTGTCGGCGATAGCAGACACCCCTGACAGACGCCGGTTTGTATAGTTCTGCTCGCACAGAAACACACATTTGTACTTGCAATGATAGACGAAACAAACATTAGCAATTTTCAAGGTGCCATCCACGATTTCTACACTGTGAAATTTGCAAAGATCTCCCTGTGATAAATCGTTGCAAATATTTCACAGTGAAGCAACTCATTCGTTTGCATACTGACTAAAACAGTACTTGACATTACAAACAAAACAAAAGGAAATACAATATTCATAACACAAACCAACATCAACAGATCTGTTTCAGATTTCTTCCTTCAAAACTTCAAGCTGAAATCACACGGCCTGACGTGTTGCTGTGATATTTGCAATGGTGAATGGAAGATTGCCCCCTGCAAAGATCAAGCAGCAACATGATCCATTCATTGATATCAACCCAAAGGATTGAACACAAAACAGGAAGCATTTGTCGTGATCATTGAAAAATCATTTTCAATGAAAAAATGGAGCTACATCATATCCAAACCAAAAACATTTCAAAAGCAAATATAAAATAGATGTAATGCACCTCTTCACTGCCTCAGCCTTCCCTTCCCTCCATACCCATCAAATTACCCACCCACATCCTCCTCCTCCTCCACTAAAACACACACACACACACACACACACACACACACACACACACACACACACACACCAAAAGTACCGTAAAGAGTGCGTTGTTGAGGGTGCTGGAGAAGAGGAAGGAGAGGCGATCCCCAAATGTTTGGGCCTGGGACTTCATCATGAAGACATGGTGGTGTTTGAGTGTGGGACTTCATCGGTAAGACATGGTGGTGTTTGTGTGTTCGAAGGTGTGCTTCTGTGCTTCTATTGGTTGAACTATTGAAACCAAATAGATACAAATCTCGTTGCACTGAATGAAATATTCCCTCAACCTATCCATGCTTTCTCAAAATGTTACTGCGACCACCTTGTCCTTAACAACTCGACGAAAAGAAGCGTAAGGTGGGTATATTAAGGGCCTCTCTTTAACTTGCATATAGAACAAAAAAATGGTCAACGGACACACGTCATCATTAAACAGACGGGTGGATTATACCTGTCTGTCTACCCAATACACTAAAACTAAGGGCTATACCACAGACTTGAACTAAAACTCACCGACTTCGACCTGGTTCCCATACACAGCAACAGAAATCAACAGCACACAGCGACGTCGAACTGATGAAAAATTGAGAGAGAGAGAGAGAGAGAGAGAGAGAGAGAGAGAGAGAATGGCGCCATTACACTGATTGGATGGCAGGATGATCACGTGACAGCACAAGCTCACACTCATTTAGCTCACGTGCGCGGAGTGCCTCAGACAACACAAAATGTATTGGACTTAGGGCACTGTTGCATGGGAGATGGGCATAGACCTTTTGCATCGAGCTGAGCGTGCGGTACGCTGTTTTAAAGATTTACGTCCAAAACTCACTGCTGTAAAATGTATGAGAGCGCGCATGCGCGCGCGTGCACACACACACACACACACACACACACACACTCTCTCTCTCTCCTCTCTCTCTCTCTCTCTCTCTCTCTCTTCACACACACGTGCGCGCGCACACGTTCATTAATCTCTCTCTCTCTCTCTCTCTCTCTCTCTCTCTCTCTCATCACACACACACACACACACACACACACACACACACACACACACACACACACACACACACACTTTCTAAGTATCTATCATCTCGGTATCTGGCTATCCTCGTGTTTTTCTCGTCTTCCTCACACTCACACCCACACACCCGCCCCCTTACTCCCCCCCCCCCCCCCCCCCCCCTTGCTAATTGGATAACCTCAATGGGAAAGAGAGAGGCTGACATAGATTTTGCTGCTATGTCATCTGTATCCACGACACAACTGGTCATCTTCGGCTTTTGTCTTTTCATATGGTGTGTCATCCCTCTATTTATGTATTTATTAACATGATAGGTCTGGGTACTGATGTTTTTGAGCGACGTAATGACTTATCAAATAATAGATACATACCCATGTGCTGAAACTATTTGCTTTCTATCTGAAAGAAATGAAAATAGGAATTCTAACGAATTTTCAAATAAGTTGTAACCTCAGATTCTTCTTCAGAAGATCGTGATCAATAACGTAAAAAGCTTCTTGAGAACTTCTGTAATTTTGAATAATAAATCTCTTTGAGGATTCTCAGAAGAGTAAAAAAAAAAAATAAATAAATAAATAAAAGGGAAAACAGAACAAAATCGACGTTTTGATCATAGACCGTCTTCAGGACTTGTGACATAAAAAGAAAAAAAAAAAATAAATACGTATAGGGAATGACGTATGAAAACATATACGTAAACGGACGATGACGTGCTTAAAGGTGTGTGTGTGTGCGTGCGCGTGCGCGCGCGCGCGCGCGCGCCTGCGTGATTGCGTGCGTGTCTTCGCACGCGCTCGCGCGCGCGCGCGCGCGCGCGCGCGCGGTGTGTGTGTGTGTGTGTGTGTGTGTGTGTAATGGGAAAAAGGAAAATTCAGTGTCCAATCCCATTTCACCTGTAATTTTGGTTTCGAACTGGTTGACTGCAAAGGGTAATTAGAACTTCAAATCAAAAGTAGAATTAATTAGCAGGCAGGCGAAGAGACAAACATTACAAAACAGACACAACGCGTTTCGACCTATCCGGTCTTCTTGAGGCAGGACATGCAATATTAAG
>CM065723.1:41753357-41758357 GCA_033310375.1 Conus canariensis | reverse complement strand
TTATGATGTTACAGCGTTACGTTTTATTATGTTGGAGCATTACGTCTTATTATGTTGGAGCATTACGTCTTATTATGTTGCAGCATTACGTCTTATTATGTTACAGCGTCACGTTTTGTTATGTTACAGCATTACGTTTTATTATGTGACAGCGTTACGTCTTACTATGTTACAGCATTACGTCTTATGATGTTACAGCGTTACGTTTTATTATGTTGGAGCATTACGTCTTATTATGTTGCAGCATTACGTCTTATTATGTTACAGCGTCACGTTTTGTTATGTTACAGCATTACGTTTTATTATGTGACAGCGTTACGTCTTACTATGTTACAGCATTACGTCTTATGATGTTACAGCGTTACGTTTTATTATGTTGGAGCATTACGTCTTATTATGTTGGAGCATTACGTCTTATTATGTTGCAGCATTACGTCTTATTATGTTACAGCGTCACGTTTTGTTATGTTACAGCATTACGTTTTATTATGTGACAGCGTTACGTCTTACTATGTTACAGCATTACGTCTTATGATGTTACAGCGTTACGTTTTATTATGTTGGAGCATTACGTCTTATTATGTTGGAGCATTACGTCTTATTATGTTGGAGCATTACGTCTTATTATGTTACAAAGTTACGTCTTATTATGTTACAGCATTACGTCTTATGATGTTACAGCATTACGTCTTATTATGTTACAACATTACGTCCAAAGTTGCTAACGTATGATGCCTTGACCTCAGCCACTTAGCAGGTCTATACATTAACTGGTCCTTAGTGTGGGGAACAATTTCGGCTTTCCCTTTTACGTTTAAGGGATTAATAAGGTTCAAATCCTCCGTCCTCGGATGTTACCAATCTTCTCGTAGTGTACTCTACATTTGCATTTGCATTGCGTCTTTTAACTCATAGTTTATGTGTCAGCTCTTCTAAACTTCATATACTTAATTGTGTGAGTGCCCGAATATCTGCGCGTGTGTGCGCGCGAATGCAGGCGCTCGAACGCAAACGTGTGTGTGTGTGTGTGTGTGTGTGTGTGTGTGTGTGTGTGTGTGTGTGTGTGTGTGTGTCTGTGTGTCTGTGTGTCTGTGTGTGTCTGTGTCTGTGTGTCTATGTGTGTTTAATGGATTTCGTTCATGGTTTTCGTAAGAAGCATGCTCCTGCGAAGGTTTTTTTTTTTTTTTTTTTAAATGTTACTCGTTCACAACCTGTGTCCTTTGTTGAAGAGTCAAAGGGAGATCATTCTCAATCCTAACAGTTCCCAGTTTCGCAGAAGTGGCTTCCCTTCGATCATCGTCGGCTCGATTGTCTGACGATACTGGTGATCACGTTGACGCATATCTATTTCAATACGGTGGCGTCATACAAAATTTCGATTTCCGCAGTCTGTTTTCGAAACTAGTACGCTTTAACCGGTAACTTTGTTTCGTTTAATTTTTAAACATTTTTTTTTCTTAAGGAGCCGGTGCAAGTTCTGGAGTGAGGATAGTCTTGTGCGTCTCTGATTTAAAAAAAAAAAAAAAAAAAAAAAATCTTCCTTCCTACTCGTGTGCACGTAACCCATTCCCTCAACCTTTCCATATAGCCATCCAAACCACCACTATCACCACTACCACCACACTGCCCCCACTCCCACCCCCTACCCCTCCTCTCCTCGCCCTCCCCACTGACGCCACCACCCCTTCCCAACTTCCAGTTTCTGTTCCTTTTTCTCCAACCCCCTCCCCCCTCCCTCCCCACGAGACACACCCACCACCCGCATCCTCTCCTGCTACACACAGCCTCTACTCCTCCTCCATTTGCATGTACGCTCGTCGTCAAAATGAGATTGGAAAATTCCCCAGTCGCGTGCGCGCAATCGTGTCAACGTACCTACTTCCACTCGGAGAAACGAACCGAAGAGGTTGGCTGCAAGTGCGACCGAAGACGATTAAGCAGAAGAAGAAAAAAAAAAAAGAGAGAGAGAGAGAGAGAGAGAGAGAGAGAGAGAGAGAGAGAGAGAGAGAGAGAGAGAGAGAGATGATAAAAAGGAAAAGAAAGAATGATTGACAGAGGGAACGAAATCGGATTTGAATGAATTGCATTATCCGCTCGTACCTACTGACCCGGAGGTACGCGTTTTGCTGACGTGCTTGTCTGGCTGTTGGTGACAAAGGAGAGCATTTGCAAGCGCTGGAATTGAATTGACAAGCTGTGGAGTGTTTGGGTCCTTCTCTGTCTGTCTGTCTGTCGTTGTCTGTCTGTCTGTCGTCTCGTCTGTCTGTCTGTTCTGTCTCTGTCTGTCTGTCTGTCTGTCTGGTCTGTCTGTCTGTCTGTCTCTCTCTCTCTCTCTCTCTCTCTCTCTCTCTCTCTCTCGTCTCTCTCTCTTTACCATTCTATCCGTTCACCTGTTTAGCCTGCCTACTTATCTGCTTGTCAACACAAACACACACGCACGCACGAAGCACGCACGCACGCATTCACACACACACGCACGCACGCACGCACTGCACGCACGCACGCACGCACGACCACACACGCACCACACACACACACACACACACACACCACGCACGCACGCACATACATGCACGTACGCATGGCCACTGCACAACCTGTAATCTTTAAATATTGACTTGTCAAACAGCCAGAGATAAGTGCGTGCACCAGCGCAAAGCAAAGGCAGTGCACTCTGACCTGAGTCACTGGAAGTAAACTAGTGGACAGCAAAGACCTTCGTCAACGTGGCACGGATCTTGTGTCCACACTTGCTTCCTATCTCCACCAAAAATTCAACAGATTCGATCTTGGGGCGAAATTCCATCTTTTCACCAAGTTTCCTTGAAAGCAGCTCCGCAGTTTTTGTTTAACCTTACTGAACGCACCCTGGAGCGGCACGGCACCAACATCTTGTGGTTTGATTCTTGAGGCAGATTTCACTTTCCCAGCAAGTTTTGGTGTTGAATTCAGTGTAATAGTCCCTGTGTCGTCTCGCTGAACGGATCCATGAAATTAGTTCAGCAGTCTTTGTGTCATCTACTGAACGATCCATGAAATCAGTGCACGCACCCATCTTGTGTATGATTCTGGGCGAACGATTCCTGAATTTGGTTTCAGTGAAGTCCTGTGTCGTCTCGCTGAACGGATCCATGAAATTAGTTCAGCAGTCTGTGTGTCATACTCGTCTGAACGGATCCATGAAATAGTTCAGTAGTCTGTGTGTCATCTCTCTGAACGGATCCATGAAATAGTTCAGCAGTCTGTGTGTCATCTCTCTGAACGGATCCATGAAATCAGTTCAGAGTCTTTGTGTCATTCTCTGAACGGATCCATGAAATTAGTTCAGAGTCTTGTGTCATCTCTCTGAACGGATCATGAAATTAGTTCAGTAGTCTTGTGTCATCTCTCTGAACGGATCCTGAAATCAGTTCAGCAGTCTGTGTGTCATCTCTCTGAACGGATCCATGAAATCAGTTCAGCAGTCTTTGTGTCATGTCGCTGAACGGATCCATGAAATTCAGTTCAGCAGTCTTTGTGTCATCTCCTGAACGATCCTCAAATCAGTTCACCAGTCTGTGTCATCTCTCTGAACGGATCCATGAAATCAGTTCAGCAGTCTGTGTGTCATCTCTCTGAACGGATCCAAAATCAGTTCAGCAGTCTGTGCGTCATATCGCTGACGGATCCATGAAATAGTTCAGCAGTCTGTGTGTCATCTCTCTGAACGGATCCATGAAATCAGTTCAGCAGTCTTGTGTCATCTCTCTGAACGGATCCATGAAATCAGTTCAGCAGTCTGTGTGTCATCTCTCTGAACGGATCCTGAAATCAGTTCAGCAGTCTTGTGTCATATCGCTGAGCGGATCCATAAAATTAGTTCTGCAGTCTTTGTGTCAGTTCGCTGAGCGGATCCTGAAATCAGTTCACCAGTCTTTGTGTCATCTCTCAGAACGGATCCATGAAATCAGTTCAGTAGTCTTTGTGTCACCTCTCTGATCAAACTCTAGATCAGCACGGCACAATGAATTTTATGGTCTGGTTCATGAGGCACATTTGATGGGGAGAATTTCATTGTGATGACCTGTCTCACACGTGGGTGATTGCAGACAAACAATTGATATCATTTTTACAGTTTTAGACTTTTAAGAGAGAGAGAGAGAGAGAGAGAGAGAGAGAGAGAGAGAGAGAGAGAGAGAGAGAGGAGGGAACAGCTGGATTGTGTGTAGATGGAAAAATGATGGACAATGAAAATGATCAGAGATGAACATCTAGAGGGATGTGATGAACAACTGAAGCTGAAGTGATGTGATTATCATCTGATCATTCAATGGACTTTGCAAAACGTTTCTCATTGATTTATCATGAGACTAAAGTGAAAAAGAATTCAAAGAGTCAAAATTGCCAACATTCTCAGCGTCTGTACATGGCAAATTTCTTGTAAGAGAGACCCCATTACGACACGCTCAGAAATGATTTGCTGACCAGTAACATCACCATGGCATATATACTTGATATTTCGGCAATGTTTGGGCATAATATATATGCAGATGTTCGTTTATCTTCAAGAGAGGTAATCTGTGCCAGAGCTTGCATTTAGTGAGAGTAACCCCGCCGTATTCGTGGGACAGACACCACTGGTGGATATGATCAAAAGCAATTTGCTCCATCAGTCAGCTTAACAGTTCAATCAGAGAGAGAGAGAGAGAGAGAGAGAGAGAGAGAGAGAGAGAGAGAGAGAGAGAGAGAGAGTGAGAGAGAGAAGCCAAAACAAGGGTGTAAAACGGCGCGACTGTACTGCAAACAATCGATATCCTGATCGTTATCCTGGTGTGCGCTTCAAATCTAATATTTAGCTCTCTAAAACTATTTGCTTGTCCCATCAATTGTGAAAAGGTAACTCTGTACAGGCGTTATCTTCCCCTGATTTTCTTTTTCCCCCCCGTTTCAGGTCTATTGCATAACAGTCTGAGAATCTGACTTGCAATTGCACTGCTGATCAAACCAAAATTTATACAGTC
>CM065723.1:41710857-41750857 GCA_033310375.1 Conus canariensis | reverse complement strand
AGGGGAGAGCAGGGGCGGAGAGAAAAATGAAATGACGGCGACCCTGTTTGCAGCCTATTCACCCTTTCTCTGTCTCCTTTCTCTGTCCATACATATGTGAACCTAACAAACGTGGGTACGTGTACTCCTACGTGTATGTGTGTTCGTTTTCAGTCCGTGTGCGTGGGAGAACACTGTTTGGAACAGCTTCAAGTGCAACATCCCCCACTCTCCACCCCTACGATCCTTCGCCCCCCCCCCCCCCCCCCCTACGTTGGACCCCCCCCCCCCCTACACTCCGTCCTTCCAGTCCTGTAGCCCCCTGTCAGTGTCTCACCTGACATTCAATCCTCGGTCGTGACCGCCCCCCCCCCCCCCCCCCCTCTCTGGAAAAGAAGTCTCTCAACGCCTGATTAATCGATGCGCCGATCAAGCAAAGGGCAGGTGTGTAGAGCCATTCATTGTTGTCCGAGACGTTAGGGGCGAGGGGATTCAAACACGCCATGCCGTCACCTGATAAAGAGAAACCCTTTGTGGGTTGTTAGGAAGGAAGGAGTGAAGAGGGAGCGGGGGGCGGGGGGGGGGGTGAAGAGGGCGGAGGGTGGAAGGGAATCGTGACAGTGCCGTATCACCTGTGACTGAAGACCGTTGGAGCGCTACAGAAGACTTTGCAACCAGCTTCCTCCACTTCTCCCGGTTCTCAGACGCTCTCAGGCAGTTGCTGAGTGTGAGGCCAGTCCATGCTCTAATGTTGTCCTCTCATCTCTTTCTCTGTCTTCCTCTCCTTCTGTCTCCTCGTACTGTTCCTTGTAGTAAGGTTTTGGCAAGTCCTGTTGATCTTGATACATAACAATACCATCTCGTTTTCCTTCTTTTTACTGTGGACAACAGGTCTTCGTATGGTTCAATGGCTTGCTTTAGCTCTGGTCTAGGCTTCCAAGTTGGTGATGTGGTCTTTGTATGAGACGCCTGCTGAAGCATCTCATCTCTAATGCCTGAGTCCCTCTCTCAAGTTCAGCAGAAAAAGAAGAGAGTGCCCGGTATTGACCAGCCGGTCAAAGTTACTTTCAGAAGGTTGTACGTTCGAGCCTTGAAGCTACTCACGGAGAAAATGGGCGTGTGTACCACCTGGTCTAAAGGAATTGTCCAGTTCTGGTAGTCTGACTGTTGTGTTGCATAGATCTGTGTACCACCAACACCGTTCTGAAGCTAAACGGCATGAAACTACATGCAAAGAAGGCCGGAGCAGTGCTGCGTTGTGCTGTGTTGCGCTGGGTCGTGTAAGGTTGGGTTGGATCGTGTAAGACGCTGATTGGGTTGGCTTGGGTAGGTTTTCGGTTGGGTCACTTTGCATTTAGCGGGGTTAGGTTAATGTGATATGTGCTAGGTTGTGCTGAGTTCGGATGGGTATGTTATTGTGAGTTAAGTTCGGTTGTGTAGGGTTGAGTTACTTTTGATTAAGCAGATTCGGTTAGACTGAGATGTGTCCTAAAAAAAATTTTTTTCAATTCAAAAAGAAAGAAAGAAAAGCAGAACTGCAAGTGTGATGAGTATTTTGTCGTCCAACATGGAAAGGGGATGAAGAAAAGGAAGGGGGGAGGGGGTCAGGAAGGTGAAGGGGGTGAGGTGGAGAGGGGGTAAGTCGTGTGTCGCTGGGTTGGGTACTTTAGATTTACTAAGGTTCGCTTAATGTGGGTTAAGTTAGGCAGTGTAGGGATGGGTTTGAGAATGCAGGATGGAGCTGGGTTACCTTGGACTGAGTGAAATTGTTCAAATAAAAAAACAACAAACACCCAAAGCATTTTACAGAAGCGCTTTCGGTTTTTGCAAACCTTCCTCAGCTGACCATGGAAGTCGGCGTCAAAACTAGTTGACGTAATGTGTGTTTTTTTACGTCATTAATCCCCCCACCCCCTCATTACTGTATGATAAATAGTGATGCCTGGGTGAAGTCTTGATTCACTGAGTGGAACTGTGCGAGGTTCGGATGTGTTGGTTTAGAGCTGGGTTGCGTTGCGTTCTGTAAATTGTATGCGAATGGATTGACTTGCTTCGGGCAGATTGTGCTTGGATTATGCGGGGTCGTGAAAGATCAGGCTGTGAAGTGTTGGGTTGGATTGGGTTACTTTGCACTGAGAACCCCTCCCCCCAAAAAAAAAAAAAAAAAAAAAAAAAAAATCAGGCTGGGTTGTACAATGTGGGGATGTATGGGATTGGCTGAGATTGTGCAGGGTTGTGTTGTGGTTGTTGGTTGATTAGGATTGAGTAAGGTTGCATCGTGTAGGGTAGGCTGTGTTATTTTGAGTTTTACGGGGTCGGGTGAGGTCCGATTGTAGAAGGTCCAATTCTGAAGGATTGTGCTGGGATGGGTTGGGTTACTTTTGGGATGAATGGGATTTGAGAAAATCAGGTTGTGTAGGATTAGGGTAGGTTGGATTTGGGACTGTGATCTGTGTCTTCGTGTAAGATTGTGTTGGATTTTGCATGGTTGAAAAAGATTGGATGGGTCAGGTTAGGTTGTGTATGATTGGGCTGGATCGTGCAGGGTTGGGTCGGGTCACTCTGGGTTGAGTAAGACTGCGGTAGGTTGGAGTAGGTAGGGTTGGATTCTGGCTTGATTACAGGGGGCCGGAATAGCTCAGTTGGTAGAGCGCGGGACTCGTAATCCAAGGGTTGCGGGTTCGAATCTCCGCCGGGCCGTTTCGGTACAGGAGGATTTTTCCCTCGGAGTTAACATTAGTTCTGACTCCATTTCCCATACAGTCCTTCGAATGAGACTATAAACTGAGGTTCCGTGTGTGAACGTCAAATCCTATCACCAACTTTCGGAAGAGAAGTCCAGTTTGGCTGTTGATATGGATGACATGTTACACATAGATTGTATATTCCCGAAGATGGAGTATGGCTGCCTTAATGGCGGGATAAAAGACGGTCACGCACACAAAACTCCACTCCCTTTGAGGGGTAGATGGAATTAATACTTGCCTGTCCATATAGGGAGTGTCCGCAGGAGTATCAGCCTGTGTATGCAGAAGAAGAAGAAGGCTTGATAACAGTTAAATTCTGTAAGATTATTAAGGGTTGCATTGTTGCGAAGTGTTTGAGTTACATTGGGATATACTCGGTCGAGTAGGGTTGAGCTAGATTGAGTACTGTACAGTTCGATTCGCATTGGGGTATTCCTTGGGATATCTAGAATTGGGCGTGATGGGTATTTTCGGGTCGGGGAGATTTGGATGGGATAGGTTTGGGTTGCAAAGGAATATATACATATATTTGTTTTTGTTTTTTCTTGAGGGGGGGGGGGGGGGGGAGGGGTGTTCGTGTGGGGTTTGGCTGTTTCATCAAATAAAATCCTTTCCGTGCGGATAAGGTGACAGAATGAATTGCACTGTGCCGCAGCAGTAGTGTCGTATTGTGACACTTAATCCGTGGACGTGACCTGCCTCCCAAAAGGAAATCACGCCACGCTTGATCGGATCAATCGGTTGCTGATCAGGCGAACGGGGCAGGTGCGCCTCCAAAGAGGTAGCCCCAGCAGTTTTCACTGGACAAGAAGGCATCGAATGACACTCCGCTCCCTTCAATCTGACTGCCACCCCCCTTCCCTGCTTGACCTCTCACCTCGTCTCAACACACACACACACACACACACACACACACACACACTCTCTCTCTCTCTCTCTCTTTCTCTCTCTCTCTCACCACACACACACACACACACACACACACACACACACACACACACACACACGTACACACTGAGAGAGAGAGAGAGAGAGAGAGAGAGAGAGAGAGAGAGAGAGAGAGAGAGAGAGGAGAAAAGAAAAAGGAAAAAGCAGAAATACAAGTGTGCTGAGTATTTTGTCCATCCAAGAGGGGATGGGAGGGAAGAGAGGGAAGGGGGTGGGGTGGAGATGAGGGAGAGGAAGAGTGAGAGGGGGGTGGGGAGGGGATGATGAAAGAGAGGGAGGGGTGTGGGAGGGAGGGAGGAGCCAAGGCGATCGATCTTGCGGTTACGTTTCACAACTGAAGAGATCGAAGCCTTTGTAAGGGGAAAGACTAAGATAGATGGTTGAGTGGTGGGCACCCTTGCGGTTATCGCACTTGCTTAAGAAGCAAGAATATCCCCAAATCCGAGGTTCGAATCCTCTCGTAAGGCGGGTCTTTGTTTGCTTTTCTTTGCCTCGTGTGTGTGTGTGTGTGTGTGTGTGTGTGTGTGTGTGTGTGTGTGTGTGTGTGTGTGCGTGCAATGCAGTACACTACAAAACAATGAGACGCAATGCAATACAAGACAACATAACACGATAATATAATACAATATACTACACACACACACACACACACACACACACACACACACACACACACACACACAACACACACACACACACCACACACACACACACACACACACACACACACACACAGTGCGAACGAAATGGTGGATTGTGTCGAATTCCACTGAATAATGTTGCTAGTGAGAGGGTGAAATACACCGGATGATCTCAGAGTGTCCAGACGGCGAATATCCTCCCAGGCACAAACGTTTCACTGCGGGTCTCATTAAACCTTTGTTCCCCGATATTCCAGCCGACAGTCATCATTGATTGGAAAATTCGTTGATTTAACGGATACATCTAACTGATCATGAACGATAAATGTTTCGATTTTGTTTGTTTTGTTTTGTTTATTGTCTAAGTTTCTTCTCTAACGCCGTCACGCTTGCGGACTAGGTCCTTAATGATGAAATGGTTGAACGTTCTGAGAATGTTCTCTGCAAACCGGTACAGCATGTCTTGTAGAGTGATTGGCATCGGTCCTGTTTGCCCTCGTAGACCCTGCAGAAGTCAGCAGCTTCAGAGAATGGTGCTTCCGTGGTCTGTTTCAAAGTGTAATGACTGACTGCAGGCAGACATTCAAACAAATTTGAAACAGAATTATTAGCAAGTCCGCAAAAAAAAAAAAAAAAAAAAAAAAAAAAACAGGGTCAAACAAATCACAAGACAAAACACGACGCGTTTCGACTTCTTCAGGCTTCTTCAGGCAAGATAAACAACATTCAGGACAATGAAAAGGAAGAACGAGCAATCACTTATCTTCTCAAATTCGGCGCAGTATGGACGTTGAATGAAAAAGAGGCCGTCGGGAAGGGAACAATGGGGGTTAAAATGATAATAATGATAATGATAATAATAATGATAATGATAGCAATAATAATGATCATGGTGGTGATGATTATGAGGATGATGATAATGATAATAATAATAATAATGATGATGATGATGATGATAACAATAATAATGATAATAATAATAACGGTAAAAAAAAATTTTTTTTAAATAAGAGGGGATCACTACCTTTTTGCTGATAATATGACGATAGTAGTTGTAGTATTAACAGTGGCTATGCACACAGAAGTGGAGAAAGGAGAAGGGTTAGAGGATTGTCGAACAGCATGGTTGTGGTGGCAATAGTGTTAGTAGCGATGATGATGGTGATGATGATGGTAGTGATGTGCGGTCTGCTTCCTCACAGGAGGCAGAAAGAGGATGGTCCAAGGTGGCAGTGTGTGTACAAAGGATAGAATTTCGTGGGCTAGTGTCCTGTCCGTTGTTGGCTTTGTTGGTAAAGAAGGTTTACTTTGTTTTAAGTCACGCAGCAGGAAAATGCAACGTGTGAACGTAGCTGACAATATCTGTTCCTAGAGAGACCGTTATAAAGTTATCTTTTCCGAGTAAGTCCATTCTAAAGTTATCTTTTCCTAGAAAGACCATTATAAAGTTACTTTTCCTAGCAAGTCCGTTCTAAAGTTATCTTATCCTATAAAGATCGTTAAAAAGTTACCTTTTCTTAGCGAGAACATGCTAAAGTTATCTTAACCTATAAAGATCGTTATAAAGTTACCTTTTCCTGGCGAGAACATTCTAAAGTTATTTTAGCCTAGAAAGACCGTTATAAAGTTATCTTTTCCTAGCAAGTGCATTCTAAAGTTATATTAATACTAGAAAGACCGTTATAAACTTATCTTTTCCTAGCAAGTCCGTTATAAACCTATCTTTTCCGAGCAAGTCCATTGTAAAGTTACCTTTTCCTAGCAAGTCCTTTGTAAAGTTATCTTTTCCTAGCAAGTCCCTTATAAAGGTACCTTTTTCTAGCAAGGCCTTTGTAAAGTTACCTTTTCCTAGCAAGTCCTTTGTAAAGTTAGCTTTTCCTAGCAAGTCCTTTGTAAAGTTATCTTTTCCTAGCAAGTCCTTTGTAAAGTTACCTTTTCCTAGCAAGTCCTTTATAAAGTTACCTTTTCCTAGCAAGTCCTTTGTAAAGTTACCTTTTCGTAGCAAGTCCTTTGTAAGGTTACCTTTTCCTAGCAAGTCCTTTATAAAGTTACCTTTTCCTAGCAAGTCCTTTGTAAAGTTACCTTTTCCTAGCAAGTCCTTTGTAAAGTTACCTTTTCCTAGCAAGTCCATTGTAAAGTTATCTTTTCCTAGCAAGTCCTTTGTAAAGTGATCTTTTCCTAGCAAGTCCTTTGTAAAGTTATCTTTTCCTAGCAAGTCCATTGTAAAGTAATTTTTTCCTAGCAAGCCCCATTGTAAAGCTCGATCGACTGAATCACATACAGATCAAAGAGTAAACGAATCGAAGGGTCTGGAATCATTCATGAAATCAATGGAATTTTAGACGTTTGTTATAGAAGAGAAGGAAAGATTGTCCGTGTAATTTTTTTTTTTTCATGATGGATCTTTTCTTTGTCTTAGAATCTGACACAGTGGTGTATGGACTTGCTGGAGGACAGAGGTGGGGGGAGGGGGGGGGTAGGGATGGGGTGGGGAATGATGATTTGGCTGGGTTTGTGAATTGCTTTGGCAGTTTAATGGGGGTAGTAGTGAATTGACTAAGTGCGATTGACCTGGTAGTCTAATTTGTGTGTGTGTGTGTGTGTGTGTGTGTGTGTGTGTGTGTGAGTGTGTGTGTGTGTGTGTGTGTGTGTGTGTGTGTGTGTGTGTGTGTGTGTGTGTAAATCGACTTGGGAGGATTTGTAAACTTGTGTGTTGGTTTCTGGGAATTGATTTGGTAGTTTTGTCAATTGACGAAGTGGAAGTTGTTAGTTGTTTCATTCGGCGCGAGGGGAGGGGGGGGGGGGGGGGGCGACTGGAAAGGATGGGAGGCCGGCAACAAACGAAAAGGTTGCAACTGATACGCCTGCACGCATAGAATGGAGTACAACGTTCACGTCCACCTACGCGGATACTGCAAACGGGCGGAAACTATGCCAGCAGAGTGGAATGGAAGCGGACTTGTCTAACACCCAAACTATACCACGAGAACGACAATGCGCTAAGACGAGTAGCGAATATGTCAGATCTTACGCTTCGCGCCAGCGGAATTCGAACTCACAACTTGCGAGTTCGGTCGGTGGGATGGATGGTCTCACCACCTGAGCCAACGTGGCCCCCGTCCAAACACCTGATGTGACCTTTTTAACAGGGGTGTATGTGGGGTGGGGGTGGGGTGGGTTGGGCAGAGGATGTGGAAACGCCATTCCCCTCAAGGCACTTTGATAACGGGAGGAAGACCCCGCTTGACCTTTGCGGTCGGCTGAGCGGGAAACGACTTGGACGGGGTTGAACTGAACGGCCAGTGAGTCAGAGAACCAGGGCAGCTGGTGCTAGAACGACAGGCACAAGTGACCGCGTTTGTGGCTGTACTTCCTGTCCTGTTGGAGATCGAGCCCCACCTCCGACCCACACACGTCTCTCCCCTCCTCTCTCCACCCCCTCCCCCACCACCCTCAAACCTCCCGCAGTTCACCCCCCCCCCCTTCCCTTCTCCATCCCCTGCCCTTCTCTACCCTCCCTTTTCCTCACTAATTCTTCTCTCATGAGTGTTTATATGTGTGGTCCTGTTTGCGGTCCATCTTTACTGACATTTGTTCCCATTTGTTTTGTTTCCTTTTTTTTTTTTCTCCATCTTTCTTTGTTATCATTCTGTTTTTCCTTTTCTTCGTTTCTACTCGTTTTTCTCCTGTCTTTCTTTGTCTTCTTTCCTGTTTTGTTCTGTCTTATAATGTTCTTTCTTTCTTTCATTCTCTCTTCTTATTTCCCCATTTACTTTTCTTGAAGAAATTCACATGTACTTTGCCTGTGCGTGGCGCACTTAGCGCACATGACGATGATCGACGTGTCTTTTGAGGTGAAAATAAACGGCCAGATTGATGAATAGAAGAGGTAAGACTTGTGAGCGCGCGTCGCAAGTGAGTCAGTATCTACTTCTGGTACGTTAATAGAGATGATACCGATGAATTATGCATAAAGATAAACGATACAAAACAATATTAACTAAATGTTAGCGAACCACCAAGAGAAACGTGGACAAACGAGTCACAAGACAAAACACGACGCGTTTCGACTTCTTAGGTCTTCTTCAGGCAAGACACAAACGAATAGTACAAAGAAAATGAACGAATTTGTCACTTAGTGTGCAGTCGTCTCACTTTGCAACTAGACACCACACACACACACACACACACACACACACACACACACACACACACACACAATCAAAGAAAAGAAATACAAGATAATTTTGAAGATAACAAAGAGAATCAAGACAGATTACGAATTATAAGATAAAAAAAAAAAAAAGGCAAAGCAAAATAAGATGAAATTCCTGTGCTACGTCGAGAGAGAGAGAGAGAGAGAGAGAGAGAGAGAGAGAGAGAGAGAGAGAGAGAGAGAGAGACAGACAGACAGACAGACAGACAGACAGACAGACAGACAGACAGATTTTCAGTTGCAGGTAAACGATCATTGCGTCATTACAGCAATAAATTAGTCAACATTTGACCCTCTCTCTAGGAAGGTTCACTAGCAAATCTAGTATTCCTGCCATCGTTGATCCTTCAGTTCAGTGTATTTAATTTTAAATTTTACTTCAGATGTTTTAAAGACTTGTTCCACGTGGTGCTTATATTCTAAATGCTGTTTATACAAATAATATAGATAACAGTAAGTCTGGAAGTGTCTTGGAAGCTATGAACCTTCTGGAAAGACAGACAGTCCCAGAAGCTTCCAAAAAGAAAGAAAAATACTTGAAGAATGTTTCATATTTGTTGTCAGATTAACCGTGATATATTGTAATCTCTCTCTCTCTCTCTCTCTCTCTCTCTCTCTTTCCTGGAGCCAGAGTGATTGTACAGACTTTCCTTGCTTACGTGATCCAAGATTTACGTGTTAAAAAATGACAAAAACGCATCACAAGAAAAAATGATACCATGACGTTTTTTTCGTGTTTTTTTTTTTTTTTTTTTTTTACATGCATCGTGGTAGAGCCTTCTGGTAATGGAAACACATCTAGACTAGTCTTAAAAAAGAAAAGAAAAAAAAAAAAAAAAAAAGAAAAAAAAAAGTATCGCCATGCTTTTACAAGTCACCGAACCAAGATCAGTGCAGATCTAGGCCTAATCAATTTCCTGCCATGTACATCTCCACATCTGAACACACGCATAACGAGGATGATTCTTATTTGTTGAGGCTGTGTACTCCTTGCATTATCATCGGCCTCCTCTCCAATTTGTTTATCTTGTGGATCTTCTTGTCCTTCAAGTCTTCGTTCTATTCTGCGATCTACTTTTTCAAAGTGTTGGCATTGACGGATTTCTTGTATCTCATTTTCTTCTACCCAGCTCGATTCATAGTTTTTGGATTTCACTGGGACATCTTCTTCCGTGTCATGAGTTTCGGGAATCGCAGCGTTGGGATTTACGTCACTCTGATGTTGGCGATCATTCGAGTCATCAAGATATTCCATCCTTCACAAGCTTCGCACCTACTGTCACCGTTTCGTATGAAGCTTTCAGTTGCCGTGGTCGTCGTGTTGCAGCTCATCGTTCAGATGTTCATTGCCAGCAGAAAACTCTTTGTGCCTAGACAGTACTCAACCCATGTGAACGCTGCGCTGAACATATGTCTAGGAACCACAACGCCAGCTATCATTCAGGCTATGATGATGGTGGCCGTTCTCTGGAAAATACATCGCATTTCCACGAGGCTGAGGCACGGGATTAACCCCAGCTTTCCACAAGAACTAGAACACACCCAGTGTACTTGGACCGAACAGGAGGCCCAGGAAACGACGATGCCATATCTGTCCAATTTACCCGTGCACACGAACCTCAGTGGATCACAGCGGCAGGAAACTGGACAAGGAGACCGGGGTCTGGTGTCTGCACTACGGCAAACTCCAGTCCACGAAAAGCCAGGACCAAGCGATGTGGCGTCTGAGCCGCCCCCTTCAGGATCCCAACACTCGAGACGAAGGCAGGTGTCCTTCGCAGAACCCCCTGTCGCCGTGACGCCGAAGAAGCAGATGTCGGAGAAGGTGAATCATCAAGGGGTGTTCATCGTGTCTGCCATGTGTTTTTCAACTTTCGTCGTTTATGTAGTTTGCGGAATCATTGAGATTGTTTGTGATGAAACAGGCTTGATAACATCCGTCTATCCGTCGTATCTGTGCACTGTAGCTGCCCTGCTCAACAGCGGCATCAACATCTTCATCTACATTTTTGTTGGCACCTTCCGTGCTGCTTTTGCCCGCAAGATGATGAATTGTGTGTTCAAGGTAGTGTTTTGTGACTGCGCTATCTTCACATCATCAGACACACACCCATCGATGGAGGACAGTTAAGCTTCTGGAGTTTCAAAACATTTTGCGTTCTTTTCAAAAATAATTTCTGCGTCAGCCCTTTGCTGATTACTACACCGTGTGAAATATTCGTTAGAATCAGTTTCTTCAGAGCATTGTTTTATCATTACCAGATTAAGCAAATTTAGGAGGCAAAGACAAAAGGATCTCCTTGACGTTCAGGTAATTTTCTTATGTTGGCAAGACAATCGTGATTGTACTAACAGAATCACCGTGTTGATATGTGCGGTAAACAGGAAAACTGTTCTTATCAAGACTTTTTTGTTTGTTTGCTATTGGTAAAATATTTTTCATGCTCGGCCCCCGCACCCTCCCCCTCTCCCCCTCTGTAAAATCCCCCTCGTCCCTCTCCTTATTTCCCTTCTCTTTATAGAACCTCCGGAAAGGTCTTTCCCAGTCCCCGAGTTTGAAATCGGCAGTGAAGGTGAGAGTGAGTTTTCAACACTGCTTCAATCAACACAAATCAGCTTTTTCTGCTAACCTTTCTTCTATGTCTTGCAGTCGACGGAAAGAATCAATTAATAAATCACATTTGCTGTTGTAAATGTTCTCGCCTGTTCAGCCTATTGCACACATTCCCTGCAGGAAACCAAACACTATCATCTCGGGTTCCTCGTTGTTCGTTTCCTGTGTTCAATACTCGCGCTCCAAAACAACACATGAGTGCTCTTTTTCCCTGTCACACTTTTCCATTTGGAATGAATTCGATTATTCTGATCGCATTCTGAGTTTCAATCGCACATCAGAACTTCTGTCAAAACTGATTCTTTTCCCCATGACATCTCCAAGAATTGTTTTGTATATACACTCGATTGCCAAAAAGACGTACACAAAATCGCCGCTAGATCTAGATCTCGGGTCAGCAGTGGTTAGATCTGATGCATTTTGAACACAGAAAAAAAGGAATTTACTCACTGAGCTTTCAGTATTTGGTGATGCATCCATTTGCCCGCAAAAGCTGCCTCATTCGAGCTGGCAGCGGGTGGTAGAGCCCCTGAATGTAGCCTGGAGTGAGGTGGTCCCAGATGTCAGGCACAGTCCTGATCAGTGTCTCTGTTTACAACCTCGTGCATTCTCCTTTGGAACCGGCTTTTGAGAGTTCTCCACACATTTTCAGTAATGTTGATGTCTGGGCTTTGTGAGGGCCAGGTCATGGTCGGAATTCCGTTCACCTGCTTCCAGTGGGTGGTGAATCGAGAGGTGTGGCATGGCGCATTGTCATCTTGGAAGATCCAAGGCTCTCGTGGGAACTCTTTGGCTACTACAGGTTGGTGTCAAGGATTTCTACGTACTTCTGAGAGTTGACTGTCCCCTCAACAGGCACAAGCGTTCCTATACCGTTAAATGTAACGCATTCACAAAACATGGCACAGGCCTTGCATCTTGGGTCTGGATCTGCATGCACTCAAAGACACTGAAGATCGTAGATTTCGTTGTCTTTTCGCCACACATACACTTTCCGGTCCTTACCAATCACAACCTGGGTCTCATCACTAAAAATCACCCTTTTCCAGTACTGTTCAACAGTATAATGAAGCTTAGATCGGCACCATGCCCTGCGACGTTTTCTGTTCACCTGTGATACCACTGTTTTCTTCTTCACAACTCTTCTTTTGTAGCCCACAGCCTTCAACCTCCTATACACAGTCCTAGCAGACACCTGCACATGTTGTTCTTCATTGAATTTGATGCACAGCTCCTTCAAAGGTTTTCTTCTCTCTCTTTTCACAAGACGAAACAACTTTCGATCTGAACGTTCATCTGTGTTCTTTGGCCTGCCACTTGATTAGCTTGCTTCGAGCGATCCTGTCTCCTTGTACCGCTTCAAAAACTTGTAAACAGCAGAAAATGATATCTGCAGCAGCTGGGCGATCTTTCTGCCTTTTAATCCATCTGAAACTAATTGTAAAATTCATCTCTTTTGCTCGATACTGAACCACATCCTCACATTCACTTCAAAAGCAGACGAACAATTTGGAAGAGATCACTCATACAGATTGTGAAAATTAAGCCAACAGGAGTAGCCTCCCATAATGCTGTGTTTTGGCATGTCTTCTCTTCTTTGCTTCTTGTGTTTGGGATAATGCAATTAGGGAAAAAGTTATTGCACTGGTGCCCAATCACACTTAATATCAGCCATTTTGTGTACTTCTTTTTGGCAATCGACTCTGTATGTCTCAAGCACACTTAGTGATAGATCTGTTCCGAGAAAGAAAAAAAAAATCAGGGGAAGATAACGGATGTCTTTTAATTGCAAGTAGAGTAATCCTTTCTCAGTTTATGCGTCAAGCAAATAGATCTGGAGATTCAGATTTTGATTGGAAACGCACGCCAGGGCCACGATCGGGAAACGGACCAGCTGCATGAAAGACGCACCGTCGCACACCCGTGTATTGTCACTTTCTTTCTGAGGTTGAACTGTTAAGCACGATCGGGAAATTGACTAGCTGCATGACAGGCGCACCCCTGCACACCAATGTTTTGTCACTTTCTTTCTATGGTTGAACTGCTGAGCTGACTGATGGGCAAACATTCCTTGGGGCGAGCCCACCAGCGGCATCTGTCCCATGAAAACGGCGGGGTCACTCTCTGTTAACGCTAGCTCTTACACAAATTACCTCCCTTGAAAATTTCCGAACACTTATTTACTGTGATAGTAGTAAGAGTGTCTTTGGCCTCCAAAGGATCACAGATTATCGAAGGCAGTTCTCTCAAGTGACTCAGCGCTATTCATTATGCCTCTGCTCATCTGGTTCCCATCTCCTTCAGCTCTGCCTCAGTGTCTCTTCAGCTGCCCCTAGGCCGACCTCTTCTTCTTCTTCCCTCCCCTGATGGGTGCTGGATGTTGGCATCATGAGGGCTTCACTTCTTTCTCAGGATCTGTAAGGTAAATTTGTGTATTGTCTCGCCATTTGCCACAGCTCCTTATAGCTAATTTCAAAAGTAATTTTAAGTAACTCCACAGGTTAACATTGACCAACAATTTACAAGACAAAAACGACGCGTTTCTGCCTCTTAGGTCTTCTTGAGGCAAGATATACAACATTCAGGACACTGAAAACGAAGAACGAGCAAACACTTATCTTCTTGAATTCGGCGCAAGATGGGCATTGAATTCGAATTCAAGAAGATAAGTGATTGTTCGTTGTTCGTTTTCATTGTCCTGAATGTTGTATATTCTAAGAGGTCAAAACGCGCCATGTTTTGTCTTGTAGTTTATTTGTCCATGTTAACAAAAGCGGAGTTATTTAAAATTACTTTTAAACTTTGTTTCAGTTTCCACCTGCAGTCACCTCACTTTGACACTAATCCTTAAAGCTAAGTCTGTCCGGCTGACAGATGTTGAAAATGCGCCTCAGACAGGTGTAAGTTAGTGTCTGTTGCTTCTGTTGCATTGTTTTCGGTCTTCCTGCTCCGTTGGAATCTCATTAACCGAGCTATATCCGTGGCGTTATTTGTTTCTCCCACGCCTACCGGCTCTATCGGTGTGTGTGTGTGTGTGTGTGTGTGTGTGTGTGTGTGTGTGTGTGTGTGTGTGCGTGTGTGTGTGTGCGTGTGTGTGTGTGTGTTTGTGCGTGCGTGTGTGCGTGTGTGTGTGTGTGTGTGTGTGAAAGAGAGAGTGAGTGAGTGAGTGAGTGTGTGTGTGTGTGTGTGTGTGTGTGTGTGTGTGTGTGTGTGTGTGTGTCGCCAGATACTATTTTACATGCCTTTGGACCATGCTACTCCCAGAAGACCAGCACTCAGGCCAGGCATTGTATTTGACTATTTTTGGCTAAATTTGTAACAAGAGAATAATTACCTGTTGATGGCATTCTATGCCATGTAATATAGTATTTTTTTGCGTTGGTATCTTCTGATCTTCTTAAAGTTCTATTAGTTCCTTACTCATCATACGTAACCAAAACAATTCATTTACACTATTGTTCAGCCTTATACATTTTGCTTGGAAATTGCATACGCCATGTCCATACAGAAACAATCAAAACTATCATGGTTTAAAGCTTTGTTGTTGTTGTTGTTCACAATAAAATTGCTGCTAAGAAACTCTATATGTAACTACAGTGTTTAGTTTCAAAATTAGCCTTGTACGGAAATGATAATGCAAAGAAGTTATATTGTTACAGTCGTCACCCATACGGAACAGGTGTAATACGCCAGAATTATTCCACGCAGGAAGTATTACCCCAGTCAACATGGCGTCAGGCAGTTTACGAGTTGAAAACAACCGTGGTGCGTAGTACCGACTGTCTTCACGCTGCACGGACCCCTCTTCTGCAACGCACGCACATCACACTACACTACCTCATGTGCTCTTCGAACACCGCCCACTCATGCTGACGTTCTGATTTTCCACTCCGATTACAAAGAACAACCTCCCGAAGAGTGAAGCTGTCGGCCATTCGCCTTGAGGAATGTCTGTTTACCTGCCAGAGCTTTCGGAGCTGTACTCTTTTGGTAAGAGATTGTTGTCTTCTTTGGCACTGAAGTCGTCCATTTTGCAAGTTGGAGTGCTTCGTCTGGAGTTTTGTCTTTTGGGGAAAATCTTTTTTAAAAAGTACCTGAAGAATACGCACAGACATTTCTGTAGTTGAAATTAACTCGTCGAAATTAGTGGTGTAAGTAAAAAATAAATAAAGTCCATTGCACAGATTCGTAAAGCAGGATGTATTTTGGGAAGCTGGTTGAGGGTTTTGGCGGCTGTTCTTAAAGCGAAAAGATACTGTTTACAGCATACGGGAAAAACACAACTATAGTGTCCAGAACGTACGCAAAAGTTGAATTCCTGGGGGTATTTTTAACCCCTAAGCTGAACTGGAAAACATATATTGAAAATTTGGTTGATAAAACAAGAAAAAGATTAAACATTCTGAAAATAATATGCTGTCAACCATGGGGTCAGGACTGTCATACCCTTTTACATCTATACATCTCTTTAGTCCGATTGAAATTGACATATGGGCAGGAAGCGTATTTCTCTGCACCTAATTCTCTTTTAAAGAGATTGCAAAGCTTGGATAGTAAGGCCATGAAATTAGCTCTGGGAGTTCCAGTTCATACAAACACCTACAGATGTTATAAAGAAGCAAATATATTACCACTAAACGAGAAGCGAATATAGGATGTGTCCAAATATATTGTCAGAAATCGTTCTGTTGAAAACTCAGTTACTGAAAAAATACTGATGGATTCCAGTAAAGATTTGTCTAAGAGCTCTAAAAGTATCCAACCAATTAGAAACTACACATATGACTTTATGTCACATAGTAATATTGATATTACTGCTATACCAGAATTTCCTGCGGTATCTCCAATACCTCCTTGGGAGCACCTAAATGCTTATTTTGATTACAAATACATTATGTTAAAGAAAAGTGATAATGTAAATATTTTAACGACTGAAGTTCGTGAACATTTAGAAAACTGCTATCCAAATCATTTAAAAGTGTTTACGGATGGGTCCGTAACAGATTCCTCTGACAGTGTTCTGGCTTTAATGATACCAACTTAAAATGCCAGGAAATCATATCATTTAGGAAAGGGGGGTTCTATTCATACCTCAGAATTATATGCAATACTGAAGGCCTTGATGTACATAAAGCAATTCCTTTATATAAAATCTTACTGTATGTTGATTCTAAATCTGTTTTACAATCACTAGAGCGTTGGGACTACAAAGCTAGAAAAGATTTGCTTTTTGAAATATAACATTTACTGCATTGTTTCATAACTCTAGGTATAATGCTGAACAATTAAGTAGTGGGGGGAAAACAAGTGCAGGCTAACAATTCTTCCGTCAGTACAATAATGACTTGGCAAAGATTTGAACTTCAAGGAAGGGGAGAAAAAAAGAGGGGGAGGGGGTATAACTCTAGGTATAAGAATTGATTTTTGTTGGGTCCTATCTCACTGTGGTATAAAGTGGAATGAAATAGCAGACAGCCTTGCAAAAGAAGGAGCAAATAGAAACGCTGCAAATTTATTTTAAAAAATCCCTTGTGAATTAATCCAAATCATGGAAAAGTATAAACATAAGCAGTTTTTTAGTTTTAAAAAAATGGCTACTTTACCATCGTGCCCAAGGCACATTGTTAGATTAATTCATAAATTAAGGCTGAATACTTGGAACACTAAATATTCTCATGGTAGTACTTGTGTCTGCAGAGAAAACATTTCTGTGCATCATCTTTTGTGTGAATGCTCAATGTTGACCTCGCTGTATCAGGAGAAAGGTATTGAGGTGAATAACTTTGATAATATCAATACTGTCTTATATGGTTCACATGTTGCTGAAATTGCCATGGTTATTTCGCAGTCACATGTTGCAAAATTTCTTTATAAAGATCACCACTTTGTGTACCACTAGGGTATTTCACTTATGTAAATATGCATATATCAGATGTGGGTTTGAAAGTACTAGATTAGCTGAGTGTGAAGGTGTTTTTTTTTTTTTTTTAACAAGTGTCTAATATCATCTGGCGATGACAAGACGTTAAATAAACCACTGAACTGAACTGAACTGAACTGAACGTACGATGTTAGCACAACAGCAGTAACAGAAAGTAACGATGACTAGTAAATATGCGATGAAGAGAAGCTGAAAAGAGGTTGAATAAAACATTCTGGAACGCAGTGAATGGGTAAGATCTTCGGATCATCGATCCTTGGAAGTGTGGTTTTATTTACAAACTGGTTTTATGTCATAAATGACTCACCGCTGTTATATGTCTTTCATTACGTTACGATTCTCTCTCTCTCTCTCTCTCTCTCTCTCTCTCTCTCTCTCTCTCTCTCTCTCTCACACACACACAACACACACAACACGCACGCACGCACGCACGCACGCACACACACACACACACACACACACACACACACACACACACACACACACACACACAAATAAATAGATAACTTTATAAACAAATCAACAGAAAAATAAATAACTAAACGAATAAACAAACAAAGAATCAAATACATGCATACATACGTACCTACGTACATACATACATATCAATTACTTTAATGCATGAACTTGTCAAATCAACAACTATGCACAGTACTACCTAGTCCAGATTGCAGGCGCATTGATAAAAGCTATCTTTCACATATTCTCTCTGTCTCTCTCTGTCTCTCTCTCTCTCTCTCTCTCCTCTCTCTCTCTCTCTCTCTTCTCTCTCTCTCTCAATTTCCCCTCTTTCTCTCTGTGCCCCCACGTCCTTCTTTCTCTCTCTGGCTAGCTCCAATTCTTTGTCTGTCAGTGCTTTAGTCAGCTTTGTACATCTAATACTATTTAAAGCAAAGTGTGGAACTCAACATCTGTCAGTTTCAAGGCTGGTTCATGAGGTGATTCTGTCTTGACCAAACACGCCTAGACACAATCATGACAGACATTCTCAAGTATTTTGCAATTTGTTTACATTTGGTTATGGGCAGTCCTAACAGTGAAAGTCCTGAAACCACTCTTTCATGAACCATGCCTAGTGAACCTATTACTAGAATAACCACTTTCGTGCTAAATCCGGCATCACTAAGAGCATAGCAAAGAGGGATGTACTTTTGAAATTTGCTCTCATAGCATGTTTGTATGAATGTGTCATATGGATTTGAAACCTCGATGACGAATGCCACCGAGTTTCGATGGTCGATGAAGCATAAATCAGGTTTCAGCCTTGGTAGATCTTCAACACCGTTTATAGAGACAGGCCTAGTTTGAAAACCATCCACAAAAATCCGTCACAATGCATTTCTGTAGCTCCTTTCTGATGATTTCAACGCATCTGTCGTGTCTTTGTGTGTAGAGGCCCCTCAGTCGACGACATCCATTCAAGGCATGGGAATTTGTGTCAGAACGAAACCCGCACAAAGCACACTCTCTCCAGTAAGTATCAGGATAGTAGATGTTGTTTACTACATTGGTCTCCAGTAGCTGAAGACGTCCCTTGCTGATGAACCTGGTTATTTGGTCATTGACATTGGTGTTGGTGAAGTGTCCTATGGAGTGGGTCACTGCAGCATCCGGAATTGCATCCCGGATGATTCTCCGTTGTTGTTGCAGCTGCCGAAAATGGTGTGTATCTTTGTCCATTTGCATTCTTTTGATTGCGCTGTATAGTTGTTTAGAATTACTGTAGCGCATTTGAACTATCCCATCATCAGAAGCTGGGAGTACTACTCCGAAACTGCCGTTGCTTTCATCGAATTCCAGCGTAAGATCCAGTCGCACACACAGTTCATGGAGCTCGACGAAGGAAGAACTTGACCAGTTGACCTTGCTGCCTTTCCTTAACTTCCCTTCGGTGTCTGTGGCATATCCTCCAAAATTGTTGTCATCTGGATCTGCGTGAGGCACCTTTCTCTTTTCCATTTGGAGATGGAAACTTGCGCGCTACCATTCTGACATGTTGGTCATCAGTGTTCAGAACAGAGATCAGGAAGGAGATGCGTTTGGCGTAGTACATGGTACTTGCTTTCATCAGACCAAGGCAGCCTTGTTTTCGGGGAAGGAACATGTGCGCTCGATTGGTAGGAGTTCAGTTTGAGATGAATGCGAACAAAATCAACTAACTTATCTTCCAGAGTCTTCAGGAGTTTTTCTGTGAATTTTGAATTGCTGTAATAAAAGTTCAATTTTGAAGAAGCCATGACGTTTACAGCATCAATTTTCTTGCACAGTGGTAAAGTTGAAAGCGATTTTTTTTTCTAGCATTCTTTCGAATTCCTCACTCGCCTGCGCCAGTTGCTCTTTCTCAGAAGTTCCAGTCAGATTTGTTTGAAATCCAACACTGGTATGGCTCATCTTTTCCATACATCGGTGTATCTTCACTTTGCAGCGTCACGTGGACGCTCTCAGTCACATCTGTAGAACCCCAGTTGTTTCCTGTGCGTTGTCCATGAACGGTGGCACACTTTCTGTGTTTCACTTCCATTCCGGTGTAATTCAGGAAGGTTTCCGTCTTATTTATCATTTCTTGTAAGTTCTTCTCATAGTGAGCACTGGCACATACATCATCCATATATGCCTGACATGGAGAAGGCATTGAAGCCGGTGTGAACGGCTGCTCCATCCATCGAATCCACGGGTCCAACGCCTGAATGAACACAACAGCTGACCACGGGCAGCCTTGCACGATGCCACGATGTCTGGTAATCCTAGGCGTGGACGTGTCTCCCGTCTGCACCTGGAATGTAGAGTTGGTGTAGATATCCGCCGTCACGTCGATGATGTGCTGGGGGTATCCGGCGCTCTGCATCGCATCTAACATCACTCTGTGATCAATGCTCCCATAGGCGTCCTTGATGTCAACGAAAGTAGTGTAGAACATGCTTGAAGTTCTCAGTTGCAGTTTTCAAGCAGAACACGTGTTCCTGAAGGCCATTTCTTGGGATAGAGCCCTTCTGTTTTGATGACAGCCTTCCGGTCGAAACAATTCATGGTAAAAGCCTACTTTGCACTAACTTCATGTAGATCTTGTACAAAGACGTCAACAAGGAAATAGGTCTCCAATCACCAGGCTGCATCACATTCCCTTCTTTTTTGGGAAGTAAAGTGATCGTGGCATGTTTCCAATCAGTGGGAATTCTTTTGTTTCTCCAGCAAATGTTAAATATTGCCGTCAAATGCAATGACAGACGTTGCAGATGTTCTTTCAGAAAAGAATATCCAACTCCATCATATCCAGGCGCTGTGTTATTCTTCAGCGATTTCACCACAGATATCACTTCGTCCTCGGTGAACGGGTCCAACTGCAGCTCTTCTTCAGGAGGAAGAGCGGCGATGTTGACAGGCCAGGCCGGAAGGGGGGAGGGGGTACTCCAACACCTTTTTACTCGCCTGCTGGAAAAGCTCCGTCAAAACATCCACTTCAATGGGACAAGTGGGTCGTGCTTCTGATCTGCTGTCGTTCTTGATGATCTCAATGGCACGTTTCTGATGATCTAACCAAAGCTGCGTTAGCTCATGCTTTTCCACACTCCGCGCTCTATGTTGATCCTGTCTTCCACGCATACATACATACATACATACATACATGAAAGATGAAACAAGTGAACAATTAAAAACATATATAAGTTAATGCACGAATTAAGTAATTGTTCAATCGTTTACATGAATGAAAAAGACAGAGGAAAGTATCCGATAACACCGAGTGTGTGTGCGTGCGTGTGTGTGTAGTAGGATTTTAGTTTTACGTCTGTTCACAAATGTGATATTAGAGAGAGAGAGAGAGAGAGATGTCTGTGACTATGTAAGTATACATAATGTGGTTGATGGTGTGTGTGTGTGTGTGTGTGTGTGTGTGTGTGTGTGTGTGTGTGTGTGTGTGTGTGTGTTTCTGTGTGTGTGTGTGTGTGTTGTATGTGTGTGTGTGGTGTGTGTGTGTGTGTGTGTGTGTGTGTGTGTGTGTGTGGTGCGTGTGTGTGTGTGTGTGTGTGTGTGCGTGTTGTGTGTGTGTGTGTGTGTGTGTGTGTGTGTGTGTGTGTGCGCACTAGACAGGTGGTAATACTTGACAGACTTGAGCGCGTTTTTTTTTTTGTTTGTTTTTTTTTATTCTCCTCCATTTTTCTTCGTGTTATGACTTCACTCAAAACCGACAAAAAAGCAGAAGAGCACACAAAACAAAGTGTGAAGTAACGCAGTTTTAATGCACGACACAAAACAGGACAAGAAATTTTCGGCAATATGCCGTCCTCAGCGACAAAAAAAAAATACAGACATAAACATGCACAATACTCCCCTTGTGAAGCCAAAGTGGTGAATGAAGTAGACAGAGGGACAGTGGGAGAGAGGGTGAGTAGAGTTCGAGGAATAGGGCACGAGGAAAGAGGGTAGAGTAAAGTGAGGAGGAGGAAAAAGGAGACAGAAGAGAAGAGAGAGGGGGAGAAAGAGAGGGGAGAGACAGAGAGAGAATGGAAGTAGAGGAAGAGTGGAGAATGAGAGAGAGAAGAGGAGGGGAAGGAGAGTGAGTGGAGGGGGAGGGTGTGATGGTATGTAGTGGGTGTGTTGCATATGAATGAAATGAACAAAAGAAACACAATAAATAAAATACAAAATGCTCAAAAAAGCATTTTAAATGACAAGGGGGGGGGGGGGGGGGGGGGGGGGGGGGGGGGGGGGGGGGGGGGGGGGGGGGGGGGGGGGGGGGGGGGGGGGGGGGGGGGGGGGGGGGGGGGGGGGGGGGGGGGGGGGGGGGGGGGGGGGGGGGGGGGGGGGGGGAAGAGAGAGAAGCGGTCAGCCGCCTAAAGCACCCGACCCAAGTCTGACCCAAGGGTAGGTTGCCCTACCCAAGCACCAAGGGGTGAGAGGGAAAACGGGAGAACCCCGAGAAAAAACCCATAGCCAGACGCAGCTAAGAGCTGCAAGGCTCACCCCCCCCCCCCCCCCCCCCCCCCACACACACACACACAAAACACTTGCCCGCGGGCACAACCACACACACACACACACACACACACACACACACATACATACAACCGCACGCCCATGAACAACCACGCACGCACACATACACACGCCAATAAGCACACATACAAAAGCACACATATACCTAAAAAAAAAAAAAAAAAAGGGATGGGGCGGTGGGTGGGTGGGGGGGTTACAATGGGGAAATAAATGGGTAAATGTACAAACAAGGCATACATTAAGACATTTGGGTATAGCATAGGGAGGCAGGTGGTGCTATGGTGGCGCAACAGGAAAAAAAGGCAAAAATAAGAGCATTAATGCAAAAGATAGATATGAGTCATGATGAGAGACGCTAACAACACTCCCAATGACCACAAAAAAAAACAACAACAAACACAAAAAAAAAACAACAAAACAAAAAATTAATGTATACATATATATACACATATATATATAATATATAATATATATATACAGATAGATAAATAAAGGGAAAAAAGAGGGAAGGGGGAGGAGGGAGGGGAAAGGGGAGGGGGCAGGGGGAAGGAAGGAGAGACATAAAGAGAAGAAAAGAAGGATCTAAAGCAAGGGTGGAGGTATTGGGAGGGCGAGAGGGAGGAGGGTGGGGGTGTGAGAGAGGAGAATAGTGGAGGTCAAAAGTAGAGAGAAAGGAAGTAAGAGGGAAAGTAAAGAGAAGGAACGAAAGGGGAACGAGCCCTTCAGAGGACGACAGAAAAGGAACAAGGACGGAGGAGGAGAGGGAGCAGAAGGGAAAGGGGAGGAGGGGGTAGGGAGGGGTAGAAGAGGGGGTGAAAGGGGGGAGGGGGGAAAAAAGGGAGGGGGGGGGAGAAGGGGGCCAAGGAAGGTAGGAAGGAGAGGGATAGATACAAAGGAAGTGAAAAGAAAAATAAATAAAAGAAAAGAAAATAGAAAAAAAAAAAAGGACAGGAGACTGGGGAGCTAACCCTACTCAGAAACTCCTGGCAAAAGATATAGGCTCTCAAACGATCATTCCAGTAGGCGCTAGGCTCTACGGTCACGAAGAGGCCACTGATGCAGACCAACCATGCACAGGTAAGTACTAAAGGGGAAAGGGGAATGATAAGTCATTGTCCACCTGATTTGGCTCGGGAAAAAGAAGTACACAGAATTGCTAAGCTTTTTCATTAATACCAGCTGGATTTCTGGTGCCCAGTTTTTGAATCAGGTGAGACTCCATATCCTTCCTGTCTCTAGAGTCACTAGTTTTCATGAGCCACAAGCCCTTCACTCTTGCATTGTGTGCGGAATGGCTGGGAGGTTGAAGTGCTTGGCTACCGGTTTGTCCCTGTTGTATTTAATGTCAGCGAGGTGTTCCTTGCAAGCCCGTGCAATCTGCCCAATTGCAAGACCTGCCCCTTCATCTGTACTGCCATTGAAGTGAAAGGACCCAGTTCACGCATGACTGTCTCCAAATTCTTCAACTGCCAAACCACTAACCTGATCTACATCATCCACTGCACCGTTTGCTCTAAACTTTACATCGGCGAGACCGGACGCACTTTGTCAGATTCAAGGAACACCTCGCTGACATTAAATACAACAGGGACAAACCGGTAGCCAAGCACTTCAACCTCCCCAGCCATTCCGCACACAATGCAAGAGTGAAGGGCTTGTGGCTCATGAAAACTAGTGACTCTAGAGACAGGAAGGATATGGAGTCTCACCTGATTCAAAAACTGGGCACCAGAAATCCAGCTGGTATCAATGAAAAAGCTTAGCAATTCTGTGTACTTCTTTTTCCCGAGCCAAATCAGGTGGACAATGACTTATCATTCCCCTTTCCCCTTTAGTACTTACCTGTGCATGGTTGGTCTGCATCAGTGGCCTCTTCGTGACCGTAGAGCCTAGCGCCTACTGGAATGATCGTTTGAGAGCCTATATCTTTTGCCAGGAGTTTCTGAGTAGGGTTAGCACCCCAGTCTCCTGTCTTTTCGTTTTTTTTTCTATTTTCTTTTATTTTATTTATTCATTTATTTTTCTTTTCACTTCCTTTGTATCTATCCCTCTCCTTCCTACCTTCCTTGGCCCCCTTCTCCCCCCCCCTCCCTTTTTCCCCCCTCCCCCCTTTCACCCCCTCTTCTACCCCTCCCTACCCCCTCCTCCCCCTTTCCCTTCTGCTCCCTCTCCTCCTCCGTCCTTGTTCCTTTTCTGTCGTCCTCTGAAGGGCTCGTTCCCCCTTTCGTTCCTTCTCTTTACTTTCCCTCTTACTTCCTTTCTCTCTACTTTTGACCTCCACTATTCTCCTCTCTCACACCCCCACCCTCCTCCCTCTCGCCCTCCCACATACCTCCACCCTTGCTTTAGGTCCTTCTTTTCTTCTCTTTATGTCTCTCCTTCTTTCCCCCTGCCCCCTCCCCTTTCCCCTCCCTCCTCCCCCTCTCCCCCCCCCTTTTTTTTCCCCTTTATTTATCTATCTGTATATATATATGTATATATTCATATATATATGTGTATATATATGTATAGTTTTTTTTTGTTCTTTTTTTTTTGTGGTCATTGGGAGTGTTGTTAGCGCCTCTCATCATGACCTCATATCTATCTTTTGCTTTAATGCTCTTATTTTTGCCTTTTTTTTCTGTTGCGCCACCATAGCACCACCTACCTCCCTATGCTATACCCAAATGTCTTAATGTATGCCTTGTTTGTACATTTACCCATTTATTCCCCATTGTAACCCCCCACCCACCCACCGCCCCATCCCTTTTTTTTTTTTTTTTTTTTTTTTTTTTTTTTTAGGTATATGTGTGGTTGTGTGTGTGTGCTTATTGGCGTGTGTATTGTGGTGTGGTTGTCAGCGCGTGCGCGCTTGTATGTATGTGTGTGTGGGTGTGCCCGCGGCAAGTGCTTTTTGTGTGTGTGGTGTGGGGGTGGGGGGGGGTGGGGGGGGTGGGGGGGGGGGGGGGGGGGGGGGGGGGGGGGGGGGGGGGGTGAGCCTTGCAGCTCTTAGCTGCGTCTGGCTAGTGGGTTTTTTCTCGGGGTTCTCCCGTTTTCCCTCTCACCCCTTGGTGCTTGGGTAGGGCAACCTACCCTTGGGTCAGACTTGGGTCGGGTGCTTTACGCGGCTGACCCCTTCTTCCCCCCCCCCCCCCCCCCCCCCCCCCCCCCCCCCCCTTGTCATTTAAAATGCTTTTTTGAGCATTTTGTATTTTATTTACTGTGTTTTCTCTTGTTCATTTCATTCATATGCAACACACCCACTACATACCATCACACCCTCCCCCTCCACTCACTCTCCTTCCCCTCCTCTTCTCTCTCTCATTCTCCACTCTTCCTCTACTTCCATTCTCTCTCTGTCTCTCCCCTCTCTTTCTCCCCTCCCCCCCCCCCCTCTCTCTCTCTCTCTATCTCTCTCTCTCTCTCTCTCTCTCTCTCTCTCTCTCTCTTTCTCTCTCTCCTTTTCCTCCTCCTCACTTTACTCTACCCTCTTTCCTCGTGCCCTATTCCTCGAACTCTACTCACCCTCTCTCCCACTGTCCCTCTGTCTACTTCATTCACCACTTTGGCTTCACAAGGGGAGTATTGTGCATGTTTATGTCTGTATTTTTTTTGTCGCTGAGGAAGGCATATTGCCGAAAATTTCTTGTCCTGTTTTGTGTCGTGCATTAAAACCGCGTTACTTCACACTTTGTTTTGTGTGCTCTTCTGCTTTTTTGTCGTGTTCCAGTAACGCTGCAGTTTGTTTTCTTTTGCCGTTTCACTCAAAACCCTTCCTCTTTCATGGCACAAAAAGTCACCAGAAATTATGAAAACGAAAATACGCCTGTCCGTTAATCCATCCAGTATGGCATCGATTACTACATACTCCGGTTAAGCTTCACGTTTCCGAAAGCGTACCTCTTGGCGCGACCTTATCAGGATACATTGAATCACGCTCTCTTTCAGAAATGAAATGAGGCAGGGAACAGTAAACGATAAACAGTAAACAAGTGGGGTATTTTTTGCTCCCATAAGAAAACCTAACACAGAGTAACTTTTATTCAAGACTGGCACAGCTTTTTAAACTTGAATAAAGTCAGACAAATACATAGACGAACAATCTAATAGTGGGGAAAAACAAGCGCAGGCCAACAACTGAACTGTCTTCATAGTAATGACTTGGCAAAGATTTGTTTTCATACGCGCACCTTATGTCGTATCTGTGACCGTAACTGTAAACAGACGAACAGAAGAATCGCGTCTGAAAAGGTTTGTGGAATGTCAAAACTCTACTCCTCTTAGACGTATTTTTCGCTTGTCAGGACTATACGTGCACGAGCGAAATTAGATTGTTCCCAACATTGATCTGAAGATAAAAAAAAAAAAAAACTAACGGTTTCTGAATAGTTTATAATTGGATATATTCATTTGTTAAGATACCATTTGCATTTACTTGATTGTATGTATGTGACATTCGCAATATACAGAATGGCTTCATATCATCCGAAGAAAGTTGCAGTCTGTGTTCATGTTATTTATTTTTTAAGCATTTAATTAGAATACCAATACTTTGTAAGAAAACAGCATTGATTTAATATTGATTTTCTCTCTCCTCTACTCCTGTCTCCCCCCCCCCCCCCCCCCCCCACCACCACCAATAAAATTCTTATTTCCATCTTGTAACTGTCGTTTTCGTGCGTCATTAACGTAAATGTTTGTCTGGAAAGCTCGTCTCAGCATCCATAGCCATACTTGTATGTCCAGAGAAAATAGCACCGTTAAAGTTCACACACACACACACACACACACACACACACACACACACACAACACCGAAATAGTACAGTTATATAGCCGCCCTTTCTTTACACACGTGAACGAAGAGAGTCAAGATATGACTGAAACAGAAGCATGTTTGTTTATGTCTAAACTATGTGACGTATTTATACAATTCTAAAAATGGCGTCATCAGACTGAGAGATCTGCTGTCGTTCTAAGCATTCATCACAAACTTCACCAGGCGATTGCAACAATGTTTCTTTCGCAACTGATTCCTTTTCAATTGAAAACAGGCCTAGTTCTCAGTTACGACACCTACATCGCGAGTTGGAAACTATGGTAGTTTGGCATTTGCAGCCGTTCTCATCGATCATCATGTATGTATTCAAAAACTGTGGTGAGAAAGACGTAGATCTGGACGTTCTGTTTCTCATCTATCTCCCCTTCGTCGTTTGGGGGATCATCTCTAACGTGCTCGTCTTGTGGATCTGGTCTTCCCTCGACGCTCACTTCTTTCCCCACACCGTCTGCTTGTTCAAAGCGTTGGCAATAGCGGATTTGCTACACCTGGTGGGATTTTACCCTGCACGCTTCAACATCGTCAGCTTTCACTGGGCCCTGTTCTTCCGTTGTGTGTCCTACGGGAGCCACAGCCTTGGGGTTTACATCACACTGATGTTGGCAGTCGTTCGGTTCGTCCAAATAGCGTTTCCTTTACGAGCTCCAACACTGCTACCCTTGGATAATGTCAGGCTTACAGTGGAATATTTGCTCATTGCTTGTATAGCACTTCAGGCTGCGGTTTCCAGCGCACACATCTTCTGGACTAAAGAGGAGACAGCTCGCATGGCGATCGTGCTGAAGACAGCAGTAGGACAAGCAGCGCCAGCCCTGGCTCAGAGCCTGTTGATGGTGTTGGTTTTGTACAAACAATGGCTGAAATCAAAAATAGCTAACCGTGAAATGGAACAAGCCCCTCCACTGGCACCCCCCAAGAAACGGAAGGCATGTCAGCGACTACTTCAATGCATGAAGGCCAGGCAGAAAGAAAAACCAGCAGTGCCTGGAACTGAACCTCAGATCCCACAAGTGCCTTGCAAGAACACCATGGAAACTGAGAATGGAATGCAAACAAAACGACGCGTGAAAATAGAGTCACGGGATAGTGAACTCGAACATACGGAGCCTGAAGAAGAACCTACGAGCCCAAGTGCGGAGGACACGCCATCAGAGCAACAACAAGAGAAGGCCGAACACGGACAAAGCGTGATTCTGGAATCGGGGACAAATCCTCCCGACAAACAAGAGGGGAAGCAAATTCTCAAAGTGAAAGGAACACGGACAGTAGGAGGCAAAAAAGTGTGGTTCTCCTCCGATACGTTCTTCACATCCCAATGGGTTTCCAGACGAGCTGGGTTGAGTCGTCGAATTGCGTTCATCGTGTCTGCCATGTGCTTCAGCACCCTCATCACGCACGTCATTTGTGCCATGATTTTGATACTTCATTTCCAGACAGACGTACTAACATCCCAGGTGCCGTACTATATTTGCCAGAGCACTTCTTTTGCGTTTAGCAGTCTTACTATCGTCTTTTACTTGTTTGAAGAGAGTTTTCGGGTTGTCTTCGTCCAGAAGGTGAGGAAATACGTTTTTAGGTGCCTGTATAGCAGAAAAGCAAATGAAGGTCAGTAAGTCCGTCATGTTGATCACTTCGTCGGGCTGCTTGTAGGTTTCTGTCTGACAGCTCCGCGTAATAAACCACTGCTCTCATTCTGTTGGCACGCACTGTATTCAACACCACTGATAACATGGTCGTGATGTCCTCACAGAATCTCGACTCACAAATAAAAGAGAGCATGTTGAACAGGGGTCTAGGAGCTCGGTTTTCTTTTTTTTCCTTTCTTCCCCTAGGACATCTAGGCGGATTGTCCACTGGCCGAAAAACATCAGTGTCTTAATTCTTTAATTGTGCTATGACAAAATCATACTGAACGTAATATTTGATGATAATTCCTTCAGGGTTTTCTGATTCGATTTCCTTTAAAAAAAAATTATATATATATATATATAAAGCCACTCGCGCATGCGCGCGCGTGCATGGACACACACGCGCGCGCGCGCCGCGCGCGCGCACGCACGCACGCACGCACGCCATATTCAGTGACACAAGCACGCGCGGGCGCGCGCGCTCTCAAACACAAACACACACACACACACATGCTCTCGCGTGCGCGCACTAATGCACGCACGCACACACGACCCCCACCCGACCCACCAGACCGATGGCTCTCCTTCCGCCGCCTTTATCTGCTCTTGAACTGAATCAGGTTCCCGTTCACTGCTGATAGACAGAGAGGGTTTTAAGACACCACCCGCCCCCCCTCCCCCCCCCCCCCCCCCCCGCCCGGTTTATTGCTGATAGAGGGTTTTAAGACACCCCCCACCCCCCACCCACCCCACCCCACTCCCCCCCCCCCCCCCCCCACCGTTTACTGCTGATAGACAGAGAGGGTTTTAAGACACCACCACCACCACCCCCGCCCCCCCCCCCCCCCCCCAAAAAAAAAAAAAAAAAAATCGACCTCATGTGGGATTCAAACTAGCTATCGTCAGCTCTGCAGGCAAACGCTCTGACCATTTGACTACGGGCCCTGTGACGGTACAAAGTGTCCGCAGAAACAAAGTGTCGCCGGACACTTTGTACCGTGAACTGACATTCAAAGTGTCCGCAGAAATCCTGCGGATACTTTGTTCCGCGAGGTGACATATAACTTACAAAAGCGGAACAAAGTGTCCGCAGCCGTTTCAGCCTCAGTGTGAGTGGGTGAATGTGCACGTACACTCCCATGCGCGTGCGTGCGTGCGTGTGTGTGTGTGTGTGTGCGTGCGTGCGTGCGCACGCGCGTGCACGTGTGTGTGTGTGTGTGTGCGCGCGCGCGCGCATCTTAATTAAAAAAAATTGTTTAAAATTTGTTGCCTACTTTTTTTTTTGCAACAGCGCACAAAGTTTAGATTACGCTCACGTGCGCGCGCGCGCGCGCACACACACACACACACACACTCGCACGCACGCACGCACACACACACATACACGCGCATGGGAGTGTACGTGCACATTCACCCACTCACACTGAGGCTGAAACGGCTGCGGACACTTTGTTCCGCTTTTGTAAGTTATATGTCACCTCGCGGAACAAAGTGTCCGCAGGATTTCTGCGGACACTTTGAATGTCAGTTCACGGTACAAAGTGTCCGCAGGGAACAAAGTGTCCGCATGCGGACACTTTGTTTCTGCGGACACTTAGTACCGTCACAGGCCCCTATAAGTATAACTCTGAACAACGTTCACCGTAAACTTCAAGAAAAGTTCAAGACCAGCGAGGAAATTTAGATAATAAAAAAATTCATGACAATTTGTTGATTTTTTTTTTTTGTGTGTGTGTGATATATATATATATATATATATATTTTATATATATATATATAATATATATATATACAGTAGAAAGAAACTCGTGGAGAGCGTGGCAGCAGAGAGTCCTCAGAAGAGAAGCCCCATTCAAGCAAGTGTTTCGGCCCTTATCTCCTGACACTCTAGGGGGGTTGGGCCACACCCGGTTCATGACTCCGGATGTCCCTCTGCTGCCCCTTTTTTTCCCATCTTGGGACGAGCCATGGCTGGGATTCGAACCCATGACCCTCTGGACATGCTCATTTTCCACTTAATGACTCGCGCTTTAACCACTGAGCCACAGGGACACCTGATATTTGTAGGGAAATTAAGCCTTATGAAGTTCACTTTTGTTCCTCCTTGACCAGATCCAGCTTGAACACCTCTCTGCCGCTTCTGCCATTGCTTTCAGGGCTCTGGTTTTTTCCTTCCCTGCAACTGAGAGCTGTTTCATGAGGCTGTATGCAGACGTTCCTACAAACCCCCTAGCTCCAATTTCTGCAGTGAGGACTTTGACCTGATAGCCTTCTCTCCTCAGGCTGTTTGCCAGATCAGCATACTTTTCAGTCTTGTAGATTTGAGCTGCCTCCATTCTGTTCTCATATGGCACTGTGAGCTCGATCATGATCAGCTGCTTGGTTGACTTAGAGTGGACTACTATGTCTGGTCTCATGCCACTCTTGCTGATGATCTCTGGGTGACTCTTCCATTCTGGGAGGTCTGCAGTGCACTCCCAGTCATCTGCCCCGTCCAGCAGACTCTGCCTGCATGTTTCGAGTGGCACTGTTGTTCTTGGCCATGATTTGCTGCCTCCTGCCGTGAAGAATGTTGCGGGTGCTTTTGGAGTCCTGATTTTCCCTTTTGTGGTGTTGGTACTAGCCCAGACTACTTGTACAATTTCTTTGAGCACTTGGTTGTGCCTCCATGTGTACCTTCCTTGAGCCAGGGCTACTTTACATGAGCTTAGGACATGCTCCACTGTTTGTTTTTCATGGCAGAGGGGGCATGCAGGATCGTCTGTTTTCCCCCACTTCACCAGGTTTGCATTTGAGGGCAGAAGGTCATATGCAGATCTGAGAATGAAGCTGATCCTGAGAGGGGCCATGTGCCAAATGTCATTCCATGTGAGACTTCTTTGGAGTGCATTCTCCCACGTTGTCCATTGCCCTTGCTGGCTCTGCTGGACTGCTTTTTGGAGTCTTTTTTGGTCTTCTTCTTTTCTCATCTCCTGAATCATCATGTCTCTTTTGGCTTTTCCTTTGGCCTTTGACCACCATTCAGTTTTGGTCACCCCCAGTCCCTGTCTGTTGGTCTGTGTGTGTCCTGTTATTTCTCTGATCTTGAGACTTTCTTTTGCAGAATCCATTGCCTCTTGAACTTTCCATTTTCTGCCTGTCTTCAGCTGGGGCTTAATTGCTTCTACCACCTTGTCTCCTGAGTCCTCCAGCATGCTTTGAAGTCTGATCTTCCCTGCTTTGTATTCCTCCAGGATGGATTTCAGGGTAGTTTCAGCTTTGCTTGGCGACAGTACAGCGCTATGTCAGTCAGACAGGGTGGGACACCAAGCCATTTCCTTGTGAACTTGTTGATTTTGGCTTCCATTGCCTCCACTATGCTGGTGCAGATGTCGTATATCATCAGAGGCCATAGCAGCTTTGGTATCAGCATGAACTGCAGACACCAGACCTTGTATTTGCCAGGGAGCCCACACTGGTCAATGGTCTCCAAGCCTTCCTCCGCCATCTGCTTGGTTTCTTTTGCTCTTTGTGTGTCTTTCAGCGTATCATCATACCATCTTCCAAGGCTCTTGACTGGTTCTTCTGTGACTGTTGGAATGGCCTGGTTGGCAACACTGAAGACCACAGATCCGGCCACTTTTCCTTTCCTCAGTGAGAGACTCCGTGATTTCTTTGGCTTGAACTTCATTCTGGATGAGGCAACTATTTCGTCCAGCCTCTCCAGCACATGACGTGTCTCGTCTTCTCTGGATGAAATCACTGTAGTGTCATCCATGAAGGCCTTGAGAGGAGGCATCTTGTATCCATCGCCAAGGTCTGTTTGTCTCGCGTTGTTTGTTGCTGCTTTCAAGATGAGTTCCATTGCCAGCACGAACAGTATTGGGGAAATTGCACAGCCCATTGCAATACCCACTTCCAAGTTGATCCAGTCTGTTGTGTACTCCTTGGTAGAGAACCGCATTGAGAAGCCATTGAAGTACTTCTTGAGCATGTCGCGGATGTTCTTTGGCACATGGTACATCTCAAGAGCCAACTGTATCATCTCATGGGGCACAGATCCATATGCGTTTGCCAGATCAAGCCACACTACGTCCAGGTCTCTCTTTTCTGTTTTTGCTTTTTGGATTGCGTCCCAGATCATTGTGGCGTGTTCTACACAGCCCGCCACGCCTGGGATGCCACCTTTCTGGACTGACACATCCAAGTACTTGTTTTCCATCAGGTACTTGGTCAGCCTTGCTGCCATGACAGAGAAGAAGATTTTCCCTTCGACGTTCAGTAGTGATATTGGCCTGAACTGGCTAATGTCACTTGAGTTTTGCTCTTTGGGGATGTACACACCATCTGCCGTCATCCACTGGCCGCTGATCTTCTGGTTTCTCCAAGCCGATCGCAGCAGCCTGTGGAGCCACTCCAGCACCTTGGGACATTTCTTGTAAAGCTGGTAAGGTATTCCGTTTGGCCCTGGTGATGATTTGGCTCTGGCTTTGTCGACCACCTTCTTGATTTCCGCCAACGTTGGAGGCTTGCCATTGAACTGTTCCTCAGGGTTGGTTGGCCACACCAGACCTTGAATGTCGAGTGGTGCTTTGCTCTGTGGGTCAGAGTATGTTTTCCTCAGATGCTGCTCAAGAACTCCTTTGTCCACACTTAGGGTCCCAGATTTTGGCTGCTCAAACAGTGTTCTGGCAAACTGGAAGGGGTCTCTGAAGAAGCGCTCTTGTGTCTTCTTCTTTTTGCTCTTCCTCTTCCTCGCAGATTCCGCTTTGCTGAGGGCACTGTGTTTTTCTTTCAGGTCTTGCCACAGTTTTTCCAAGCCTTGTTTTTCAGCTGGCAGTGCGGTCTTCATTTGCATCTTGAGGTTTTTCTTTTGGACCCTGATCTTGTCCATCTTTTCTTGGCGTCTGGATTTCTTTGGAGGTGTTTTCTCTTTGGGTAGTTTTGCTCCATAGGCGTCTCTACATGTGGCATACACAATGTCCCCATATGTGGCTAGTTTGTGTTCCAGGGTGCTTTTCCCTATCAGTGCATCGAGTCTTTGGACGATTTTTGCATCCAGTTTCTCCCAATCTTCAGTTTCGTTTGCTCGTGGCAGGTTGAGTTTCAGGCGCCTGGCATCGAGGGCCTGTGCAAATTCCTCATCCGAACCAACAGCGTGGATGTCCTTGGCACTGTGGTTTAAATCCTGGCCTTGGTCTTCCGACGTCTTATCTGCTGATGCAGTGCGCTGCTGCTCATTCAGATGAGTCTTCACACATCCCATCTTTGTTCTGTGGATCTTCATGCCACGGGTGGTAGCGAAACGCTTTCCACAGACACATGGATATTCCATTTGGTCCATGTTCATAGTCCGTTTGGGATTTGCAGTCATGATTGGTTGAGCACCGATGGATTCATCATTCTCTCCCCCTTTCGGTGAATCCTGGGAGCATATATATACTTTTTTTTCCCGTATATTATGTCTTTAGCACTGGTTCGTGGATTGCAGCCAACGCGGCAACAGTCCTGCCAGTTGTACACGCATCACCTACCTATTCATGAGACTGAAATCTGTTGGGGGTCGTGCGGAATTTCACTCCGTTTGTCCTGTACGTGTGTTGGAATCCGTAGGGAGGAATATGAGGCGATGAACAGCAGAAAATAGTGTTTATCGATGTGTCCTACTGATATTCATGTCAAAAGCTTTACCGGTTCGGTTCATTTCTGGCAACTCGTTCGTTCCGAATTTTCTATCAACCATTACCATTACCCCTCCCCCCCCCCCCCCCCCCCCCCCCCCCCCCCCCCCCCCCCCCCCGTTGCTATACTCCTATGATACGAACATTCCTTTCAATCCTAGATTTAGAGTAAAAGAGCTAAGGGCGAAGCGGGGTATTTATTTCGACGACAATACTGCACAACATGGTACGCGCAGAAATGTCACATACTGTTGTGAAAAGTTGTCTGTGGTCATATTGACACTATCAGGGGACATCACTGGTGACACTCAGGTGTTTAAACAGATAAGTTTGGGGTTCGACATATTGTATGCAAACAGGCAACACATACAGGACAGCGGTTTGCTTGCAAAGTGTACACATCATGCAGGTACTCATCGAGTACTGCCTCCCACTGCCTCCCGTGTATCTCAGCGCCACATAGCTGGTCCCATCTACAAAACAAACAAACAAAACCCGTCATGTGTGTAACTGTATTTGTCCTGCACATCAATACTTTGAAGTTTTTTACGCTGTTTGAGGGGGAAAAAAAAAGGTCTATCGGCATACAAACAGTTCTTGAATCAAAACCACATAGTATTTTATCATTTTCACGTTTATACACAGAAAGTATCACAAGTTTTGTATATATATATAATATATATATATATATATATATAGTATAGGTGTGTGTGTGTGTTGTGTGTGTGTGTGTGTCACTGTCACCAAGTCACACGTCACACATAGGCGACACGTGTAGTGATATACCTTTGAAGCAGTCACGCTAGTTGCTGCAAAAAACAAACTCCGCACTCTTCACACATTGTAGTCAGCTGTCTGATTTCTCTTACCATTTGTTGAAGGGGTTGTGGGCATAGCTGACATCAGGATGAGAATGCTTGCACTGGTTGTGGCTATGCTGTGCTCACCACACAGGTGCGTGTGGTCGCCATCTCCCCAAATGGGCCATAGGCCGTTAGCCGTGCCCCTTGTCATACTCTACAGCTTTTCGTTGAGTTACAATTAAACATAGCATGTTTTCCTTTTTTTGTACTCCCAGTTCTTATAGAACAGGGAGTACTTTAGATGGGAACGAAGAAGTGCTCTGTGTGTGTGTGTGTGTGTGTGTGTGTGTGTGTGTGTGTGTGTGTGTGTGTGTGTCTGTCTGTCTGTCTGTCTGTCTGTCTGTCTGTCCATCCGTGATCAAAATGTGTTCCACTCGCTCCAGACAAAGCTACTGGGCCAATTTTTCTGAAAATTTGTAGGTATGTTCATTATGGGTCACGGATGATGCCCGATGTTTTAGTTTACCGTTATAGCCGTTATAACGGCTGTAACGGTTTTTCCTTTCTATGGAATATCTCAGAAAGTACTAGTTTACCGTTATAGACGTTACTAACGGCTGTAACGGCCTGTAGCGGTTTTTCTTCTTTATGGAATTTCTCAGAAAGTAATTGGCCGATCTTTCTGAAAATTTGTAAGTATGTTCATTATGGGTCACGAATAATGCCCGATGTTTTAGTTTACCGTTATATCCGTTACTAACGGCTGTAACAGCCTTAACGGTTTTTCTTCTTCATGGAATATCTCAGAAAGTAATTGGTCGATCTTAGTGAAAATTAGCAGGTATGTTCATTATGGGTAACGGATAATGCCCGACGTTTTAGTTTACCGTTATAGTCGTTACTAACGGCTATAACGACCTATAACGGTTTTTCTTTTTTATGGAATATCTTATAAAGTACGTGGCCGATCTTTCTGAAAATTTGTAGGTATGTTCATTATGGGTCACGAATGATGCCCGATGTTTTAGTTTACCGTTATAGCCGTTAGTAACGGCTATAACGTTTTTTTTTTTTTTTATGCAATATCTTAGAAGGTACGTGGCCGATATTTCTGAAAATTTGTGGGTATGTTCATTATGGGTCACGGATGATGCCCGATGTTTAAGTTTACCATTATAGCCGTTACTAACGGCCCATAATGGTTTTCCTCTTTGTGGAAAATTTCACAAAGTACTTGGCCGATCTTTCTGAAAATTTGTAAGTATGTTCATTATAGGTCACAGAATGATGGCCGATGTTTACCAGAATAGCCATTACTAACGGTTACACCAGCCCAAGACGGTTTTTCCTCTTTATGGAATATCTCACGCGTATTCAGGATAAACTGGGAGTACGTTTATATGCTTTGCATCTTGTTCTGTCTTTTTTTTTCCTTTCTTTTTTTTCCCCCCCTTTTTTCTGTTTTTTTTTTTTTTTTTCTCCTCCTCTTCTTCTTCTTCTTCTTCTTCTTCTGATCTTCTTCTTCTTCTCCTTCTTCTTCTTCTTCTTCTTCTCTTCTTCTTCTTCGTTTTTGTGTCTTCTTCTTCGTGTTCTTCTTCTTCTTTGTTTTTGTGTCTTGTTCTTTTTCTTTTTCTTCTTCTCCTCCTCCTCCTCCTCCTCCTTCTTCTTCTTCTTCTTCCTCTTCCCCTTATTTTTCTTCTATTAATTTTTAAATATCACAACCCCCAAATGATAAATAAGGTCATTTTGTACGACTAAAAACGGAGAGCCTCGTTTTGAACAGGTATCTACTGTGCGAAATATTGCTAATGTCATCATTACACTACAGCGCATTGCTAATGTCTTCATTACACTACAGCGCATTGCTAATGTCATCATTACACTACAGCGCATTGCTAATGTCATCATTACACTACAGCGCATTGAATGTCATCATTACACTACAGCGTATGATGTCATCAATACACTACAGCGCATGATGTTATCATTACACTACAGCGCATGATGTCATCATTGCACTACAGCGCATGATGACATCATTACACTACAGCGCATGATGTCATCATTACACTACAGCGCATGATGTCATCATTACACTACAGCGCATGCGGACCAACTTAATGCGATATATTCAGTTCTGTGTAAATATCCTGGAAAACGCACGTTTTGCTCAAATAATCATGTTTGTAATATTAGTAGTAATGATTTTATACATCCGAGGTCCATAGTGAATGTGTATAAGTAACCAAATTGTGTGCGGCTCGCGAAAGGATGACATACGCTGAACTCTGCGCAGTCGTCCTGTTTTTACACATAGGTTCCCCAGGTCTCTAGAAAAAATATTTGTCTGTATATCGCGTATAAACCATTCTTTCTTTCATGTTTGTCAGAACATTGTCATATACATTTTCAGCCGCACTAGGTGCTGAAATGCATAATACGACAGCACAATTAAGAAACTCTGAGTCATTTTTAAATGTGAGTCTTTTTGATTCCTCCCTTCATGTGTTCTGCTTGCCCATAACACACTCCAACTCACCATCTTCTCTAATCTCATTTGGGTATATAAGCAGATTCCGTGGCTCGTTCACAACATCAATCTTAACGCTATTCAACGCGAAATGAACAGTATCATCTTTCTCTCAACTCCAATAGACAATGAGTAGTCATGCTTACAGGAAGCCATGCATACTCAGACCCGTTTCCCGCATGAAACGCTTTTGAATTTTAGTGCGCTAAGTAACAGGTTCACATTCTTGCGTATTTCTAACACCACACTACCTGCTTCTTTGGAATAGTGTGCTGGTCATTTTTTAGAAGCCGAAATTAGCATTCAACACACATCGCAATGGAATTACTGTATATCAACACACACACACACACCACAACACACACCACGCACAGACGCACGCACGCACGCACGCACGCACACACACACACACACACACTCTACTCTCTCTCTCTCTCTCTCTCTCTCTCTCTCCTCTCTCTCTCTCTTTCTTTGAGGGTGTACCGAAGCTTTTACGTAGAAATAAAAGAACAACAATTGTCCGACGTTTCAGTCGTAGATCGTCATCGGAACTGATGACATTTTAATGTCATCAGTCTCGGAGATCGTCTCTGATCAAAACGTCAAGCAAGTTTTGTTTGTTTGTTTGTTTTGTTTGTTTTTCTACGTAAAATCTTCAGTGCATCTTCAAAGAAAGTTCTAATTTGTGAAAAGAAGATTGGCAGTCAAAAAAATCATTTTAATCACTGTAAAAAAGACATACCAGCAGTACCCTGGTAGGCAGACTGTGATAAACTAACTACAACCACTGCTACTGCTACTGCTACTACTATTACTACTAGCACTAGTACTACTACTAGTGCTACTACTATACTACTTAGACTTACTGCTGCTGCTGTTCTGCTACTACTACTCCTATACTACTACTACTGCAACAGCCACAACTGTTGATGATGATGATGGTGGTGGTGATGATGATAGGCAGAACTTTGCGTTCTTTTACCGACAACATTCTGCTCAAAATCCCCCCGATTTCGAACCTATGGCGATCGTTTTCTTTTCTTTTCAGGGTCCGTTTCTTGGAATAAACTCCCAATATTCTTTGCGTGGTTCGAACTCTCTGTCTTCCTTCAAGGCATCTCTTTAAAACAATCTCTTCACCTATCAATAGCAGTTCTTTCTTCCCCTTGCCTTGCCCATCAAATATGATTCTGCGACCTAATTGTATGTGTGTGAGTGTGTGTGTGGTGCGCGCGCTCGTGCGTGTGTGAATATAATGTGTGTATGTGTGTGTGTGTGACTATATGTGTGTGGACGTGTGCGCATGTGTGTGGTGTGTGTTGTGTGTGTGGCGCGCGCGCGCGCGCGCATCCTGTTGTGTCCGTTTTGTGTGCGACAATGTGTGTGGAATTATGTGGTTTTGTGTGTATTGTGTGTGTGTGTGCGCGCGCGTTGGTGTGTGTCAATATGGACCCTTGTTTGTGGATGCATGGTACTTATTGCAATATTCATCTTCTTATTGGTTTCATTTATGTTTTCTTTAAACCTTTTATGTATTTGTAACCGTTTAAGGGCTTATGATGTAAAATTAAGCGCCAGAAATAATCATTATTATCATCATCATCAAATAACCAGTCCCCCCATCAACCGTTATCATTATGACGGCTTCATGAATAACAACAGTTTCACATATCGAGGAGGTTGACTGCCAGAACCCAGTATCTCGCATTTTTGTCGATTTTCATTTTTTTTTTTACACTACACTATCTTTTCCAGTGAGATCTTTCACCTAGTAAATTTTTTTTTTGGTCATTGGCATTGATTTTTGATCAGTTATTGATAAAAACCCAAACCCAGTATCTCCAAATATAGAAGTAGCTTTCCCCCCTAAAACCCATTAAACTCTACATCTATGTTCTGCCCAGTTTTGTATGAAGCAGCACTTTTCACACACAGTGACTGCCAGAATCCCGTATTTTGAACGAAGGGATCAGGCTGTCAGAAAACGCTAGTGATTTGGAAGAGTAAGCTACCACTTGTCTGGAGATAAGTGTATTTGTTGAGAATCCACCAAGGAAAGGAAAGTAACTGAGCCAGGGAAAAACCCAGTGTATCCAGCTGAAAGCTTTTTTAAAATGGGAATTTTTGTCGTGTGTCTGCCCTTCAGTGGGGGAGAGAGGTGCGCGGGTGGAGAGGAGGAGGAGAATGGTGGTGGGTTGTCTGGAAAGTGATGAAGTAAGGAGGTAAGGAACGGAGGGTGCGAAGGGGGCAGAGGAGGGAGGAGGGAGGGGGGAAGCAAAAAAATATGCCTCTAAAGCGTAATTTCTGTGGATGCTTTCCCAATTGTCACTGTCTCTTGCCAAATTATGTATTCGCAGATTATACAGACAAACAAAAACCAAAGGCCAGTAAACCGCATTTTAAGATATTCCAAGCGCGCGCGACACGCGCGCGCGCGCGCACACCCCCACAACACACACACACACACACACACACACACAAAA
>CM065723.1:41707702-41710757 GCA_033310375.1 Conus canariensis | reverse complement strand
TTTTTTTTTTTAATTTCTTTTTGGGGCCTTCTTTTTCTTCCCCTCCCTTTTTTTTTTTTTCCCGGGAACTTTTTTTTTTTTTTTTCCTTCCTCTTCTCCCTTTTTTTTTCCCCCCCCCCCCCCTCTCCCCCCCCCCCCCCCCTTTCCCCTTTCTCTTTCCGGGGCTCCCCCTTTTTCCTTTCCCCCCCCCCCCCCCCCCCCCCCCCCCCCCCCCCTTGCCCTTTTAAAATGTTTTTTTTTGAGCATTTTTGAAATTTTTTTTTACGGGTGTTTTCTCTTGTTAAATTTCATTCAATGAAAACAAAACCCCACTACTACCATCACACCCCCCCCTCCATTTCCACTCCCTTCCCCTTCCCCTCCTCTCCTCTCTCATTCTCCACTTTTCCTCTATTTTCCATTCTCTCCCCTGCCCTTTTCCCCCCTCTTTTTCCCCCCCCCTCCCCCCCCCCCCTTTTCTCCCCCCTCTCTCTCTCTCTCTCTTTTTCCTCTCTCTCCTTTTCCTCCTCCTCACTTTTACTCTACCCTTTTTTCCCCTCTTTCCCCCTTTCCTCGAACTCTACTCACCCTCTCTCCCACTGTCCCTCTGTCTACTTCATTCACCACTTTGGCTTCACAAGGGGAGTATTGTGCATGTTTATGTCTGTATTTTTTTTGTCGCTGAGGAAGGCATATTGCCGAAAATTTCTTGTCCTGTTTTGTGTCGTGCATTAAAACCGCGTTACTTCACACTTTGTTTTGTGTGCTCTTCTGCTTTTTTGTCGTGTTCCAGTAACGCTGCAGTTTGTTTCTTTTGCCGTTTCACTCAAAACCCTTCCTCTTTCATGGCACAAAAAGTCACCAGAAATTATGAAAACGAAAATACGCCTGTCCGTTAATCCATCCAGTATGGCATCGATTACTACATACTCCGGTTAAGCTTCACGTTTCCGAAAGCGTACCTCTTGGCGCGACCTTATCAGGATACATTGAATCACGCTCTCTTTCAGAAATGAAATGAGGCAGGGAACAGTAAACGATAAACAGTAAACAAGTGGGGTATTTTTTGCTCCCATAAGAAAACCTGACACAGAGTAACTTTTATTCAAGACTGGCACAGCTTTTTAAACTTGAATAAAGTCAGACAAATACATAGACGAACAATCTAATAGTGGGGGAAAAAACAAGCGCAGGCCAACAACTGAACTGTCTTCATAGTAATGACTTGGCAAAGATTTTTCATACGCGCACCTTATGTCGTATCTGTGACCGTAACTGTAACAGACGAACAGAAGAATCGCGTCTGAAAAGGTTTGTGGAATGTCAAAACTCTACTCCTCTTAGACGTATTTTTCGCTTGTCAGGACTATACGTGCACGAGCGAAATTAGATTGTTCCCAACATTGATCTGAAGATAAAAAAAAAAAAAAACTAACGGTTTCTGAATAGTTTATAATTGGATATATTCATTTGTTAAGATACCATTTGCATTTACTTGATTGTATGTATGTGACATTCGCAATATACAGAATGGCTTCATATCATCCGAAGAAAGTTGCAGTCTGTGTTCATGTTATTTATTTTTTAAGCATTTAATTAGAATACCAATACTTTGTAAGAAAACAGCAATGATTTAATATTGATTTTCTCTCTCCTCTACTCCTGTCTCCCCCCCAATAAAATTCTTATTTCCATCTTGTAACTGTCGTTTTCGTGCGTCATTAACGTAAATGTATGTCTGGAAAGCTCGTCTCAGCATCCATAGCCATACTTGTATGTCCAGAGAAAATAGCACCGTTAAAGTTCACACACACACACACACACACACACAACACACACACACACACACCGAAATAGTACAGTTATATAGCCGCCCTTTCTTTACACACGTGAAGATATGACTGAAACAGAAGCATGTTTGTTTATGTCTAAACTATGTGACGTATTTATACAATTCTAAAAATGGCGTCATCAGACTGAGAGATCTGCTGTCGTTCTAAGCATTCATCACAAACTTCACCAGGCGATTGCAACAATGTTTCTTTCGCAACTGATTCCTTTTCAATTGAAAACAGGCCTAGTTCTCAGTTACGACACCTACATCGCGAGTTGGAAACTATGGTAGTTTGGCATTTGCAGCCGTTCTCATCGATCATCATGTATGTATTCAAAAACTGTGGTGAGAAAGACGTAGATCTGGACGTTCTGTTTCTCATCTATCTCCCTTCGTCGTTTGGGGGATCATCTCTAACGTGCTCGTCTTGTGGATCTGGTCTTCCCTCGACGCTCACTTCTTTCCCCACACCGTCTGCTTGTTCAAAGCGTTGGCAATAGCGGATTTGCTACACCTGGTGGGATTTTACCCTGCACGCTTCAACATCGTCAGCTTTCACTGGGCCCTGTTCTTCCGTTGTGTGTCCTACGGGAGCCACAGCCTTGGGGTTTACATCACACTGATGTTGGCAGTCGTTCGGTTCGTCCAAATAGCGTTTCCTTTACGAGCTCCAACACTGTTACCCTTGGATAATGTCAGGCTTACAGTGGAATATTTGCTCATTGCTTGTATAGCACTTCAGGCTGCGGTTTCCAGCGCACATATCTTCTGGACTAAAGAGGAGACAGCTCGCATGGCGATCGTGCTGAAGACAGCAGTAGGACAAGCAGCGCCAGCCCTGGCTCAGAGCCTGTTGATGGTGTTGGTTTTGTACAAACAATGGCTGAAATCAAAAATAGCTAACCGTGAAATGGAACAAGCCCCTCCACTGGCACCCCCCAAGAAACGGAAGGCATGTCAGCGACTACTTCAATGCATGAAGGCCAGGCAGAAAGAAAAACCAGCAGTGCCTGGAACTGAACCTCAGATCCCACAAGTGCCTTGCAAGAACACCATGGAAACTGAGAATGGAATGCAAACAAAACGACGCGTGAAAATAGAGTCACGGGATAGTGAACTCGAACATACGGAGCCTGAAGAAGAACCTACGAGCCCAAGTGCGGAGGACACGCCATCAGAGCAACAACAAGAGAAGGCCGAACACGGACAAAGCGTGATTCTGGAATCGGGGACAAATCCTCC
>CM065723.1:41702702-41705202 GCA_033310375.1 Conus canariensis | reverse complement strand
GATGTGTCCTACTGATATTCATGTCAAAAGCTTTACCGGTTCGGTTCATTTCTGGCAACTCGTTCGTTCCAAATTTTCTATCAACCATTACCATTACCCCTTCCTCCCCCCCCCCTCCCCCCCCTCCTCCCTGTTGCTATACTCCTATGATACGAACATTCCTTTCAATCCTAGATTTAGAGTAAAAGAGCTAAGGGCGAAGCGGGGTATTTATTTCGACGACAATACTGCACAACATGGTACGCGCAGAAATGTCACATACTGTTGTGAAAAGTTGTCTGTGGTCATATTGACACTATCAGGGGACATCACTGGTGACACTCAGGTGTTTAAACAGATAAGTTTGGGGTTCGACATATTGTATGCAAACAGGCAACACATACAGGACAGCGGTTTGCTTGCAAAGTGTACACATCATGCAGGTACTCATCGAGTACTGCCTCCCACTGCCTCCCGTGTATCTCAGCGCCACATAGCTGGTCCCATCTACAAAACAAACAAAAAACCCGTCATGTGTGTAACTGTATTTGTCCTGCACATCAATACTTTGAAGTTTTTTACGCTGTTTGAGGGGGAAAAAAAAAGGTCTATCGGCATACAAACAGTTCTTGAATCAAAACCACATAGTATTTTATCATTTTCACGTTTATACACAGAAAGTATTCACAAGTTTTGTATATATATATATACATATATATAGTTGTGTGTGTGTGTGTGTGTGTGTGTGAGGTGTGTGTGTGTGGTGTGTGTGTGTGTGTGTGTGTGTCACTGTCACCAAGTCACACGTCACACATAGGCGACACGCGTAGTGATATACCTTTGAAGCAGTCACGCTAGTTGCTGCAAAAAACAAACTCCGCACTCTTCACACATTGTAGTCAGCTGTCTGATTTCTCTTACCATTTGTTGAAGGGGTTGTGGGCATAGCTGACATCAGGATGAGAATGCTTGCACTGGTTGTGGCTATGCTGTGCTCACCACACAGGTGCGTGTGGTCGCCATCTCCCCAAATGGGCCATAGGCCGTTAGCCGTGCCCCTTGTCATACTCTACAGCTTTTCGTTGAGTTACAATTAAACATAGCATGTTTTCCTTTTTTTGTACTCCCAGTTCTTATAGAACAGGGAGTACTTTAGATGGGAACGAAGAAGTGCTCTGTGTGTGTGTGTGTGTGTGTGTGTGTGTGTGTGTGTGTGTGTGTGTGTGTGTGTGTGTGTGTCTGTCTGTCTGTCTGTCTGTCTGTCTGTCCATCCGTGATCAAAATGTGTTCCACTCGCTCCAGACAAAGCTACTGGGCCAATTTTTCTGAAAATTTGTAGGTATGTTCATTATGGGTCACGGATGATGCCCGATGTTTTAGTTTACCGTTATAGCCGTTATAACGGCTGTAACGGTTTTTCCTTTCTATGGAATATCTCAGAAAGTACTAGTTTACCGTTATAGACGTTACTAACGGCTGTAACGGCCTGTAGCGGTTTTTCTTCTTTATGGAATTTCTCAGAAAGTAATTGGCCGATCTTTCTGAAAATTTGTAAGTATGTTCATTATGGGTCACGAATAATGCCCGATGTTTTAGTTTACCGTTATAGCCGTTACTAACGGCTGTAACAGCCTTAACGGTTTTTCTTCTTCATGGAATATCTCAGAAAGTAATTGGTCGATCTTAGTGAAAATTAGCAGGTATGTTCATTATGGGTAACGGATAATGCCCGACGTTTTAGTTTACCGTTATAGTCGTTACTAACGGCTATAACGACCTATAACGGTTTTTCTTTTTTATGGAATATCTTATAAAGTACGTGGCCGATCTTTCTGAAAATTTGTAGGTATGTTCATTATGGGTCACGAATGATGCCCGATGTTTTAGTTTACCGTTATAGCCGTTAGTAACGGCTATAACGTTTTTTTTTTTTTTATGCAATATCTTAGAAGGTACGTGGCCGATATTTCTGAAAATTTGTGGGTATGTTCATTATGGGTCACGGATGATGCCCGATGTTTAAGTTTACCATTATAGCCGTTACTAACGGCCCATAATGGTTTTCCTCTTTGTGGAAAATTTCACAAAGTACTTGGCCGATCTTTCTGAAAATTTGTAAGTATGTTCATTATAGGTCACAGATGATGGCCGATGTTTACCAGAATAGCCATTACTAACGGTTACACCAGCCCAAGACGGTTTTTCCTCTTTATGGAATATCTCACGCGTATTCAGGATAAACTGGGAGTACGTTTATATGCTTTGCATCTTGTTCTGTCTTTTTTTTTCCTTTCTTTTTTTTCCCCCCCTTTTTTCTGTTTTTTTTTTTTTTTTCTCCTCCTCTTCTTCTTCTTCTTTCTTCTTCTTCTTCTGATCTTCTTCTTCTTCTCCTTCTTCTTCTTCTTCTTCTTCTTCTTCTTCTTCGTTTTTGTGTCTTCTTCTTCGTGTTCTTCTTCTTCTTTGTTTTTGTGTCTTGTTCTTTTTCTTTTTCTTCTTCTCCTCCTCCTCCTCCTCCTCCTTC
>CM065723.1:41682702-41697702 GCA_033310375.1 Conus canariensis | reverse complement strand
CCCCCCGCCCCCCCACCCCACCCCGCTTCCCCCTTTCCTTTAGGTCTGTTACTAATCCCGAAATCCCATCGTTTTCTTATAAAGTCGCTTTTTTCTTTCTTTCTTTCGGGCTGTCTTTCTTTCTTTCTTTCTTCTCCTTCTTTCTTTCTTTCTTTCTTTCTTCTCCTTCTTTCTTTCTTTACTTTTTTTTATTGGTCGCATTCATCTCCAACCGTCTAGGACGAAAGTGATTCATTCTTGATGTCACCAGTATGGCGACGAGTCACGATGTCCAAATCTGGAGAAGGCCAGACCAAAACTGGGTTTTTATTGGGAATGATGAATCCATCGGTGCTCAACCAATCATGACTGCAAATCCCAAACGGACTATGAACATGGACCAAATGGAATATCCATGTGTCTGTGGAAAGCGTTTCGCTACCACCCGTGGCATGAAGATCCACAGAACAAAGATGGGATGTGTGAAGACTCATCTGAATGAGCAGCAGCGCACTGCATCAGCAGATAAGACGTCGGAAGACCAAGGCCAGGATTTAAACCACAGTGCCAAGGACATCCACGCTGTTGGTTCGGATGAGGAATTTGCACAGGCCCTCGATGCCAGGCGCCTGAAACTCAACCTGCCACGAGCAAACGAAACTGAAGATTGGGAGAAACTGGATGCAAAAATCGTCCAAAGACTCGATGCACTGATAGGGAAAAGCACCCTGGAACACAAACTAGCCACATATGGGGACATTGTGTATGCCACATGTAGAGACGCCTATGGAGCAAAACTACCCAAAGAGAAAACACCTCCAAAGAAATCCAGACGCCAAGAAAAGATGGACAAGATCAGGGTCCAAAAGAAAAACCTCAAGATGCAAATGAAGACCGCACTGCCAGCTGAAAAACAAGGCTTGGAAAAACTGTGGAAAGACTTGAAAGAAAAACACAGTGCCCTCAGCAAAGCGGAATCTGCGAGGAGGAGGAAGAGCAAAAAGAAGAAGACACAAGAGCGCTTCTTCAGAGATCCCTTCCAGTTTGCCAGAACACTGTTTGAGCAGCCAAAATCTGGGACCCTAAGTGTGGACAAAGGAGTTCTTGAGCAGCATCTGAGGAAAACATACTCTGACCCACAGAGCAAAGCACCACTCGACATTCAAGGTCTGGTGTGGCCAACCAACCCTGAGGAACAGTTCAATGGCAAGCCTCCAACGTTGGCGGAAATCAAGAAGGTGGTCGACAAAGCCAGAGCCAAATCATCACCAGGGCCAAACGGAATACCTTACCAGCTTTATAAGAAATGTCCCAAGGTGCTGGAGTGGCTCCACAGGCTGCTGCGATCGGCTTGGAGAAACCAGAAGATCAGCGGCCAGTGGATGACGGCAGATGGTGTGTACATCCCCAAAGAGCAAAACTCAAGTGACATTAGCCAGTTCAGGCCAATATCACTACTGAACGTCGAAGGGAAAATCTTCTTCTCTGTCATGGCAGCAAGGCTGACCAAGTACCTGATGGAAAACAAGTACTTGGATGTGTCAGTCCAGAAAGGTGGCATCCCAGGCGTGGCTGGCTGTGTAGAACACGCCACAATGATCTGGGACGCAATCCAAAAAGCAAAAACAGAAAAGAGAGACCTGGACGTAGTGTGGCTTGATCTGGCAAACGCCTATGGATCTGTGCCCCATGAGATGATACAGTTGGCTCTTGAGATGTACCATGTGCCAAAGAACATCCGCGACATGCTCAAGAAGTACTTCAATGGCTTCTCAATGCGGTTCTCTACCAAGGAGTACACAACAGACTGGATCAACTTGGAAGTGGGTATTGCAATGGGCTGTGCAATTTCCCCAATACTGTTCGTGCTGGCAATGGAACTCATCTTGAAAGCAGCAACAAACAACGCGAGACAAACAGACCTTGGCGATGGATACAAGATGCCTCCTCTCAAGGCCTTCATGGATGACACTACAGTGATTTCATCCAGAGAAGACGAGACACGTCATGTGCTGGAGAGGCTGGACGACATAGTTGCCTCATCCAGAATGAAGTTCAAGCCAAAGAAATCACGGAGTCTCTCACTGAGGAAAGGAAAAGTGGCCGGATCTGTGGTCTTCAGTGTTGCCAACCAGGCCATTCCAACAGTCACAGAAGAACCAGTCAAGAGCCTTGGAAGATGGTATGATGATACGCTGAAAGACACACAAAGAGCAAAAGAAACCAAGCAGATGGCGGAGGAAGGCTTGGAGACCATTGACCAGTGTGGGCTCCCTGGCAAATACAAGGTCTGGTGTCTGCAGTTCATGCTGATACCAAAGCTGCTATGGCCTCTGATGATATACGACATCTGCACCAGCATAGTGGAGGCAATGGAAGCCAAAATCAACAAGTTCACAAGGAAATGGCTTGGTGTCCCACCCTGTCTGACTGACATAGCGCTGTACTGTCGCCAAGCAAAGCTGAAACTACCCCTGAAATCCATCCTGGAGGAATACAAAGCAGGGAAGATCAGACTTCAAAGCATGCTGGAGGACTCAGGAGACAAGGTGGTAGAAGCAATCAAGCCCCAGCTGAAGACAGGCAGAAAATGGAAAGTTCAAGAGGCGATGGATTCTGCAAAAGAAAGCCTCAAGATCAGAGAAATAACAGGACACACACAGACCAACAGACAAGGACTGGGGGTGACCAAAACTGAATGGTGGTCAAAGGCCAAAGGAAAAGCCAAAAGAGACATGATGATTCAGGAGATGAGAAAAGAAGAAGACCAAAAAAGACTCCAAAAAGCAGTCCAGCAGAGCCAGCAAGGGCAATGGACAACGTGGGAGAATGCACTCCAAAGAAGTCTCACTTGGAATGACATTTGGCACATGGCCCCTCTCAGGATCAGCTTCATTCTCAGATCTGCATATGACCTTCTGCCCTCAAATGCAAACCTGGTGAAGTGGGGGAAAACAGACGATCCTGCATGCCCCCTCTGCCATGAAAAACAAACAGTGGAGCATGTCCTAAGCTCATGTAAAGTAGCCCTGGCTCAAGGAAGGTACACATGGAGGCACAACCAAGTGCTCAAAGAAATTGTACAAGTAGTCTGGGCTAGTACCAACACCACAAAAGGGAAAATCAGGACTCCAAAAGCACCCGCAACATTCTTCACGGCAGGAGGCAGCAAATCATGGCCAAGAACAACAGTGCCACTCGAAACATGCAGGCAGAGTCTGCTGGACGGGGCAGATGACTGGGAGTGCACTGCAGACCTCCCAGAATGGAAGAGTCACCCAGAGATCATCAGCAAGAGTGGCATGAGACCAGACATAGTAGTCCACTCTAAGTCAACCAAGCAGCTGATCATGATCGAGCTCACGGTGCCATATGAGAACAGAATGGAGGCAGCTCAAATCTACAAGACTGAAAAGTATGCTGATCTGGCAAACAGCCTGAGGAGAGAAGGCTATCAGGTCAAAGTCCTCACTGCAGAAATTGGAGCTAGCGGGTTTGTAGGAACGTCTGCATACAGCCTCATGAAACAGCTCTCAGTTGCAGGGAAGGAAAAAACCAGAGCCCTGAAAGCAATGGCAGAAGCGGCAGAGAGGTGTTCAAGCTGGATCTGGTCAAGGAGGAACAAAAGTGAACTTCATAAGGCTTAATTTCCCTACAAATATCAGGTGTCCCTGTGGCTCAGTGGTTAAAGCGCGAGTCATTAAGTGGAAAATGAGCATGTCCAGAGGGTCATGGGTTCGAATCCCAGACATGGCTCGTCCCAAGATGGGAAAAAAAGGGGCAGCAGAGGGACATCCGGAGTCATGAACCGGGTGTGGCCCAACCCCCCTAGAGTGTCAGGAGATAAGGGCCGAAACACTTGCTTGAAGGGGGCTTCTCTTCTGAGGACTCTCTGCTGCCACGCTCTCCACGAGTTTCTTTCTACCGGAATGACGATGACGGGACACATCAACATGCACACAAACAGACTGGTAGCTAAACAGAATGTTTTGTCTACATTAAAGTGTTAGCTTTCTTATTTGTGCGGATTTCACTTTTCGATAATGATTATAGTTTCTTAACAACTAAGAACTAGTTTCAAAATGAGCTGACTGCAGGCGGAAATTGAAACAAAGTTTCAGAATAATTCTTAGTGAGCCCGCTAAAAACAAGGACAAAACAATTTACAAGACAAAACATGACGCGTTTCGATCTCTTAGATCTTCAGGCAAAATAAAGAACTCAAAACAGAGAACGTCCATCTTGCGCCGAATATGAGAAGATAAATGATCGGTCGTGTTGTGTCTGTGATTCAACTATACAGTTAAATATAATACAGACTTTCAATCAGATAATATTATCAGGAACACAGCTTGTGTATTGGGCCGTCTTTACTCAGTCGCATTCAAATGTGGTTAGAGGAACAGTATCCATTATAAAAAGAGAACAACGACACTACATTCCTCCCCACCTTTTAGATAAAATCTTCACTTGAGAAATGTTTGTTTTTTTTTTAAATCTTTTTTTGTTTAAATTACAAATTTTCACATTATCCTTTAAAACGTTCGTTTAGAAGTAAATTCAAATGTCCTTTTGACAAAATAATAAATACTGTTTTCACTTGTCTGTATGTCTGAATAATTTGACTTATTTAGTGTTCACATGACTGTCTTTTTGAATACTTGATTTCTTTATACATCAGGTCTCTGTGGTGTCTTCACACGTCGTCCTGATTTGGTCACTTATGGCTGGGAATCAGACTCCATGGAGTGGTCTTCACACGTCGTCCTGATTTGGTCACTTATGGCTGGGAATCAGACTCCATGGAGTGGTCTTCACACGTCGTCCTGATTTGGTCACTTATGGCTGGGAATCAGACTCCATGGAGTGGTCTTCACACGTCGTCCTGATTTGGTCACTTATGGCTGGGAGTCAAACTCCATGGAGTAGTCTTCACACGTCGTCCTGATTTGGTCACTTATGGTTGGGAGTCAAACTCCATGGAGTAGTCTTCACACGTCGTCCTGATTTGGTCACTTATGGTTGGGAGTCAAACTCCATGGAGTAGTCTTCACACGTCGTCCTGATTTGGTCACTTATGGTTGGGAGTCAAACTCCATGGAGTAGTCTTCACACGTCGTCCTGATTTGGTCACTTATGGTTGGGAGTCAAACTCCATGGAGTGGTCTTCACACGTCGTCCTGATTTGGTCACTTATGGCTGGGAATCAGACTCCATGGAGTGGTCTTCACACGTCGTCCTGATTTGGTCACTTATGGCTGGGAATCAGACTCCATGGAGTGGTCTTCACACGTCGTCCTGATTTGGTCACTTATGGCAGGGAATCAAACTCCATGGAGTGGTCTTCACACGTCGTCCTGATTTGGTCACTTATGGTTGGGAATCAGACTCCATGGAGTAGTCTTCAATATGCTCAGGCAAGGAAGTATGAGTTGCGTCCTTGATTGGAGATTTTCTCGTTCTAGATCTTCTGCCCGTCGATGGTGGAAGTTTTGATGTTCCCTCGTGAGTTGCCTGTTGACGCATCTCAGTGGGTGGTTGACTGTAATCATCTTCATCACTTTCCTTCTCCTCCACAGAAGAAAAAGCAGGGATGCGCTTGAAGAACGATGAATTTCTGACAATTCTTGTGGAACCCCTCTGTGCTGTGACCATGCCTCCTTTTCTGTGGATGATAGTCAAAGGTTTAGGATCAAATGGGGGAGTGAGTTTATTTGTCTTTGACTGCTTGACAAGAACATGATCACCTACTGTGAGATTGGTAGGTTTGGTTTGTCTTTTGGTGTTGGCATAGTCATTTTGCTGTTACTGTGAAAGTCATTGTGAGACATGCGGTATTGCAGGAAATGCTGAGATTTGGAAGGAACAGTGGTGGCACCAGGTAGTCCGGTGTTCATTTTCCTTCCATACATGCTTTCAAACGGACTGATATCAGTTGAACTGTGTGGCGTGCCTCTGTAAAGCATGAGGAAAGTGTTCAGCTGAGACTTCCAGTTCTGGTTATTAGCACATGATGCGTGAATGTTCTTGTTCAGGGTGCGCATAAAGCGTTTGACTTCTCCGTTTGCTTCAGACCATTTTGGGGGTAATCTTCCTGTGTTTGATTCCATGTCCTTGAAGGAACAGGGAAAATTAATTTCAACTGAAAGGAGGGCCGTTGTCAGTTTTAACAATCTTTGGGATGCCCTGACGTGCAAAAATTGCCTGTAGTTTGGAGATGACTGTTTTGCTGGATGTTGAAGGGACAGTTTCAACTTCTGGATACCTGCTGTAGTGATCAATGACAACCAAACAATAGTCACCACTGGGGAAGGGACCAGCAAAGTCAATGGCTAAGGATGACCATGGTTCTGCAGGTAAAGACGTAGGAATCACTGGTTCTCGCTGTATGGGACCAGAGTAGGACGCCTGACATGATATGCAAGATTTCACAGTTGATTCAACAACCTTGTCGATGCCAGGGAACCAGATTTTCTCTCGCACAAGCTGTTTTGTTTTCACAATTCCCTGATGTGACTGAAGAGCTATGGCGATAACTTTGTTTTGTAGTACCACTGGTATGATGAGTCTGTGTCCACAAAGTATCAGTCCCTTATGCACGGATATTTCACCTTTGAATCTGACATATTCCTGGATGTACGATGATACCATTTTCCAGTCTGTACCGCTGACATTACTGTCTGTAGAGTTGAGTCACATCTGGTAGCACTTTTGACTTCCTCTTCAGTGATTGCTTTGGGATCACAGTTTTTTGCTACATAGCTGAGGTAGTGTTCTGATATGTGTTCCCGTTTTGGAAAGTTTGTGGGATGTCTCCTGATGAAATCAGCTGGATTCTGTTCATTTTTCCCAGGCTGATACACAATGTTCATCTCATATGGCATAAGACGAAAACGTAGTCTTTCAATGCGTGCGGCTGCGGGCTTCTGACATTTGACAATGCCAAGCAGGGGTTTGTGATCAGTATGTACTTTAAATGGCGCTCCGTAGATGTAGATGTGAAAATGTTCAACGCCGAAGACAACTGCTAGCATTTCTTTCTCAGTCTGAGAGTATGGTTTCTCCACATCTGTGAGTGCACGGCTAGCGTAGCGCACAGGTTTGCTTTCTTGCGTCAAAATGTCACCAAGTCCAACAGGGCTTGCGTCCACAATGATTTCTGTCTTCTTGTTTGGATCAAAGTAGGCCATCACATGTTTTCCTGTGAGCACTTCTTTCAGTCTTGAAAATGCTTCCTGTCATATTCAAATGTGGTTAGAAAAACAGCATCCATTATAAAAAGAGAACAACGACACTACAGCTCGTTCTTTGTTTTCATTGTCCTGAACACTGTTTACCTTGCCTGCAGAAGACCTAAGAGGTCGAAACGCGTCGTGTTCATTCTTGTAATTTGTTTGTCCTTGTTTTTGGCAGATTCATTAAGAATTATTCTTAAAACTAAGAATTGAATTGGTTTTGCAGTCTTCCTTTGTGATAGCCCTACAGAGCCCTTTGCTAATCAGCAGGGCAGCATGAACTGAATCGGTCCATATCAGCTCTGGCAATGGCCTCTATTGCCCTCATAGGTAAGCATTATGGACTATTTGACAAAGTTTCTTATTAGTCGTTTTTACTCGTTTTTCTTAAATAAGTAAGAAAAAAAATGTGCACTGAAATTTTACCAAATCATTCACAAGAAAGATCGCTGTTGATGCCCAGAGAGAAGTAAACTTCGGAGCTGGATGTCTGTGCAAAACGTACGAATTGATTTCTTTTTTCTGGATCCCTCTTCACCACCGTCGGACGGGTCTCCACAATCACTTGGCTGAGGATTTGAGACCATATTGTCCGCGACACTTCAGAGGGGTCTGCGCCTAACTTTAAAAACAAAAACAAAAACAAAAAAAAAACCCAACTAATCCTCCTACCGGAGAGGGTGACTAGCAGGAAAGAACATAGATGTCCCGTCCAACCATCATTCGCAGCGTCTCTCCGGAGGGTACCTAGGTCATCTAAGAACTCGGATGAGACACCACAGACATTACAAAACAGCTTTCATACCCCCCCCCCCCCCCCCTCACATTCACACAACAGTAGGGGACGGGAGATTAGCGAAGCTGAGACACCCTAGACACAAACGTGTCCAGGGTCGCAGCATCGACGGCAGTCTGGGGAGGGCATTCCAGTCCTTGATTGTTTTTGGGAGGAAAGATTCACCCCAGTAGTTTGTCCTAGGGGACAGGCGCTTGAACTGCTTGTTATTTCCTGTCCGGCGGGATCTTGTGTTTGGGACAAGTTGGGACGTGAGGTCTTCGCAGCAGATGTTGTTGTTGATCATCTTATAAAAGGCTGCCAGACGCGAAGTTTTTCTGCGTTGTTCCAGTGTTTCCCATTTCAGTGACTCCACCATGCTAGTTACACTTGATGTGTTGTGGTAACGGTTGAGGATGAAACGGGCTGCCCGGCGTTGGACCTTTCCGATTTGTTGGATCAATTTTGACTCGTATGGGTCCCAAACCGAGGAAGCGTATTTCAGATTTCTTCGCCCATCTAATAAACGTGTTGGTGACCATGGATACCAGATACAAATGACGCACTTTTTCATGACGTATGTTACCCAATGTCAGGGAACAATGGATGTTAAATCAGGTTTATAAACTCACTTCCAGTAAATAGTACCAACGGAATTTGTGTGTCATTTAAAATTGTAGCCCAAGAGTTTAAGAACATGTCTGTTTCTGATGAGGTATGTATAGCGAATCAGTTTAGCTACCGTACTATTAAGAAAGAAGAGCGGGAATTCTACTTTCAAGTCTTCGTTCCCTTGTGCGTTTTTGGCATTCTTTCTAACCTGTTCGTCTTGTGGATCTGGTCGTCCATCAAGTCGCCAGTCTCCTGCACAGTGTACCTCTTTAAAGCGTTGGCTGTAGCAGATCTAATTTATATTGTAGGGCTCCTACCAGTTACTCTTCACACCTTTGACAACTTTTTCGTTCATCTGTACATTCATATTACGTGTAAAGGGTGTCGCACCCTTGGGATTTACATCACGTTGATGATGGCGGTCGTTCGATGCATCCAGCTGTTTTTTCCTTTACATGCTCCGAGTCTTTTGGCTCCATTTCGATTAAAGATTTCTATGGCCTGCTTAGTCATCCTTTCTTTGGTAGCCCAAACCCTCATTTCCATCAGGAAACTTTTCTTATGTCGAAAGCAGGCTAAATTCATTGCCATGGTGCTGAAGAGAGGCATAGGAATAATGGCGCCAGCCCTGCTTCAGAACATATTAATGGTTGTCCTTGTGTGGAAATTACTGCAGATCTCTCGAAAAACAGTACCTGCAATGGACCCAAATGTCCCACAGATAGTCGTGCAAGAACAGATAGCTTCCAATCAACTACGGAGAACTCAACACACCATGGAACGTCAAGCAGAACCAAGTCAAACTAGTTTCGCACACATGGTGCATGAATCTGGAGAACAGAGAGACGGCGTCAAGAGACAAATCCGCAGAACTAAAACGCACGAGATCCCACTCGATTTTGCAGCGAGTGAAAACAGGCTGACCTCAGCACACCGGGAAAGTCTGGATTCAAGAACCAAGTTCGAAGGATTAGATGAACAATCAGAGTTATACTCAGGAATTCACACTGCCAGATCTAAAGACTCCAGATATCTTAAATTCCACCATCAAGCAGCATGCATTGTATTTGCCATATGCTTTACCACCTTTGTTGCGGACGTTATCTGTTCCATTATTTCAATTGTTTATTACCAGACTACATTAATTCTAAATGACACTCCACTTATCTTCTGCGATATCTTTGTTGTTTTGAACAGTTGTATAAACATAGTCTTCTATATGTTTATTGGCGACTTTCGTGCTGCTTTTGAACTAAAATTGGACAAATGTCTTTTGGGGGCATGCTTCTGCAAGAATATGATTAACAGTCAGCAGACTCTTGGATTCTATAGAAGCCATACATAGATCCTGTATAAACACCAATACGAAACTAACATGATGTTGAGGGTATGTGCTCAACACAACTGATAACATACTTTGACGTCGGCGCAATATTTCGTTTAGTAAATAAAAGAGTTGATGCTGAAGGCAAACCATTGATCTATGAATTGGTTGTTCAATGGTTTGCCTTCAACATGAATGATTTGGTTGTTAGGAGAATCAGTGTAACACACTATAAACACTGCCGTGCCCAAAACACTGCCATAGTGCTTACAGCGCATGCTCAGAACACTTAGTATTGGTTTTCGCGTATCCTATAAATACTTCATGCAGTGAAAACACCAACTTAATTAGCCACTTAAGCAAAATACGCTAGCCCTTGCTTCTCCAAATCAACAGTTCCATAGACTGTGATTAGACGTTCCCCAATGATTTGGACATATTAATATGAACCTCAGGAACTTCTATACTATAACAATTCCTCAAGCAACTTTTTGTTTCTTTAAGAAGTCCGTGTTTTTCGTTTTGATTTTTTTTTTTTTTTTTTTGGGCCGGGGGGGGGGGGGGGGGGATTCCTCCACATGATCACTTCAACTTTCAAAAGTTAGTACAAATTATTCTGCTTTTTGTACTCCATCATAGTTTTATCTGAAAGTGTGTTCTGTTTGAAGGTATAATGTTTGCTGCTCGACGGCATTGTAATCCGCATGGGCTATAGTAGTAGGTGCAAAGGTGCTGTAAGGACAGGTCGTATTTGTTGCATACGGCACAGGTACTAGCTGTCTTGGAAATGGTTGTTCTTCACGCGTGTATAATGCTGGCGTGGTACATCGGCAGCAGAAAGGCAGTCAATGAGTCTGAGGATTTCTGTGTAAGATACTTCAAGAACATTGCTCATGGAGTTCAGTCTTTGATTTGAATGCCTTCCATCTCAAACACGAAAGTCAAGCAATAATACGAAAGACCACACACACACACACACACACACACACACACACACACACACACACACACACACACACACAGTGTTTTTATTCTACCAGAACAAAGTGATGCCTTACTGAGACAAGGCGTATTTTTAAAACGTTTCAGCAGCATGCTCCCCTTGCGCTTTGTTCCTTTCTTTTCAAATGTGTAATGTGTGTGTGGTGACGAGGGAAAGAGAGTGCTTAGAAACTGAGAATAACGCAGAGAAGTTATTGTTTTAAAGCACTCCAGGAATGTGTAAGATGGGGAGGCATGACATTTTCATTCTTACTGTCTCTATTTGTATACATTCTTATACACAGTGAGATGCATTTTCCCCATTATACTCTCTTATGAATGATGGAAGAATAAATATTGGTAAACTTTAAGGTGAATTTTTTGTTCTCAAGCCTTCATCTATTGTATACAGAGCATGCCATGTTGAGTTGTGTCTGAGAATTGTCATTACTGATGGCTCCTTTCTTTAAGTCTCTGTACTTGGGGAGGGCAAGTTAAAATTTTGAGGGGGACAGGTAGCTTCTAATATCTTTTTCTCCCCAGGAGAACTAAAAAATATCTGGGGAAACTCTAGACCCTGCTTGTCAGCATTGAAGAGTTGGTCAAGTTCTCTTATTTCAGAAATAGTCAACACTAAAGACTACTTCTAGTTATATTCTCTACTTACAGCACTTGTCCAAACTGAAAACTAGTCCTGGGTCTATTATCATTGTACATTTCAACTCTAGAGACTAGTTCTAGTTCAATGCTTACAGTACTTGTAAACGTAAGACTAATTCTGGTTCTGCTGTTGTGATTCTCAACAACTAAAACTAGTTAAAGTCCTTTAGGCCTACTTGCAGCAATTGTCAACATTGAAGACTATTTCCAGATCTATTGATGATGTCGTTGTCGACATTGAAGACCTCTAGATCTGCTATTATTATACCTGTCAAGATGAGAACTTTTTAGTTCTGTGATTCGAGTACAGGTCGACATTGAACAGTAATTCACGTTCAACTATGATAGTACTGGTGGACACTGAATTGAAGTCTCATTCTTGTATAATAGTACTTATTGGTAATAAAAATTAGTTCTAGTTCTGTTGGCACAGTACTTGTCAATATTGAAGGCTGGGTCTGGGTCCATTGTTTATAGTGATTGTCGACATTGAAGATTAGATGTAGTTACGTTGCCATATTATTTGTTGATTTGAAGACTAGATTTTGAGCTATTGTTTTGTTGACATCGAAGACAAGTTCTAGGTCTGCTATCATAGTAATCGTCGACATTGAATATAATTGCTAGTTCTATTATTAGAGTAATCGTCGACATTGAAGATTACTTCTAGTTCTATTATTATAGCAGTGTTCGACTTTGAAATCTATTTCTAAATTTTTTTTTTTTTTTTTTTTTTTTTTTTTTTTTTTAGCAGTTGTCCATATTGAAGCTTACTTCTAGTTTCATTCTTATAGTAATTTTTGATATTGAAGCCTGATTCTAGTTCTATTGTTACAGCAGTGGTCGATATTGAAGCCAAGTTCTATTCTTATAGTAACTGTTGACATCGAAGACTAGTTTTAGTTCTATGTCTACAGTAATCGTTGACGTTGAAGATTAATTCTGGTTCTATTCTAGGAGTAGCTGTTGACATTAAAGATTCATTCTAGTTCTATACCTAGAGTAAATGTTGACATTGAAGACTAGTTCTAGTTCTATTCCTATTGTAATTTTTGACATTGAAGATTAATTCTGGTTCTATTCTTAAAATAACTGATGACATGAACATTAATTCGAGTTCTATTCTTATAATAACTGTTAACGTTGAAGCCTAGTTCTAGTTGTATTCTTATAGTAATTGTTGACATGTAATGTTAGTTCTACTTCTAATCTTCTAGTAATTGTTGAAGTTGAAGACTAGTTCCAGTTCAATTCTTATGCAAAGTCATAGTAATTGTTGACATACAATATTAGTTCTAGTTCTATGTTCACAGTCCAGCCGACCACTTAAGGGGGTTGTTCACGGGTGGCACAGTGTGGGGGAAAGGTCTCACCCTGAAAAGGGATCAGCTAACCATGGCATATATTTTCATTCAATAACTACGATGATCGATCACTTTCAGTTTCATCAAGGAGGCGTCACTGCGTGCGGACTAGTCCATATACGCTACACCACATCCCGCTAAGTTTTGAGACCAACGCATGATTTTAAAGTGATGGATAAATGAATGAACAACTAAGATGAGAGAATTGAAGAACAGGGTCTCGTGGCTATAACTTAGCAGATGTCTGACCTACACATTAGCCCAATGCACTGGTCAGACCTTGAGTGCCTGCCTAAAATTGGTTCTCTTTTTTTTTTTTGTATATGTGTGTAGTGAACGTACATATGTGTGTTTATGGATGTGTGGGCACGAGCCCATGTGTGTGTGTGTGTGTGTGTGTGTGTGTGTGTGCGCGCGCGCATGTGTGTGTATGTGTGTGTGCAAGCATGTGTGCGCGCTTGTGTGTATGCGTGCGTGCACGTGTGTGTGTGTGTGTGCGCGCGCGCGCGTGCGTGTGTGTGTGCACGTGTGTGCCTGCATATATGTGTGCGTGTGCAGAATCGCGTGTGCATATGTGTGTGTGTAGTAGTAGTAGTAGTAGTACTTCAGTTTTACGTCTTTTCACATATGTGATATTAGACGAAGAGAGAGAGAGAGAGGTGTGTGTGTGTGATTTGTGAGTTTGTGTGAGCACACACACGTATCTGTATGTATGTGTGTACATATATGTGTGTATATCTGTGTGTCTTTGTATGTGGGCGTGTAATGGTAGATAAACCCCCAACCTCCTCAAGGCCAATGTAGAGGCAGTGCATCGCCGCTAGCCTTTCCTTCAAAGAGATGTAGTTGCAAAGTCAGGCGACTGCAGGCGGAAATCTACACCATTTTGTAAAGGTTTTGATGACGCACCGCAAAGAAAAAAAAGAAAGAAAGAAAAAAAAAAAAAAAAAAGGAAAAGTAGAATTACGAAACACAAGACAAAACACTTGTTATTCTAGGACACGTCTTGTGATTCGTTTGTCGACGCGTTGATTTTCTTTCTTTCTTTTGCGGTGCATTAGGAAAACCTTTTCAAATTTCCTCTCAATAATTCATCATCTCCAAATCTCGAAAAGGATGAAATAGTAATGAAAAAACAAATGATGTAACATCAACCCTGAGAAGGCCAAGACGCTGGGAAACTGGACTCTGCAGAGCAGACGGCTTAAACCATTTTTCTATTATGTGTGCAGTGTCGCCATCTAGTCGTCAGATTATGACTTAAAGCCTGGCGTGTAGTGAAAAAAAAGCACACGAAAACCAGTGCAACCGACATCCAAGGCACAAGGTGGTGAAGAATATCGGAGGAGACACTGAAGATACAAGATTGTAACAGTCAATAGTCAAGGAAAGTCAATACTTGGGTTACCACCAGATCAGAGCATTAGTATCACAGAATTTGAGATGTTTTGATACAATGAGCAATGAGAATGGATGTATGGTGTTCCACTTAAGTCAAAGACCACATGACACGACTGTGTTCTACACCACCTTTCCTAAACTATCACCGCATCCACCAAGCTGGAGAGATACGGAACTATGCAGTGTTGTCGGTCAGAGCATTTTGAACAACGGTCTCAGAGACACGTCCATTAATTATATTTGAGGTTCCACCGAGTGGTTCCTGTCTACCATCTAAGTCTCTGACACTCAGCAATACTCGATAAGAGTCGGCCAGTGGAGCAAACATGCACGCACTGCACATACACGCGCTCACACACACACACACACACACACAACACACACACACACACACACACACACACACACACACACACATGTGCGCACGTGCATGCACGCACACATACATACATGCACACGGACGCCCGCACACGCGTACAATTCTCACTGCGTTTGAACCCGTGGTCTCCAAACCACAACACATAAACACTACAGCTGCACTCTTCTAGCTGTTCTCATTGACCGATTTGTAACTCCCTGATAAAAGAATGAAATCTGGGTGGAGAAGTGGTATTAGAGCGCAAGCATGGGTTGTCAGGAAACGCTCTGTCACCCCAACCATTTCAATCA
>CM065723.1:41647702-41677702 GCA_033310375.1 Conus canariensis | reverse complement strand
TCAACAATTCCATACAGTTTGGTAAGAGTTGTGTGTGTGTGTGTGTGTGTGTGTGTGTGTGTGTGTGTGTGTGTGTGTGTGTGTGTGTGTGTTTTGTTTTTGTTTTTTTGTCCTTGTTTGTTTGTTTTTTAGGGGGGGGGGGGTTTCATTTTTTTTTTCAATTTTTTCGGGGGAAAAAACTAAACCGATTCCTCCACATGATTACCTCAACTTGCAAAAGTTGGTACAAATTAGTCCGCTTTCCGTACACCATCATAGTTTTATCTGAAAGTGTTTTCTTTTTGAATGTATAGTATTTGCTGCCTGAAAGAATTGTAATCCACGTGAGCTATAGTAGTAGGTGTACGCTGTAATGACAGTCGTATTAGTTGTATATGCCAGTGGCACTAGCCATCTTGGAAATGGTAGTTCTTCTCGAGTGTAGTAATAGTGACGTGTTACACCGGCAGCAGAAAGGCTGTCAGTGACTCTGAGGATTCCCATGTTAGATACTTCGAGAACATTGTCCATGCAATCCAATCCTTGATTTGGATGCCTTCCGCCTCAAACACGAAAGTTAATCAATAATACTAACACACACACACACACACACACACACACACACACACACACACACACACACACACACACACAGTGTTTTTATTCTACCAGAACAAAAGTGATGCCTTACTGAGACGCGGCGTATTTTCAAACCGTTTCAGCAGCATAATCCCGTTGCGCTTTGTTCTCTTCTTTTCAAATGTGTAATGTATGTGTGGTGACGAGGGAAAGAGAGAGTGCTTAGAGACTGGGAAGAAGGTAGAAATGTTGTTATTCTGAATCAGTCCAGGAATGTGTAAGTTGGGTAGGCATGACAGTTTCATTCTAATTGTTTCTATTCTTATGCATTCCCATACAGAGTGGGAGACATTTTTTCCGTTTATACTCCGTTACGAATGGAGGAAAAATAAACATTCGCAAACCGTAAGCTTAATGTTTCGTTCTCAAGCATTTATTTATAGTATACAGAACGTACTATGTTGAATTATGTTCTCTAACTTGTTTTTACAATTCTGATGGTTACTTTTTTGTTTTTAGTCTCTTTACTTGGGGAGGGCAAGGGACAGGTAGCTTCTAATATCTTCTCCCCAGGACAACTTCCAATTGTCTGGGGAATCTCTAGATCCTGCTGGTCAAAAATTGCAGAGTAGGTTAAATTCTCTTATGTGAGAAATTGCCAACACTAAAGACTAGTTCTAGTTCTTTTCTATTCTTAAAGCACTCGTCCAAATTGAAGACTAGTTCGAGGTCTATTGTCGTGGTACTTGCCAACACTAAAGACGTTCTGGTTCAATGCTTGTAATACTGGTTGACATAAGAAGACTATTTCTGGTTCTATTCTTCTGGTGATTGTCAGCATCTAAGATAAGTTAAAGTCCTATACTTACAGAAGTTTAAAAAAATGTCGACATTGAAGATTGTTTCCAAATCTATTAATACAGTAATGATCGACATTGAAGACTAATTCTAGTTCTGCTATTATTGTAATTGTCGACATGAAAACTGTTTTTTGTTCTATGGTTATGGTCCAGGTCGACATTAAACAGTAATTCTCGTTCACTTATTATGGCACTGGTCGACACTGAATTGTAGTTCTCATTCTTGTTTAGTAGTACTCGTCGGTAATGAAGATTAGTTCTTGTTCTGTTAATATAGTACTTATTAACATTGAAGGCTAGGTCTAGGTCCATCGTTTATAGTTATTTTCGACATTGAAGATTAGATGTACTTATATTGTCATAGTATTTGTTGAAGACTACATCTTGTTTGATTGTGTTGTTGGCATCAAAGACTGGTTTGTAATCGTTGAAATTGAAGATAAGTTCTAGTTCTATTATGAGAGTAATCGTCGACATTGAAGATTAGTTCTCGTTGTATGTACGTAGTAATTGTCGACATTGAAAACTAGTGCTAGATCTATTGTTATAGTAGATGTCGACACTGACGACTAACTCTGGTTCTACTAATTTTGCTCTTGTCGACACGGAAAACCGGTTCTTCTTTTGTTATTGTAGAACACCTCGATATTGAACAGTAGTTTTAGTTCTAGTATCATTGTCCTTTTCGGAACTGAAGCCTATTTCTAATACTGTAGTAAAAGTGCTTAGCAATATTGACTAGCAGTTTTAGTTTTATTACTATAGCAGTATTCGACGTTGAAGTCTAGTTCTAATTCTATTGTTATAGCAGTTGTCCATATTGAAACCTAGTTCTAGTTTTATTCTTATAGTAATGGTTGACGTTGAAGCCTAGTTCTAGTCCTATTGTTATAGCAGTTGTCCATATTGAAGCCCAGTTCTAATTTTATTCTTATAGTGATGGTTGACGTTGAAGCCTAGTTCTAGTCCTAATGTTATAGCAGATGTCAACACTGTAGCCAAGTTCTATTGTCATTGTAATTGTTGACATGGAAGTCTAGTTCTGGTTCTTTTCCTACAGTAATCGTTGACATGAAGATTATTTCTGGTTCTATTCTAAGAGTAGTTGTTGACATTGAAGACTAGTTCGAGGTCTATTCCTATAGAAATTGTTGACAGTGAAGATTTATTCTGGTTCTGTTCTTACAGTAGTTGTTGACATCAAAGCCTAGTTCTAGTTCTATTCTTATAGTGATCCTTGACATTGAAGAAGACTACTTCCAGTTCTATTCTTATAGTAATTGTTGTCATTGAAGACTAGTTCTAGTTCTTTTTTTTTTTATCCAGTTATAGTAATTGTTGACATTGAAGACTAGTTCAAGTTCTATTGTTATAGTATAGTAACTGTTGACGTTCAAAGCCTAGTTCTAGTTCTAAGCTTCTAGTAATTGTTGACATAGCGGACTAGTTCTAGTTCAATTCTCATGCAAAGTTATAGTAATTGTTGACATGTAATATTAGTTCTAGTTCTATGTTCACAGTCCAGCCGAGCACTTAAGGGGGTTGTTCAGGGGTGGCACAGTGTGGGAAAAAGGTCTTACCCTGCAGAGGGATCAGCTAATCATGGCACTATTTACATTCAATGACAAAGATGGTAGATACACCAATGACCTCCTCATGGCCAATATAAAAATACTTTGCATGGCCGCCAACCTTCTTTCTTAATAATTCATCATCTCGAAATCACGTAAAGGGTGAAATACTACTGAAAAAGAAAGTCACAAAAAGGCCATGATGCTGGGAAAATAAGCGCTGCAGAACGACCAGCTAGAACCAGCTTTCTATTATGTGCACGGTCTCGCTATCTGGTCGTCAGATTATGACAAAGAGCCTGGCGTGTAGTAAAAAAAAAAAAAACCCAGTATAAGCGACATCCAAGGCACAAGGTGGGGAAGAATATCAGAGGAGACACTGAAGATACAAGATCATAACAGTCATGGCTGAGAAGGAAAGTCAATACTTAGGTTACCACCGGTGGGTCAAAGACCACATGACAGGACTGTGTTCTACACCACCTTTCCTTAACTATCACCGCATCAACCAAGCCGTAGAGATACGGAAATATGCAGTGTTGTTGGTCAGAGCATTTTCAACAACAGTCCATCAAGTATGTTTGAGGTTCCACCAAGTGGTTCCTGTCTAAGTCTGCGACACTCAACAATACTCGATAAGAGTCGGCCAGGGCAGCAAACATGCACGCACAGCACACACTCACACACACACACACACACACACACACACACACACACACACACACACACACACACACACACATGCACGCACGCACGTACGCACGCATGCACGCACGCACGCATACACACACACACACACACACACACACACACACACACACACACACACCACACCTGCGCACACACACACGCACGCGCGCGTGCGCGTATGCACGCACAAATACGCGCATGCACACGCACGGCCACACACACACACAATTCTCACTGCGTTTGAACCCGTGGTCTCCAAACCACAACACATAACACTACGGCTGCACTCCTCTAGCTGTTCTCATTGACCGATTTTGAAATCCATGGCAAAGGAATCAAATCTGGATGGAAAAGAAGTGTTAGAGCGCGAGCATGGCTTGTCAGGTAACACTCTGTCACCCCAACTATTTCAGACAGTTTCAGTGATTCTTTCACACGACGATGAATGGCCAAGTCTCTTGGGCAAGCGTTGATAAACTGTTGTTTGACGTTAAGGCTTGACAGTCCCTCACACTCTTCCGCAGTACCTGAAAATTTGCACCCAGCGCTTGAGGTAGGCTTCGAGTCTGACGATGAACTTCTGTGGGCTCTCTCCTGCCAAGGGTCTGCGACCACGAAAAGGGCGACAATAAATACAATAAATAAACCCAAACAGTAGAAGAAACTCGTGGAGAGCGTGGCAGCAGAGAGTCCTCAGAAGAGAGGCCCCCTTCAAGCAAGTGTTTCGGCCCTTATCTCCTGACACTCTAGGGGGTTGGGCCACAATCCTGTTTGGGCTGTTTTACTTATATACTAAAAAAAAAAACCTCAATTTTTACCCGAAAGAATTTGTACCAAGGATCCAGGAGGCAGTCCGGCAGAGCTTTTAGGACCTGTGTACTATGTGGGAAAAGGCATCTTAAAGATTCTCAGCTAGCGTGACATATGACACATGGCATGTAAAAGGATCGGCTTCATCCTCATATCTGTATATGACCTTCTGCCCTCGAGTTCAAACCTGGCGAAATGTGAGAAATCAGATGACCCTAACCTGGTGAAATATGAGAATCAGATACCCTAGCCTGATAAAATATGAGGAATCAGATACCCTAGCCTGGTGAAATATGAGGAATCAGACGACCCTATATGTCTGCTCTGTGAGGGCAAGCTAACAGTGAAACATGTCTGGAGTTGATGCAAATCTGCACTAACCCAGGAAAGACTTAATGAATACTGTAAAATTACACCATTTCAAGAGAAATCTCAATGCACAAAACAACGAAAGGTTGATTGAAAACTAGGGCTTATTTTGCATACCAAGCTGACTTCAACGAAAACGCGCTAAACCAAATAGAAAATGTGATCAGAACGGATTAACGTTTAATCGTGTTACGGATCCATACATAGCCCTTTTAATCTGTGGTGTTGTGATCCATTTTTCAATCTGTTATACACAGTAAACTACTGAAGATCAAAATTATGATTATGTCATTGGCTGCCAGTAAGTATTTGCTGAGAGTGCCAAGACAGCTGTACGCTCTTCCTACTTGGTACTGCCCCTGTTCAATAATGCCCCTGCTCCATATTACCCCCAGTTCAATATTCCCCCAGCCCATAACTGTTCCACGGAGGGATTTCCTTCACAGCCCATCAGCCCCACCCCATTCCAATTTCTCTCTACACTAAAGCTTCTTTCGGGTAAAAATTGAGGGTTTTTTTTTTGAGTATATAAGTAAAACAGCCCAAACAGGATGAGGGAAAATGCAGCATCATGGGGGTCCAATTAGTTCCTGTCCTGCTTGCTTCCATAGATCTTCATTGTTGATCTTTTCTGGCCATCTGATTTTGAAGATGCGCCTCAGACAGGTGTTGATGATGGTCTGAATTTTTTGCTGTATTGCCTTGGTCATTTTCCAAGTCTCGCAGCCGTACAGCAGAACCGACTTCACGTTTGAATTGAAGATAGGCAATTTTGTTGTCCTTCTTATCTCTCCTGGTGCCCAGACTTTCTTTAGCATGATGAATGCTGCTCGCGCCTTGCCTATCCTGGCCATGATGTCTCGGTCGGTGCCCCCCTGCTTGTCAACTATGCTTCCCAAGTAGACAGAGGAATCTACTTCCCTGAAGTAGACACATTCTCTGTCTGTCTATCTGTCTGTCTGTCTCTCTCTGTCTCTCTCTGTCTCTCTGTCTGTCTGTCTCTGTCTCTGTCTCTCTCTGTCTCTGTCTCTGTCTCTCTCTCTCTCTCCTCTCTCTCTCTCTCTCTCTCTCTCTCTCTCTCTCTCTTACGTTTTGAGTAGGCAAGCTTATAATATGATGTTTTTACAAATGGAAACAGGTAAAGAAAACTGGGATCATGAAGTAAAGAAAGTTCTTTCAGAACAGGATTTGGAAATCGTGTGAATGAGCCAGGAAGTAGGAAATGGGCAACCGTTCACTGCAGAATTTGAAGACAACTTTATTTTTTCTTTTTAAACAGAATTGGCACTCAGATATGGAAAGTAAAGAAAAGTATCGCTGGTTTTTTGTCATTTTAAAATGTGTTTCATTCTGACAAAGTTTCTTGATGCTAGAACAGACGGATAGCACAGAAAAAGTTCATCAAGATTCAGGTTGCGAACTTTACGTTTTAATGCGAACAAAAGATGGGTTGAATGTGGAACATCCACAGTATCACCATGTCTTGCATGTAGACACATTGTTGGCGACGAAGAACACTTTCTTTTCCGCTGTACTGCATATAATGAATTGCAGAAAAATTGTTCATTTTTCCAGTTCGACATAGCTAAAAGACAAGATGTTGCTGTGGTGTTATCATCAGATGACGAACTTGTAATTAAACCAGTTGCGAAATTTATCGTGGAAGCACCGAAAATTAGACAGATGAAGGATAGTCAAAATAAGGATGATACATTTTAAGAGATACATGAAAGAATGATATCATTCACCGCATGCAGAGGAGGTCAGCAAAATACAACATCATCATTTAATTGATTAGATGGTAGTGTTAGTCATACAATTTCTGTTGGTTTGTTTGTTTTTTCTTTCTAATGTTACTGTATTAGTGCTGTGTGGGAGGACAAAGGGAGATGTAGTGTTTTCATGCGTTTTTATTAACTTGTGAATTCATACACACTGGGATTAATTTGGATATTATTTGTTTCCAAGAAAAGGAAGAGGTAAATGTGATTGTTCTGTTACCCCCTCTTCCTTCGTCAAAAGACCTCTTTGATAACGACAAACAAAATATCAAACTGTCAAAAAGTGTCAAGTCTCTCTCTCTCTCTCTCTCTCTCTCTCTCTCTCTTCTCTCTTCTCTCTCTTCTCTCTGTCTGTCTCTCTCTCTCTCTCTCTCTCTCTCTCTCTCTCTCTCTCTGTATAAAATAATTTTGTGAAATAGACATAAAGTGAAAGTAGTACCACCACCACCACTACTACCACTACTACTACTAACTACTACTACTACTACTACTACTACTACTACTACTACCACCACCACTACGACTACAACTACTACTACTGCTACTACTATTACAGCTACTACTACTACTACTACTACTACACACACACGCACGCACACGCACATAAGCAGGTGGGGGAGGGGGGGGGAGAGGAAGGAGATGAATGAAACAAGGGTAATCCATATCAGCTTTCGCAATGGCCTCTATTCCTCTCATACGCGAGCAACATGGACCACTTGACAAAGTTTCTTTTTAATCGTTTGTAGTCGTTTTTCTTGAATAAGTCAAAGAATTGTGCACTGTTCAAAATTTGACCAAATCCTTCACAAAATAAAGCGCCTTTAATGTACAGCGAATCCGTCAGTTTGGGGAGTAAGCTTCGGAACAAGAGGTCTGTGCAAGAAGCGATCCACATGAACCACCTTTCTCTGATTCTATACGTTTTCGACGAACGTACGAATTCATTACTAAGCCAATCCAATAAACGTATCGGTGACCATGGAAACGAGCTACTAATGACGCACTCTTTCATGACGTCTGTTTCCCTACCCAATGCCAGCAAACAATGGATGGCAAATCAGGGTTGGCATTATTATAAAGAAACTAACTTCCAGTGAACAGAACCAATAGAATTTGTGTGCCATTTAAAATTGTAGCTGAAGAGTTCAAGAACATGTCTGTTTCTGATGAGGTATGTATAGCGATTCAGTTTATCCATGGTACTGAGAAGAAAGAACAACCGGATTTCCATCTTCAAGTCTACCTTCCCTTGTGCTTTTTTGGCGTTCTCTGTAACATGCTCATCTTGTGGATCTGGTCATCCATCAAATCGCCAGTCTCCTGTACAGTGTATCTCTTTAAAGCGTTGGCAGTAGCAGATATGATTTTCCTTGTGGGGATCATCCCAGCTAATCTCATTTCTGAGACATTTTTCCTTCATCTGTGCATTCGTATTATGTATCGTGGGAATCGCACCATTGGGATTTACATCACATTGATGATGGCGGTCGTTCGATGTATCCAGTTGTTTTTTCCTTTACAAGCTCCGAAGCTTTTGTCTTCATTTCGATTGAAGATTACTATGGCTTGCTTAGTCATCGTTTGTTTGGTGGTCCAAACCCTCATTTCCACCCGGAGACTCTTCTTATGTCAAAAGCAGGCTAAATTTATTTTGATAACGCTGAGGAAAGGCATGGGAATAATGGCACCAGCCCTGCTTCAGAACGTATTAATGGTGGTCCTTGTGTGGAAATTACTGCAGGTCCCTCGAAAAACAATACATGCAATGGACCCAAATGTCCCACAGATAATCGTGCAAGAACAGACACCTTCCAATCAACTACGGAGAACTCAACACTACACTTTGGAACTTCAAGCAGAACCAAGTCGAAATAGTTTTGCAGACATGGTGCATGAATCTGGACAACAAAGAGACGGCGTCAAGAGTCAAATCCTCGGAACTAAAACACGCGATGAGTTCCCAGTCGATCTTGCAGCGAGTGAAAGCATGCTGACCTCAGCACACCGAGAAGCTCTGGATTCAAGAACCAAGTTCGAAGGATTCAATGAACAATCAGAGTTCTACTCAGGAATTCACACTCCCAGGTCTAAGCACTTCAGATCTCATAACTTACACCACCAAACAGTATGGATTGTATTTGCAATATGCTTTACCACCTTTGTCGCGGACGTTATCTGTTCCATTATTTCAATGGTTCATTACCAGACAACTTTAATTCCATCTAAAACTCCAAGTTTCTTCTGCAAGACATTTGTTTTTTTAAACAGTTCTATCAACATAGTCTTCTATATGTTTATTAGCGACTTTCGTGCTGCTTTTCAGCTAAGATTGGCCAAATGTCTTTTTATGGCGCGTTCCTGTGCAAAATATGAATAACTGTCGCCGGACTCTTTGATTCTATAGAAGTCATATCAATTTAGATCTCGCACAAACACCAAGACGAAAAGTACAAAGATGATGTTGAGGGTATATGTTGAACACAATTGACAATATACTTTGACGTCAGCTGCCAGTAAGTATTTGCTGAGAGTGCCAAGACAGCTGTACGCTCTTCCTACTTGGTACTGCCCCTGTTCAATAATGCCCCTGCTCCATATTACCCCCAGTTCAATATTCCCCTAGCCCGTAACTGTTCCACGGACGGATTTCCTTCACAGCCCATCAGCCCCAACCCATCCCCTATCAATTTCTCTTCCACACTAAAGCTTATTTTGCCTAAAGATTGAGCTTTTTTTCAGAAGATAAGAAAAATAGCCCAAACATGCTGAAGGAAAATGCAGCATCATGGGGGTCCAATAATTTAGCTGGTACCATTTAATAAACAGAAGCTCAAGTGTATCGGGAGGGTCGTATTCAAATAATTCTTTTCCTGCCGAGAAGAAAGCTCTTGGTTTCAGGGAGCTTGATCCGGAAGGGTTATTTTCCAGCACTAACACCACTAAAGATCACACACACACACACACACACACACACACACACACACACACACACACACACACACACACACACACACACACACACGCACGCACGCGCGCGCGCCCACGCACACTAATTCTAGTTCTGCTATTATTGTAATTGTCGACAAGAAAACTATTTTTTGTTCTATGGTTATGGTCCAGGTCGACATTAAACAGTAATTCTCGTTCACTTATTATGGTACTGGTCGACACTGAATTGTAGTTCTCATTCTTGTTTAGTAGTACTCGTCGGTAATGAAGATTAGTTCTAGTTCTGTTAATATAGTACTTATTAACATTGAAGGCTTGGTCTAGGTCCATCGTTTATAGTTATTTTCGACATTGAAGATTAGATGTACTTATATTGTCATAGTATTTGTTGAAGACTACATCTTGTTTGATTGTGTTGTTGGCATCAAAGACTAGTTTGTAATCGTTGGCACTGAAGATAAGTTCTAGTTCTATTATTAGAGTAATCGTCGACATTGAAGATTAGTTCTAGTTCTATTAACTTAGTAATTGTCGACATTGAAAACTAGTGCTAGATCTATTGTTATAGTAGATGTCGACACTGTCGACTAACACTGGTTCTACTAATTTTGTTCTCGTCGACACTGAAAACTGGTTCTTATTTTGTTATTGTAGAACACGTTGATATTGAATAGTAGTTCTAGTTCTAGTATCATTGTCCTTGTCGGAACTGAAGCCTATTTCTAATTATGTAGTAAAAATGCTTGTCAATACTGACTAGCAGTTTTAGTTTTATTACTATAGCAGTATTCGACGTTGAAGTCTAGTTCTAATTCTATTGTTATAGCAGTTGTCCATATTGAAACCTAGTTATGGTTTTATTTGTATAGTAATGGTTGACATTGAAGCCTAGTTCTAGTCCTATTGTTAAAGCAGTTGTCCACCTTGAAGCCTCGTTCTAGTTTTATTCTTATAGTAATGGTTGACGTTGAAGCTTAGTTCTAGTCCTAATGTTATAGCAGCAGTCAACACTGTAGCCAAGTTCTATTGTTATTGTAATTGTTGACATGAAGTCTAGTTCTGGTTCTTTTCCTACAGTAATTGTTGACATGAAGATTATTTCTGGTTCTATTCTAAGAGTAGTTGTTGACATTGAAGACTAGTTCTAATTCTATTCTTATAGTAATTGTTGACATCGAAGAAGACTCCGTCTAGTTCTATTCTTATAGTAATTGTTGACATTGACGACTAGTTCTGGTTAAATTTTGATCCAGTTATAGTAATTGTTGACACTGATGACTAGTTCAAGTTCTATTTTTATAGTATAGTAACGTGACGTTCAAAGCCTAGTTCTAGTTCTAATCTTCTAATAATTGTTGACATTGCGGACTAGTTCTAGTTCAATTCTTAAGCAAAGTTATAGTAATTGTTGACATGTAATATTAGTTCTAGTTCTATGTTCACAGCCCAACCGACCACTTAAGGGGGTTGTTCAGGGGTGGCACAATGTGGAGGAAAGGTCTCACCCTGGAAAATGATCAGCTAACCATGGCACTATTTACATTCAATGACAAAGATGGTATGGCACTATTTACATTCAATGACAAAGATGGTAGATAAACCAGTGACCTCATGGCCAATATAAACATACTTTGCATGGCCGCCAACCTTTTTTCTTAATAATTCATCATCTCGTAATTGCATAAAGGTTGAAATAGTAATGAAAAAAATGATGTAACATCAACCCTCAGAAGGCCAAGACGCTGGGAAACTGGAGTCTGCAGAGCGGACGGCTAGAACCATTTTTCTATTATGTGTGCAGTCTCACCATCTAGTCGTCAGATTATGATAAAATGTCTGGCATGTAGTTATAAAAAAAAACAACAGTGTAAGCGACATGCAAGGCACAAAGGTGGGCGCACGAACACACACCGACCACCAACACATGCTCCTCTCTCTCTCTCTCTCTCTCTCTCTCTCTCTCTCTCTCTCTCTCTCTCTCTCTCTCTCTCTCTCTCAGTCACGTTTGACCAGGCAAGCTTATGATATGATGTTTTACAGATGCAAAAAGGTAAAGAAAACTGGGTTCATAAAGTAAAGAAAGTTTCTTCAGATTTGGAATCGTGTGGATGACCCAGGAGGTAGCAAATGAGCAACAGTTCATCGCAAAATTTAAACAAAGGCTTATTGTTCTTTCAAACAGAACTGGCACTCGGATGTGGAGAGTAGAGAAAAGTATCGCTGGTTTTTCTCATTTGCAAATGTGTTTCCTTCTGAAACGTTTCTTAAGGTTATAACAGATAAATGGCACAGAATAAATTCGGCAAGACTCTGGTCTAGAACTTTAGGATTTAATGCAAACAAAAGATGGTTTGAATGTGGACATCCAAACAATTACGTGTCCTGCCTGTAGACACATTATTGACGACGAAGAACACTTTCTGTTCCACTGTGCTGCATGTAATGAATTGCGGATACATTTTCCATTTTTTCCAGTTCGACATTGCTAAAAGACAAGATGTTGCTGTGATGTCGTCATCAGATGACGAACTTGTAATTCAATCAGTTGCGAAATTCATCGTGGAAGCACCGAAAATTAGACAGATGAAGGATAGTCAAAATTAGGATTATGCATTATAGGAGATACATGAAAGAAAAATATCATTTATAGCATATGGGGAAGATCAGTAAGAGCAAATTATCATTTAATATGACTAGATGGTCGAGCCAGTCTCACAATTTTTGTGTGTGTGATTTTTTTTCTTATGCTACTGTATTACTCCCGTGTGCAAGAACAAACGGAGATGTAATGATTTCATGTGTTTTTGTTAACCTTTGATTTGATACACACTGAAAATAAATGGGTACTATTTGGTTCCAAAGAAAGGAACAGGTGAATGCTATTGTTCTGCTACCCCCCCCCCCCCCCCCCCCCCCCTGGTCAAAAGACCTCTTTGGTAATGATGATAAGATATCAAAGTGTCAAAAAGTGTCATCTTCTCTCTCTCTCTCTCTCTCTCTCTCTCTCTCTCTCTCTCTCTCTCTCTCTTCTCTGTCCGTCTGTCTCTCTCTCTCTCTCTACTTACATAACACAAGTTTGTGAAAAGACATAAAATGAAAGTACTGCCGCTAGTACTACTACTACTACTACTACTACTACTACTACTACTACTACTACTACTACTACTACTGGCCACGTCCTTGACTGGATTGTCCACCTTGCTGACGACATTGTAGAGTCTGTCTCCACCAGTTTGATCCTCATTTCCGACCACTACTTCATCCTGGCCAAGCTGCATATCCCCCTTCCTCGGCATGTTGAGGCCTGCAGCATTGCTGCCATCGACCTGGTACCCTTCCTCGGCATGTTGAGGCCTGCAGCATTGCTGCCGTCGACCTGGAACCCTTCCTCGGCATGTTGAGGCCTGCAGCATTGCTGCCGTCGACCTGGAACCCTTCCTCGGCATGTTGAAGCCTGCAGCATTGCTGCCGTCGACCTGGAACCCTTCCTCGGCATGTTGAGGCCTGCAGCATTGCTGCCATCGACCTGAAAGCTTTCAGAGCTGACTTGGTGTCCAGTCTTCAGTCCGTGGCCTCCCCTGCAGCGGAGACGTTCAACAAGCTTCTCCTCGACGTCCTGAACCGCCACGCCCCATCGACCCGACGTCCTGAACCGCCACGCCCCATCGACCCGACGTCCTGAACCGCCACGCCCCATCGACCCGACGTAAGGTGTCTACTCGCCCGCTCTCCCCTTGGTTTCCAGCAGTGGGCCCCCGAGCACGTGACTCAAAACCTGAAAGAAGGAGAGCAGAGACACAGTGGCTAAAGACTGGTTTGACAGTCCACAAACAAATATTACAACTTGCAAACAAAAACGTCAACACAATTGTACAGCAAGCAAAGACCATATTCTACAATGCACAAATCCTCGCATGCACTACATGCAAGCAACTGCTCAAAGTCATAGACACCATAATGGGCAGAACCAAATCTCCACTTCCTTCATCAGTTCCCCAGTGTGCGTTACCCCAGAAATTCTGTGACTTTTTTGTTGAGAAAATAAGAAGTATTCGTTTCAGCCTTGACTCCCAATCTGTGCCAGCCTCTGACGTTCACCATGATTCATTCTGTGGCTCTCTGATGTCTGCCTTTGAACCTATATCTGATACTGTTGTTAAGGAAGTGATCATGAAAACTCCCATCAAGACATGTGTTTTAGATCCACTACCATCCTCTCTGTTGTCTCGTGTCATTGACGATTTGGTGCTATATATTACCGCAATTGTGAATGAATCCCAAAGCTCAGGGTGTTTTCCTTCCGGATTCAAAACTGCAGTTGTTAGACCTTCACTTAAGAAACCTTCCTGTGATGCTGATAACCTTAAAAACTACAGGCCTGTTTCTAATTTGCCCTTTTTCCCCAAAAAACTCATTGAAATATTGTCCTTCTTCAACTTCACAATCACCTACGCTGCAACAACCTTCTCTACTCTTTACAGTCTGCTTTCCGTTCTGGCCACAGTACAGAAGATACTCTCCTGAAAATTGCGAACGATCGTTTATTGGCCCTTGATGATAATCAAGTATCTCTGCTCTCTCTTCATAACTTATCTGCTGCTTTTGACACCATTGATCACTCAATTCGTTTGTCTCGTCTGCATGACACTTTCGGTATTTCTGATCAAGCACTTTCATGGTTTCAGTCTTATATATCAGATCGAACTCAGCTTGTCTCTGTTAACGGTTTCTCTTCTCAACCAGCTATCCTCATGTACTGAGGTCCCCAGGGATTCGTCTTGGGCACCCTCCTTTTCGTACTCTACACCCACCCAATCTCCGACATTGTTGCCCATCATAGCCTGTCTCACCACTGCTTTTCAGATGGCTATCAAATTTACATACCCTGGGAAATCTCTCAGCTGCCTTCCGCAATCCAGCTCACACAGTCGTGTATCGCTGACATAAAATCTTGGATGACAGTTAACAAACTTCAGCTCAACAGTGAAAAAAACTGAAATGATCTAATTTGCACCCAGAAGACTTCTTTTATCTGACTGTATTCCAAACTCTGTCCATTTGGAAAATTGCCTTATTCAGACATCTTCATCTGCATGGAATTCAGGTGTTGCCCTTGACTCAGCACTTTCTTACAGCAACATGTTTCCACAATCCGCCGTTCTGTCACGTTGAGCTTCGCCGCATCGGTTCTGTGCGACATCTCTTTGTTGATGTCACAAAAAAAACCCTTGTTTCTGTCTTCATTCTGTCAAGACTCGATTACTGTCATTCTCATCTAGCTGGCTGTCCCCAGAACCTTCTTAGTCTCCAGGAAGTACAAAACGATGCTGCTCATTTGATTCTCAGATAACCCATATTTTCTCATGTCACTCCCCTACTTCTATCTCCTCACTGGCTGCCAGTCGAAAAACGAATAGACTACAAACTGTCCTTACTCTGCTTAAACTGGCGTAGTTCCTTCCTATCCTTCAGATATCTTTCATCTCTATGTTCCTTCTAGGCAGTTGCGTTCTTCTGCCGACAACACTCTGGTCAAAAATCCCTCGATTTCGAACTAAAACTTATAGCGATCGCTCTTTTCTATTCAGGGTCCGTTTGGTTTTTTGTTTGTTTGTTTGTTTGTTTGTTGTTGTTGTTGTTGTTTTTGATAAACTAGCATTATCTTTGCGTAGTTCAAACTCTCTCTCTGCCTTCAAGGCATCTTTTAAAACAACCCTCTTCACCTATCAATAGCAGTTTTTTCTTCCCTTTCCCCATCAAGTTAATTCTGCGACTTGTGTGTGTATGTGCGTGTGCGCGAGCGCGCTTATGTGTGTGCGCGCATGCTATTGAGTGCGTTGTTCTGAGACAGTGTGTGCGGGATCGTGTATTGTGTGTTGTGTGTGTGTGTGTGTGTGTGTGTGTGTGTGTGTGTGTGTGTGTGTGTGTGTGTGTGTGTGTGTGTGTGTGAATATGCACTTTTGTTCGTAGGTGCATGGTACTTATTGCAATATTTATCTTCTTACTGGTTTCGTTTATATCTTTTAATATTTTCTTTATTTGTAAGAGCTTGTGGTTATGTAAGATTAAGCGCCATAAATAAACATTATTATTATTATTATCATTATCATTATTATTATTATTACTACACACACACACACACACACACACACACACACACACACACACACACACCACCACACCACACCGCACATAATTATGCTATAGATAAGCGGGGAGGGGGAGATGAATGGAACGGGGATGCTCCATATTATCTCATGACGAGCCTTATGGACCACTTGACAAAGTTTCTTTTTAATCGTTTTTAGTGGTTTTTCTTAAAATAAATCAAAGAAATGTACTCAGAAATTTGACCAAATCATTCACAAAGTAGATCGCTATTAATGAAACAATATAGCATTGTGAGTTGTTTGCCTCACGTTCCAAGCTTTGACTGTTCGTAGCCTCCGTATCGGAAGTTACACAATTGTCATGGAGATCCCTCCGGGGGTAGCAACCTTGCCATGGTCGGAGGGCTTGCGAGGTCCAGTGATCCTACAGGCTCTGCTAGCGGGGGCATCAATACTTGGATGATAGGCTAGTGTTTAAATATGCTTCTGGGCCTGGAAAATCAAGTTGCTGTCTGGCCTAAGCACAACATGGTTGGAGGTTATGCCTCTGGTAGGTCTCCCATGCAAGACAGGTTAAGGGTGAGGGCCCTGACAAATAGTAGCCCGCCTGCTTCGTTTTCTGTCTTCTGCCTTCCGTAATGAATCTTTCCTGTCTTCATCTCCCCTTCAAGCCTTGTTTTCCACATTATTTTTTCTCTACGTGATCTTTGTAAGATCTGCCGAGTTTGCCGTGCGGATGGACGGGAATGAGATCCTGGTGATTGAGAGGGCAGGTGTCCTCAACACATCTCTTTGGCTCGGACCTCTTCAAGACAGGAAGTAAACTCTAGCCCAGGTGTATCAATCGGCTACATCTGCATGGGGCTGGGTCAAAACAGCAGTTCCCGGCTGGCCAAGGTAACCTCTGCAGTGCTCGGCTCTCTGTCCCCAGGAGTTGAGCATGACCAAGAGGGTTGATGGGCTCCTGTTTGTCATATATCTCTCTTCCGAAGCCTGGAAGGGGTCAAGACAGTGGCCAAAACATCCAGCAGGTCAAGACAGATAGAAGAATTCCGTTCTACGAGGCAAAGAAACTGGTGCTCGGCAGTCAGTCTCAACCAGATTTGTCATACTCTGCTGCTGTTAGAAAGGTCCAGACAGTGTCAGTGTCTTGTTAGACGGAATCATTTATTTTTTCTAAATGTACGCAAGAAACATCCACATGTGGATCAGGAAAACCTGTAAGAAAATCAGCAGTACCTCTGTATAAAACAGCGCCCTCGGCAGAGGTGTTAAACCCGGTACCTCCCAGTCTCTACAGCAGACAACAAAGTCTGCTGCTGAGCAGGCTGGCAAGCAGACCCCTCCAAGATCCTCCCAGCCTCGCTCCCCTGGGAAAGATGAAAACAGAAAACCGGCTAATCCCCCTAAAAGATCCTGGAGCCTATCCAAAATCCCTAGAGGGGAAAAGTGTGCAGGTGACAGAGGTTGATGGGCCCCCGTCTGCCTCTTCATCCTATACAAGGAAAAAGGGTCAGGAGAGAAAACTTCCTGCCCTCAAACAGACAGATATATCAACTGAAAATAAGTTGTCTCCTCTACAATCTGACGATGAGGAAGCAGAAGTGGAATGAGTTGGTCAACGTCTTCACTTCCTTGCCATGATGGAGTCAAAAATTTTCTATTGGAACATCCGAGGTCTCTTTTCCAATCTGGAGGAGTTACAGCTGCTTTGTCACAATCTGAAACCTGTTGTGGTAGCCCTGCAAGAAACTAAAATTCAGAACCAGAAGAATTTCGCTCTTTCCGGTTTTAATATTCTTTCAAAACCAGCACAACCTACTGCAGACGGAGTAACGGGAGGAGTCTCGGTACTCATCCACAAGTCTCTTTTATTCAGTCCTATTGATTTAGAGACTTCTGTTCAAGCTTTAGCCGCAAGAATAACTGCATAAAAGAGTAACAATGTGTTCTTTATGTTTACCACCATCTATCACAGTCACTCGACAAAAGCTGGTCAGCCTGATTAGAGAACTTCCACGACCTTTTTTGCTGTTAGACGATTTCAGTGGACACAGTCCTCTTTGGGATAGTGTGAAATCCTCATCCAGAGGTCTACTTCTTGAAGATGTCTTTTCAGAGCTGGATTTGTGTTGTGTGAATGATGGGTCTCCAGTTACCTCCATTCTTCCACACGTCCACTTTCATGTTTAGATTTGTCGATATGTGACCCCTCGTTGGTCTCGGACAATGAGTGGTCTGTCCATGATGATTTGCATCGAAGTGACGGGTTTTCCGGTTCACTTATAATCCATAACAACTGAAAACGCCTCTGTTCTAGAACATCTTAATCATAAAAAGGCCACATGGAATCTTTTTGCTGCAAATATTTTAAAGTCAGGACCCAGCAGAATCTTTAACTAACACTTTGACTAAGTCTGCAAAAACCTGTATTCCGATGTCTTGCAATAAACTCCAACTGCCCAAAAGACCTTGGTTAATTCAGGCTGCCAACAAATCTGAAGTGAACGCAAACGAGCTCAGCGTCAGGTATTCCAGAGTCCTTCAGCTCCCAATGCTCAAGCCCATCAAAAACTCCATGCCAAAACGAGACACACTATCAAAGTCAGTAAACGTCTGTCTCGGAGAAACTTCAGCTCAAGGCTAACATCTAAAACATCCAAGAAGAAACTCTGGAACACCATCAAGAAAATCAAAGGGAAGAACACCAACCGAACAGTTCATCACCTAAAACTTGCCAGTGCTTTGATAACTGACAAACAAGCTGTTACCAATTTGCTGGCCTCCACCATTGAACAGAACCCATCATCCTCAATTAAATCTTCAACCTTTTAAAAAAAAAAAAAACAGACAAAAATCTTCATAAAATTGTACTGAAATGTACAACCTACCGTTTTAAACTGATAAACTGAAATCAGCTCTGCAAACCTCTGCCCGATGGTGCGTAGTGGTAGAGCGTTTCCTGCTGCACCCGTGTCAATTATGTCAATTTCACTTTGCGTGTTCCTTTCTTTTGGGGCAGTCTTACGCTGAGATTTGTGAGATTTCTTTGTGAACAAACTGACTTAAGATTTGACCACAGTCATATTGCTTATGATCGCTGGCTTCATTTGTGTCAGATTTTTCAACTCATTCACTTTCCCATGATGTATTGATCCTCCTGATTGTCCTTTCTTTTGCTGATATTTTAACTGTTTTGTGTTGCGACATATGACTTTCCGGTGGTTTTTCTGACCGCAAGCTCTGAAGGTGTCTCCAAAAGCCGGACATTTTGGAGGCACATGAGACAGCCCACAGTTGCTGCAGCGTAATTTGAAATGTTGTGCATTAACGTTGAGAGGGGTTGTCGCCATTGCTTGTAGTTTGCTTTTGCCCTCCATAATGGCTTCGAATCTTCGACCTTAAGTCGCAGTATCTTTGAGTCTGTATCCTTTTTCTTTACGCAGAAGCTCTCTTTGGAAGGGTTCAACTGGAGTGGAGGCAATGACTAATTGAATGGTTCTTTCCTCCTGTTTTTTTCCCGTCAAACTGGCATTTGAGTGCTGTGGTTCAAGCTCTGGTGCAGGACTCATCAAGGCTTTCGTTTTTTGCTTGCCTCACGTTCATCAACTGTAGTCTGTGAACCCTAAAGTTATGTTGACCTGAAGATGAGATTCGAGAAATTCCCAGAGTTTGGATGGGTGTTTTTTTGGGTTTTTTTTGTCATTTTCTGAGAGACCACACGCCTGGATACGTTTGATTCCTTCAGCACCTAGTCCTCTCAAAATTTTCAAGGCTTGCTTCTCTCCTCGCATAAGGCCTTCATTTCCAAGAAGTATGTCATTGTCTGTTTGAAAATTCCTAGCGCTTCAGCTAGGTTATCATCACTCCAGTTCATTACTGGAATCTTACGTGTGGAATTATCCTACTGCTGCTACTATGAAACAAGATACCGTTGTGCGTTGTTTACTTCATGTTCCCAGCGTTGACTGTTTGTAGCTTTATATCGGAAGTTACACAATTGTCATGGAGATTGTTGTCAACATGAAGCAAGGGAGTTAACCCGGACTAACTCTTGTCGCCGATTCCAATACTACAACAATAAATCTACAGAGAATCCGTCAATTTGAGAAGTAAACTTCGGAACTGGAGGTCTCTGCAAAAGACGGGCCAATATGAACCACCTTTCTCTAATTCTATACGTTTTCGACGAACGTACGAATTTATTACTAAGCCCATCTAATAAACGTGTGGGTGACCATGGAGACGAGATACAAATGACGCATTTTTTCATGACGATGTTACCCAATGTTGGCGAATAATGTATGTCAAATCAGGGTTAGCATTATCATTAAAAAAAAAAAAAGCTAACTCTCGTTGAACAGAACCGATGTGTCATTTAAAATTGTAGCCCATGAGTTCAAGAACATGTCTGTTTCTGAAGAGGTATGTATAGCGATTCAGTTTAGCGCTCCTACTGAGAAGAGAGAAGACTGGGATTTCCGTTTTCACATGTATGTTCCCTTGTAGTGCGTTTTTGGCGTTCTCTCTAACTTGTTCATCTTGTGGGTCTGGTCGTCCATCAAGTCGCCAACCTCTTGCAAAGTGTACCTCTTTAAAGCGTTGGCTGTAGCAGCATCATAACAGAGGAGTAAATTAGCTGGTAACATTTAACAAAAAGAAGCTCATGTATACAGGGAGGGTCATACGAAAGGTGTTTTTTTTCCCGCAGGGAAGGAAGCACTTGGTCTCAGAGACCTTAATACGGAAGGGATATTTTCCCGCGCTAACACCACTAACGACCGCACACACACACACACACACACGCACACCGACCACCAACACTCTCTCTCTCTCTCTCTCTCTCTCTCTCTCTCTCTCTCTCTCTCTCTCTCTCTCTCTCTCTCTCTGTCACGTTTGAGCAGGCAAGCCTATGATATGTTTTTACAATTGGAAAAAGGTAAAGAATTCTGGGCTCATAAAGTAAAGAAAATCCTTTCAGAACAGGGTTTGGAAATCGTGTGGATGACCCTGGAAGTAGGAAATGAGTAACGGCTCATTGCAGAATGTAGAGACAGGCTTATTTGTTCTTTTAAACAAAATTGGCACGCAGACGTGGAAAGTGAAGTATCGCTGGTTTTTTTCATTTACAGATGTGTTTCCTTCTTAAAAGTTTCTTAATGTTACAACAGATATGGCACAGAATAAACTGCGCAAGATTCAGGTTGATAACTTTAGTTTAAATGCAAACAAAAGATGGTTTGAATGTGGAACATCCACAGAATCACCTTATCCTGCATGTCCTGCATGCACATTATTGACAAAGAAGAACACTATTTCTTCCACTGTACTGCATACAATTAATTGCAGACAAATTGTTCATTTTTCCAGTTCGACACAGCTAAGAGACAAGATGTTGCTGTCGTGTTAACATCGGAAGACGAACTTGTAATCAACCCAGTTGCGAAATTCATCGCAGAAGCACCGAAAATTAGACAGATGAAGGATAGTCAAAATTAGGATACTGCATTATATGAGATACATGAAAGAATAATATAATTCATCGCATGTGGAGGAGATCAGTAAGATGCAACATCATCATTCGACTGGGTGGATGGTCGAGTCAGTCTTACATTTTCCGGTTTTTTCTTTCTTTCTTTCTAATCTTACTGTATTACTCCTGTGTGTGGGGACATATGGAGATGTAAGGAGTTTGTGTGTTTTTGTGAACCTTTGGTTTGATACTCACTTGGAAGGAAGACGTAAATGTTATTATTCTGTTACCCCATTCTCCTTGTCAAAAACCTCTTTGCTAATGACAATAAGATATCAAAGTGTCAAGTCTCTCTCTCTCTCTCTCTCTCTCCTCTCTCTCTCTCTCTCTCTCTCTCTTCTCTCTCTCTCGTTTTTTTATTTGTAAATGAATTAGCTTTGGAAATTATCGAGAAGGGAAAACATGGTGTTTCATTTGATTTCATTGAAATATTCATTCTACTTTTTGCAGACGATATCATTTTGCTGTCTGAAAATGTTTAGGGCTTCAAAACCAGTTCAACAACTTGTACTCAGCAGCGCACAGATTGCATCTTAAAGCAAACATGGACAAAACAAACATTATGGGTTTATGTTTTTTTCTTAAAAAAAAACTAAGTTTTTAGTGTGCCTGCCAATATCTTTTGGGCAAAGGGAAGCGAGCTATTATGACTATTCTAAGTTGTCGTATAAGTTTAAAAACGAGGTAGTGAAACTATTTTTCAGGATGTTTGATACCCAGGTCCAGCCTATAGTCCAGTGTGGCGCTAAGATTTTGGGGTTTGGAGAAAGGACACGACATAGAGAAATTGCACTTATTTGCTATGAAACGGTTTTGAATGTCGATGGGCGTACCCCAGATGACTTGTGTGGAGAACTTGGTAGATTCCCTATCTATTTGAATTCATCTATACAATGTGTAAGATACTGGCTTAAGCTGTTACGTATGGAGGAACATAGACTACCAGCAAAAACTTATAAAACATTGTTTGACCTGGATATGAGAGGGAAAACTACGTGGACATCGGCCATTCGTAAATGTATATGCGATTATGGTTTTTCGCTTGCATGGTTAGAACAAGGGGTTGGCTGTGTCAGCAGTTTCCTGGCTTGTTTCAAGCAACAAATAATAGATTGCAGATGGCACGACTGGGATAGCCATATTCAAAGCAGCGATTTATTTTGATTATTCAGACTGCTGAAAAGTAATCATTTAGTAGAAGCAGAAGCTTATCTGACCGTGAACTTGAATAGATTTTTCAGGTCTGAACTAACAAAATTCAGATTTGGTGTTTCGGATATTGCTGTGTATTGTCAACGATATAATGTCCATACAGAAAGGGATTTGTTGTGTTCATTCTGTAAATCTGGTAGGGAAGATGAACTTCATTTTGTATTCTTATGTCCTGTTCTGGTTGATCTGTGACAAAAAAACTTATTTCGTTAAAATATCATTGACGTCCAGCACTGTTCAAATTAGTCTGTCGTCTGTCGTCAAAATATTATAACGTTACAAGGAATCTTGCTTTGCATCTGTACAAGTCATGTAAAAGAAGGAATGATTTGACCTAAGTAAATTGCATGTGTTGAGAATGTTTATATTTTTGTGATAAATTAATATACCTTGTTTAATTATGTTCTTTATTACTCACCCTCTTTAAATGGGGCTGTGGCCTTTTCTTGAATAAATCATTGTTATCATTATCGTTATCGTGATCTCTCCGCTACTACTACTACTACTTTTACTACTACTACCACCACCACCCACCACCACCACGACCATCACCACCACTACTACTACTGCTATAACTACAACTACCATTACTACTACTTCTTTTTTTCTATCCCATTTTCTGTGTCACCTTAGTGGCAGTGCACCCACGCCGCTCATTCCGACACCCCTCCACAGCCACAGCCTTGTCAGTCTCGCCACAGCCCCGTCACCGGCAATCCACAGGGAGCAGTCAATATCAAGTCGTCAAGAGACAACCAACAGGAGGAGACACTGCACTGCTGCCGAGTCACTTTGGTGGTGTTCAGTGGCGCCTGTTCTGATCCAACATATGCAGGACACCAGCTACTAGGTCGGGGAAGACAAATCCCACATGACTCAGATGGGAATCAAACCCACGCTCTTCAGCTGGGTGTCCGCGAAGCCAACCACTTCGCCACGACGGCTGGTACTACTACTACTACTACTACTACTACTACTACTACTACTACTACTACTGCTACAACACACACACACACACACACACACACACACACCACACACACACACACACACACACACACACACACTAATGCACATGCATATATGCTAAAGATAAGCGAGGGGGGAGGGAGGGGGGAGATGAATGGAACGAGGATGGTCCATATCAGCTTTGGCAATGGCCTCTATTGCTCTCATAGGCGAGCAATATGGACCACTTGACAAAGTTTCTTTCTAATCGTTTTTAGTCGTTTTTCTTAAAACAAGTCTAAGAAATGTACTCTGAACTTTTACCAAATCATTCACAAAGTAGATCGCTATCAATATACAGAGATTCCGTCAGTTTGAGGAGTAAACTTTGGAACTGGAGGTCTCTGCAAAAACTAGCCAATATGAATCACCTTTCTCTAATTCTATACATTTTCGACGAACATACGAATTCATTACTAAGCCCATCTAATAAACGTGTAGGTGACTATGGAAACGAGATACAAATGACGCACTTTTTCATGACGTTTGTTAAGCAATCTTAATGAATAATGGATGTCAAATCAGGGTTGGCGTTATCATTAAGAAACTAACTCCCAGTGAACAGAACCAATGGAGTTTGTGCGGTGTTAGTGTAGCCCAAATGCTCAAAAACATGTCTGTCTCTGAAGAGGTGTGTATAACGCTTCAGTTTAGCTCACCTGCTAAGACCACTGAACACAAACACTGGGATTTCGCTTTTCAAGTCTTCGTTCCCTTGTGCGTTTTTGGCGTTCTCTCTAACCTGTTCATCTTGTGGGTCTGGTCGTCTATCAAGTCGCCAGTCCCCTGCACAGTGTACCTCTTTAAAGCGTTGGCTGTAGCAGATTTACTTTATCTTGTGTGCTTCCTCCCGGCTGTTTCTCACCTTCCTCACGACTTTCTCCTTAGCCTGTGCATCCGTATCATGTGTTATGGGAATCGCATCCTTGGGATTTACATCACCTTGATGATGGCGGTCGTTCGATGTATCCAGCTGTTTTTTCCTTTACGAGCACCGAAGCTTTTGTCTCCATTTCGAATGAAGATTATTATGGCTTGCTTAGTCATCTTTTCTTTAGTGCTCCGAACCCTCATTTCCATCCGGAAACTTTTCTTATGTAAAATGGAGGCTAAAGTTATTGCCATAACGCTGGGGAGAGGCATGGGATTAATGGCGCCAGCCCTGCTTCAGAACGTGTTGATGGTGGTCATTGTGTGGAAATTACTGCAGGTCTCTCGAAAAACAGTACCTGCAATGGAACTTAATGTCCCACAGATAATCGAGCAAGACAAGACAGCTTCCAATCAACTACGGAGAACTCAACACTACACCATGGAATTTCAAGCAGGTCCAAGTCAAACTAGTCGACAGACATGGTGCAGGAATCTGAACGACAGAGAGACGGCGCCAGGAGACAAATCCTCGGAACTAAAATACACGTTCCAATCTCACTAAGATATCTAGAGAGTGAAACCATGCTGAACTCGGGACTCCAGGAAAGTCTGGAATCAAGAACCATATTCCAAGGATTCAAAGAACCATCAGAGCTATACTCAGGAATTCACACTCCCACGACTAAGGACTCCAGACATCTTAAATTCCACCACCAAGTAGTATGTATTGTATTTGCCATATGCTTTACCACCTTTGTCGCGGACGTTATCTGCGCCATTATTTCAAACCTTCATTTCCAGAAAACTTTAATTTCATCTGACGGTCCGACAATCTTCTGCGATATATTTGTTGTTTTGAACAGTTGTATTAACATAGTCTTCTATATGTACATTGGCCATTTTTGTGCTGCTTTTGAGCTAAAATTAGCCAAATGTCTTCTTAGGGCACGTTTCTGCTTGCTATATGAATAACTGTCACCAGGCTCTTTGATTCTATAGAAGTCAACAAACTTTTGATCATATAAACACTAATACGAAACATAATGTGGAGGCTATGTGTTCAACACAACTGAAAAAATGCTTCGACGTCATCGCAATATTTCGATTTGAAAATAAAAGAGTTCATGCTGAAGGAAAATCATTTATCTGTGATTTAGTGGCTAGGGGAATGGGTGTAACACGCTGAACACACTACCATGCCCCAAACACTGCCATAGTGCTTACAGCGTATGCTCCGAACACTCTGAAGTAGTTTTCGCCTATGCTATAAAGACTATCTCATGCCGTAAGAATTCTTAGCTATGAAGCAAAATACACTAGCCCTTGCTTCACCGAATCAGCAGATCAATAGAGTTTGTTTAGACTTTCCACAATAATTTGGATAAAGTAATGTCAAGCTCAGCAACGTCTATACTTTAAAATTTTTGAAGCGCGTTTTTGGTTCTTTAGTTTAAACATTCCGAGCCTTTTTTTTTAAGGTGGAAAAAAATAAAGCGATTTCTCCACATGATCACTTCAGCTTGCAAAAGTTGGTACAAATTGTTCTTCTTTCCGTACTCTATTATAGATTCATCTGAAGGTATTTTCTGTTTGAATGCTGTTTGAATGTGTAATGTTTGCCGCTTGAAGGTATTGTAATCTGCATGGGCTATAGTAGTAGATATATGCATATACTGTAATGACAGTCGTATTTGTTGCATACGCCACAGGTACTAGCTGTCTTGGAAATGGTTGTTCTTCACGCGTGTATAATGCTGGCGTGGTCTACCGCCAGCAGAAAGGCTGTCAGTGACTCTGATCATTCCTATGTAAGATACTTCAAGAACATTGCTCATGGAGTTCAATCTTTGATTTGAGTGTCTTCTGCCTCGAATACGAAAGTTACGCAATAAATCTAAAGACCACTCACACACACACACACACACACACACACACACACACACACACACACACACAGAGAGAGAGAGAGAGAGAGAGAGAGAGAGAGAGAGAGAGAGAGAGAGAGAGAGGACACACACACCAACACATACACACGCGCGCACGCTTGCGCTCACACACACACACACACACACACACACACACACACAGCACCACAGCCACACACGCACACGCGCGCGCACGCGCGATGTTTTGTGTGTGTGTGTGTGTCTGCTTTTTTTTTTTTTTCTCCCAAAACAAAACCCGGCAAAATGATGTCACACTGACACCAGGCGTATTGTTTTAAAACATTTCAGGTGCATGCTTGTTTTGTGCCTTGTTCCTTTCCTTTCAAATGCATGTGAACATGAACTGATTTATTTTGTAATGTGTGTATGGTGACGAGGGAAAGAGAGAGTATTTAGACATTGAGAATAACATAGAGAATGTATTATTTCAAATCGGCTCAGGAATGTGTAAGTTGGGGAGGCACGACAATTTCAGTCTCACAGTTTCTATTCTTATACATTTTCATACTTAGTGGGAGACATTTTTTCCGTTCATACTCTGTTATGAATGGTGGAAGAATAAATGTTCCTAAACCTTAGGCTAAGGTTTCGGTCTCAAGCGCTCATTTATTGTGTACAGAGCATACCATGTTGAATTGTGTTTGACAATATGTTCTAGTTCTAATCTGATAGTATTTGTCGACACTGAAAATAGTACTACTGTTACAAATCATTATACTGATTGTCAACAGTTTAAGAGCAGTTCTAGTGTCATTATTACAATACTTGTCAACGCTAATGACTAGTTCTAGTTGTATTGTTATAATACTTCTCGACATTGATCAGAGGATCCTTACCTGATGAAACAGGAGACATCAGATGACCCTGTATGTCTTCTCTGTCAGGACAAACAAACGGTGAAACATGTCTGGAGTTCTTACAAATCTGCGCTAACCCAGGGAAGGCACATTGAATAATGTAAAAGTACACCATTTCAAGAGAAATCTCAATGCAGAAAATTGCGAAACGTTGACTAAAACCTATGGCTCATCTTACATTTCAGGCCCTCTTTAACGAAATTGCAGGAACTCCGAAAACACGTTTTGAGGTGCTAAACCAACTAGAAAATGTGATCAGAATGGATTAAGTTTTAATAGTGTTACGGATCCTGACATAGCTCTTTGAATCTACGGTATTGTGATCCATGTTTCAAGCTGTTATGCAGAGTAAAATATGAAGATGAAAATTGGGATGCTGTCATTGGCGGCCAGAGAGTATTTTGCTTAGAGGATCGACACTGCTCTACTCTCATCCTGCATGATACTGCCCCTATTCAGTAGTGCTCCAGCTCGACATTCTCCTCTGCTCGATATTCCCCCAGTCCGTGCCTTTTCCATAGAAAGACTTTCGTCAAGGCCCACCAGCCCCACCCCATCCCCTATACCCCGGCTACATCAAAGCGACTTTCGGTTAAAATGTATTGGTTAGTTTGTTTTCATAGAGAAAAGCCAGATCACGCTGAGGGAAAATTCAGCATTACGAGGCTGGCAAGATTTGACAAAAAGAAGCTCGTGTATTTAGGGAGGGAGGGTCATACCAAAGTAATTTTTTTTCCGCAGGGAAGAAAGCTTTTGGTTTCAGGGAGCTTGATACGGGAGGGTTATTTTCCTGCACTAACACCATTAACGACCACGCGTGCGCGCGTGCACGCACGCACGCACGCACGCACGCACACACACACACACACACACACACACACACACACACACACACACACACACACACACACGTACACACACACGCTCTCTCCTCTCTCTCTCTCTCTCTCTCTCTCTCTCTCTCACTCTCTTTCTCTCTCTGTCTCTGTTCTCTGTCTCTGTCTCTGTCTCTGTTCAGTCTCTGTCTCTCTCTCTTCTCTTCTCTTCTCAGTCTCTCTCTCTCTCTCTCTACATGGACAATGGCCTTCTGATTAAAGTATTCATTCATTCTTTCATTCATTCGTTTTCTCTCTCTTCTTCTCTCATTGTCTCTCTCTGTCTCTGCTCTCTCTCTCGTCTCTCTTCTCTCTCTTCTCTCTCTTCTCTCTCTGTCTCTCTCTCTCTTCTCGTCCAATATCACAATTTTGTGAAAAGAGGTCAAATAAGAGAACTGCTGCTGCTGCTACTGCTGCTTTTACCGCTGCTACTACTACTACTACACACGCACACAGGCGCGCGCGCGCGCACATACACACACACTCGTGCTCGCGCGCGTACGCACATACGCTAGAGACTAGCGAGGGAAGAGGGAGATGGAACGGGGGCAGGAGGAGGGAGGGGGGGGGGGGGATATCGAGCCGTGGATTAATGAAAATAGTGGGTATCAAACTGACCCAGACGACGCCATCACTTGCTAGTTCTCTGCACTACTTTTACAAAAATAACAGCGGAAATCGCTTGTCAGCCGATTTTTCACCAAAACTGATTCGGCTTACGAAAAGCAGATAATCTACAGAAAATACTTGAAGACATTTTTTTTCCTTCTGGAAATCTCTTAGTTAAAATGTGAAGAAATGCTGAGCTCAGAGAGATCGCGTTCCTAAACAGGCCTACCGGAGAAAGGCCTAGAAGCCTACAAGCCTGAATTCATTGCGTTTTATAGGCCTAGAAGCCTACAAGCCTGAACACGTTGCGTTTTATAGGCCAAGAAACCTACAAGCCTGAACACAATGTGTTTTAACGAAAACCTCCGGTGTCAGATAACTGAGCACTGGGCATATGAAAAACGTTCTCGTTTTTTCGAACGGGTCAACCTCTCTAAACTATTCGTTTTATATTTGGTCATGTTTGGAGTGTGTTTTCGGCGAACGTACACACTGTACTCGGACTTCAAGACCATCGGATTCAGGAGCTGTTCTCCGTGGAAACGACACACTACAAATGACGCAGATTCTCATGACGTGAGTTAACATCAGCGAACACAGGATGTGAAATCAAGACTGTTGATATTATTATGAAGAAACTAACTTTCAATGGACACTAATCTGGATGTCATTTAAACGTATGCCCATGAGTTCAATAGTATGTATGCATCTAATTGGAATGTAAAGGAGATCAGGTTTGAGCTTCTAAAGTGACGAAAAAAGACCTGGTTTTTTTTTTTTTTTTTTTTTTTTCGCTTCGAAATCTATCTTCCTTTGTATGTCGCTGGCATTAATGTATGCATCTAATATGGAATGTAAAGCAGATCAGATCAGAGCTGGTAGAGTGAGGAAAAAAGATCTGTTTTTTCGCTTTGAGATCTGTCTTCCTTTGTGCGTTGTTGGCATAATCTCTGACGTGTTCATCGTGTGGATCTGGTCGTCCATCAAGTCGCCAGTCTCCTGCATAGTGTACTTGATACTTGATTCTTGCGGTGTAGAAGGCCCATAATGGCCTGTTCACCGTTCCAAGAAAAAGAAATCACTAGACTGTGTGTGGCATGCGTGGCACAGCCTAGTGGTAGCATTCTGGGTCGTAGAGAGTCGGTGCATTCCCACAGTGCGCATCCAGTCTGTTTTTGAACGCGCTGACGGATGGGGCGGTTACAACATTGTCCGGAGGGCTATTCCAGACTGTGACGACACGCTGGGAGAAGTAACCAGCATGTGTGTTCAGCCAGCAGTGTCCCTTGGCCAGCTTAAGACTGTTTCCCGGGTATCCTTGCCTTGGAAGAGGGGGAGCACTGGTTGATCTGTGTCATAAATCCTGTGGACGTATTTGTATACGTTGAT
>CM065723.1:41630202-41642702 GCA_033310375.1 Conus canariensis | reverse complement strand
TCGGCCGGGTACTTTCTGAGATATTCCATAAAGAAGAAAAACCGTTACAGCCGTTAGTAACCGCTATAACTGGGTAAACTAAAACATCGGGCATCATCCGTGACCCATATTGAACATATCTGCTAATATTCACAAAGATCGGCCAAGTATTTTCTGAGATATTCCATAAAGAAGAAAAACCGTTACAGGCCGTTATAGCCGTTAGTAACGACTATAATGGTAAATTAAAACATCGGGCATCATCCGTGACCCGTGATGAACATACCTACAAATTTTCACAAAGATCGGCCCAGTAGTTTTGTCTGGAGCGAGTGGAACTCATTTTGACCACGGACGGACAGAGAGACAGACAGACAGACAGACACAGAGAAGAGAGAGAGAAGAGAGAGAGAGAGAGAGAGAGAGAGAGAGAGAGAGAGAGAGAGAGCATTTCTTCGTTCCCATTCTAAAGTACTCCCTATTCTGATGAAGAACACAAATGGTTGGTTGACTGCAGGACCTGGATCAATGAAACAACTTGCCTGGGTTATGGTAGCAGGTCCTTGAGGAAGAGGTGGATGAGGGCGCTTCGGTTTGAAACCTTCTTGGCTCGGAGGGACAAGTGGGAATGGGTGACAGTGGGCAGGGAGAAATGGGGAAGTGAGGAAGTGAGCACTGCCAAAAAGCTGGAAAGTGAATACTGCTAGAAGATGAAAAGTGTTCAGCAAGGATTGAGGGGGAAGGAAGGAGAGAGTTGGGAGGGATGAGGGGGGGGGGGGGTATAGAAGGAGAGGGCAGGGTGGGGAAGAAGAGAGAAATGGGTCAAGAACAGAAGGACTGGGGGGGGGGGGATAAAGTAAATAAAAATAGTAATAATAATGTTAAGATAAGTAAGAACAAAGGGCTGTTATGGAGGAAAGTCAGTGTTTGATATTGATTCCATTTGGGTGGATAGTGCCAAGTTTGTGAATAAGGAGGGACTCTTGTTCTTTATGTCTTATAGAGGAAGATGAATTTTGCCAGACTGCAGCAATCTGCATGTGGGAGAGGTTGTGGCCGGAAGAGCAGAAATGGTTTGCAATTGGTGTATTGTAACCGAGACGGACTGCTCGTAGGTGTTCAGTGAAACGGTCGTTAAGGGTTCTGTAGGTTTCTCCAACATACAAGAGGCCACAGAAGGAGCAAGAAAGAATGTAAACTACATTGCGGGACTGACAAGTGAAAGGGTTGCGTATGGAAATTTTGCCTGAGGGGCCACAGATGGTTGTAGAAGAGTTTAGGTGAGGACAGGTTTTGCATTTGGGTTGCTTGCATGGAGAATTGCCAGGTGGTGAGACTGTGTTTGTGGACAATTTTGAATGCACAAGAAGATCTCTGAGGTTGGTGTCACGTTTGTAGGCAACTAGTGGAGGCTGGGTGAAAATGTGTTTCAGGGAAGGATCAGTCTGCAGAATGTGGTAGTTCTTCATAAGGATGTTTTTGATGGCGAGGTTGTGAGGATGGAAGGTGATAGCAAGAACAGGCCTGTCGTCTGATGAAGGAGTGATCTTTTGCTTAAGAGCGGTGTTTCTGGGAATTCTAGAGGCCTTTTGTAGGGCTTCTTGGCAAATGGGTTCAGGGTATCCACGTTCAAGGAAAAATGAGATCATCAGGGTAGATTGTTTGGCGAAATCGTCATCATCGCTGCAGATGCGTCGCAAACGAAGTAGTTGAGAGAAAGGAATGCTTGTTTTGGTGGAAGCAGGGTGACTGGAGGAGTACAGAAGGTATGAATGCGAGTCGGTGGGTTTGTAATGAACAGATGTGGTGAGGTAGGGTGAGTTGGGACAGATAGAGATTTTGATGTCAAGGAAGGAAATGGTAGTCTGAGTGATTTCAAAAGTGAATCTAAGAGCTGGATGAAATCCACTGACGAAGTCAATGAAGTTTTTCAGATCTTGGATTGGACAGGAGGCTGCACCGAGGCAATCGTCAAGACTTGCATTGTCGCATTCTTGCACTTCTGGAAGAACTGGGAGTACAAAAACCACCGGACGTCTGGATCCACGATAGCGTAGCTGCATAATGCGAAGCTTACCTCCCTTGTCATTCTCAACCAAAATTACGACAGCAAGTAGACGACCGTGTGAACAGTGGCAGCAAAATCACGCAGTTTGCATTACGACGTCAATTATTTTCGGACTGTTATTTCACATTGAAGTCACTCAAAACCGCAATAATGAAATCATAAATATGGAAGACACCAGAAGTGCAAGAATGCGACAATGCAAGTGGATTTCTTCATGTAGCCGGTTCAAATGTGCTAAGCCATTTGTGATGTTTGTTGAAGGGCCTGAGCCTAATTATCAACAAGGCCACAACGATGCTTAGATCTAGCTCAAAATCTCACAGAGTCCGCTTTAAAGAAAGCAACTGTGGTTAATTAATGAGGCTACTGAAACAATGTCCGAGCAATGGTCTGACATTGAGGTCGTCGAGTTTGTGTCGTCTGCTCGGCTGCGAAAAGAGTCGAGTTTATATCCGGCTGTGTGGCTGATTTGCCGGATAGAAAGAAACTGGATCTGTGAGAGAATAGTTTGAGACCATGACGACTGTAAGTATCCATGTGATAAATGGGTGTACGTGCATCGAATTGTATGTCTTGCTATGACAAATTGCTTCCTCTTTCAGTCTGTCTACTTTTTTTTATTTTTGCGTCTTCCAAGAGCTGTCTGAAACTGCTTGTCAAAAGCTCTTAAGTGAATAATCAGTTTAGTATGTTTGGTATCAATGTTAACGTAACAGGCGTCTCCATGTTCATTTTTTTCGGCTTTCTCATTTACTATATGGAGGGTGATGTCGTGCAAGCAAGTTCGCGCGTGCACGCGCGCTCGCGCGTGTGTGTAAGTGTGTGTGCATATTGTTCATGTGCGCCAGAATTCAGTATGTATATTGTGCTTTCTATTCAATTCGTTTTGTCACGGTTTTCAAAGAAAGGAACTGAAAGTTATAGATTTGTAAAGTTACTTTCATTTTAATGAAAAAAAAAAGCATGAATGAAGTTAATTACAAACTACATCTTTAACTTCTTCGAAGAATCTTTGAACAGCATAGCCAGATTTTTAAAAAGAAAGAAAAAAAATCTCAATTTCGACGTAATCCACCGTTTGTAAACCACCTGTGGGAAACATGAAACTGCATGAAAATAAATGAACAAAAAGATATATTGCCGATTTCAGCGTTAAAAACACAGTGCTGATGATGCTTTGAGCATGCTCGAAAGGAAAATCCGACATCTTACGAAAATTAAGTACATCGGCTCTCACATCTCTCTACCACCAATTCCAAAACAAATGCTGCAGTGTGCGCGCGCGTGTGTGTGTGTGAGCATGCGTGCGTGCGTGCATTCGTCTGTGTGTGTTGATACATTCTTGTGTAAAATATCATGAAACGGGAATTAATGATAGAGAGGGGAATAACAGCCTGGGATCTTTGGCTTTCATACCAGTGTGTGTGTGTGTGTGTGTGTGTGTGTGTGTGTGTGTGTGTGTGACTTCTCACAGGTAAGAATAATATCACCACACTGTTTCGTTTTGCTGTTTTAGGCGTGCGTGCGTGCGCGCGCGCGCGCGTTTGTGTGACTTCTCACAGATTAGAATAATATCACCACACTGTTTCGTTTTGCTATTTCAGGCGTGCGTGCGTGCACGCGCGCGCGCCTTTGTGTGACTTCTCACATATAAGAATGATATAACAACACTGAATGTTGCGCTTTGCTGTTCTAGGTGTGCCAGCGTGTGCGTGCGCGCGCGCTCGTGTGTGTGTGTGTCCAGTCGAAGGAGAATGGAAAGCGGAGGGTTTTTAGCTTGGCGTGTGCTTTTCTCTCTCTCTCTCTCTCTCTCTCTCTCTCTCTCTCTCTCTCTCTCTCTCTCTCTCTCTCTCCTTCAGACAATGTGAGTCCTTGCTTCGGAGAAACTTATCCATCATTCCATCATTACCTGCATATACAAGAAGACTGTGTGTAGGTGATTCATGCAGCTTCACAAGAGAGAGAGAGAGAGAGAGAGAGATAGAGAGAGAGAGAGAGAGAGAGAGAGAGAGAGAGAGAGAGAGTAAAATGTAGTGAAATATGCGAATGCTTTGACTGCTACAGCAGATACGATGAGGGCAGCGGCTTCTGTCGCAGAGTCAGCTGAATCAAGTGACTGTGACGATGAAGAAGTCGGTGAAGGCTGTTTGGATAATCCCAGCGTGTGGATTATGGTGACATCCGGCCTGAAGGTATGTTCTTTCCAATCAGTTTTCTTGAATTGTGACTTGCATTTGATAACATAATGGTGAAAAAAATAATCCATCTGTGGCGTTTGAATGAATATGTTTTTTGGTTTTTCTTCAAAATGGTGTATTCTCAGACTACCACAATTTTGAAATTATGTGACCGTAGATGATCTGTTAATATCCTTCTTTGAAAATCATGATTATGTATGCATCTGTTGCCTTTGCATTTAATTTACTGACTTGGGCATTAGAATCCTTAATCTGTCATCAAAAGGCACAGTCTTTAAAACGTAGTATCTTCATATTACTCAACATTTGTAGCCATGTGTTTACCTAATAAAAAATTAGCAGTACTATCAAAGTGTAAAGTCAAGTTTTACTCGCCAGGTTTGTTGTTTTCAATTTAAAAAAAAAATGAACAGGTGTTTTCGTTTCTTGACTAGCCCACCAACACGTGTCCCCGGTCTGAACTGCTCGCTTTGCATCCGTGTATTGATCTACGTGAGGAACTTTCTGAATGATTCCATCATCATTTTGATTTTTGTAGCCCGTCGAAATATTACGAAGTCTGCACCCCACTCCTCCCAATCAACCGCATGGACACTAAAAAGGGATCGTGTATTGCGGCACAAATTGTGGCCTCAGCATGACATGACTTGTTTCTGTAGTTGTTGCCGACGTAATCAGGGTTATAGAGGAAGGGAGGGGGGGGGGGGGGGGGGGGGGATTTGAAACCCCCTAGCGGTTAAACCTTGTATCCCGATAATACAGCCCATGAGAATGTAATAAATTGTGTTTGGACAGGAGATGCCATTACCTTTACGCTCCAACATATAAGGAGTATAAATTGAACCTACACGTGGGATAAATTGACGCTAATGTGTGCTGATGCACAGTGGTTGTTCAAAGGATTTAGAAAACATTATTGCTCACACGATTTAGCAAACAGAAACTATAATGTAAGATACTAGTACACAACGGATATAACTGATTAGATCGTATTCACTTCGCACACAACACACACACACACACACACACACACACACACACACACACACACACACACACACACACACACGCACCAAAACTAGAGTAAACTGAAGTTAGATTTTATAATAAACAGCACTAGAAACGACAGCATTCACAAGTATAATGAAATCATAACTGTCCATGATTTGGCTCAACAAACAAGCAAATAAATTAAGATAACGTCAATCTTCTAGTAACACTTGTTGATAAAAAGGAACCTGCCTCCTGTATTTGCCATCAAAATGACAAACAGAAGGAAAGAAAGACTAGAAGTTAAAGTCACCAGATTACTTGGTCTTTTTCCATGTTGGTATCAATACCAAGGAAAACTAAACCAGCAATGCCAAATGCACAACTTAAACTTGAACTTTACATCATTCGATCAGCCTGTAAGGCTGGTTCGTTCCATAGTTGCTTTTGCTTAGATCACATATGAAAAACTCGCCTTGGTTATCCTTGGCGCAAAGCACATGCCTTCACCTTTAACACCTGAGATTCTCACACTGAGTTATACGTTGTACTTCTGATTCGCGTTACAGAGACAGCGAGTTAGGGTATTCCTGACGTGTGTGTGTGTGTGTGTGTGTGTGTGTGTGTGTGTGTGTGTGTGTGTGTGTGTGTTGTGTTCAAAACACATCATTGAAATGGTATGATAAAAATTCAGAAGTTGAAACCAGTATTTAGCTTTCTTGATATGGTACGCCGAAGTGGGGAGTGATTGGTAGAGGAAGGGGAAGAAATGGAAAAGTTGGCGTGGAACGGTAATCTTGTTAATAACGTCGTGTGCATCTAGGCAAAGTGCATCTAGGCAAAGTAATACAGAAGAAAGGTGAAGACCCTGGATCCCATTCAGGCTAGGAACATACAAGCGGAGCCCAGTCAGTTAGCTGTGATGCTGTTCATTATTAGCGTTCTAAACGCCATGGAGAAAACAGTGCCTGAAAAGACAGGAAACGAACAGTATGTTTACAGCATGGTTATGACAGGTTTTGACCAAAGCGCTGATGTTATAGTCAATCTTATCCAAGTGCGCGGTTTAGCGTTGACTGTGTGTGTCAAACACATACAGCTTTATCTACAGGAGGTGAAAGTTAACACTTTAAACCAACTGCTCAACGGTACTGTTCTTGAACCTGGCCTGATAGAATGTACAAACAGTCCAAAATACCCGAACAAGGGAAGACAGCCCACTTTACTATCATCGTTTGGAAGACTATGTCAAAATGATTGATTCTTTGTTGTTCATCAAATGACAACCAAAACAATGAACATCACTGTAGCCAGCGTAGGCTTTGCTTTTCTCTTTTCACTCTTATGTTTTAATACCCTCATAGAATTCAGATAGTAGAATAACAATATAAATGCTCCATCGACGCTTTTTTTCCCTCGTCTGGGTGACGTCTTCAGTGTGCATATGAAGCAAGACTTACGAGTTCAAAATCCAGCCAATTGATGTTTCTTTGATATACGTAATAAAGTTTCGGACCAATCTCCAGGTTCAAATTCCCCCCATTTTCCTGCATGAAAGGTGAGGAAAAGGGAATGAGAGAGGCACACACGGACAGGCCCTTATACGTAACTCTGTTCAGTGGTACGAGAATGTGCTTTTCGGGAGAAATTGGGGGGGGGGGGGGGGGGGGGGGGGGGGGGGGCGATGCTACACTCGATCACCAGAACGATGAAACAACCAGATGCATTGTGAAAATGTCCGGTAAAATACGCAAGCATTGTTTTGGAATCAAAGCCATCATAAGAACCGAAACAGAGCACTCTATCAACTGAGCTAGACCATTGTCTCCCAGTCACCAGTCGGTATCTTCTGCATTATAAAATGTGCCTTCAAACAAAACCTGATGATGGCAGGTCAGGAAATACACCAAGAATAGGCTAATTACCATTGTTGAAAGCTTTCTTTATCAAAATCATCATTACATTTGTTTTTTCAACGAGTTCTGTTACTATTTAAAAACTGAAATCAGACAGACGGATGGACAGAATAATAAACACGAGTATTACGACACAAAATATGCTGGGGGCGACAAAATTTGTCAGGGCAACAATGCGTGCTTTAAGGGTTAATCGGGAATTTGTTGCTAGCGACAGTTTGTGCCTTCATGTCTGGTACAAAGTGTCACCTGCAACGATTCGCGCTGGGTGACAGTTTCTGCCGTTGCCATCTCAACAGATGGATATTAACTCATTGTGGATCTACCGTCCGGCAGACTTGAATCAGTCCCATACATATCAGATGGCTGTAGTGTGTGTGTGTGTGTGTGTGGGGGGGGGGGGGGGGGGGTGGTTCACTAAATGACTCTTACACACACACAAAAAAGCAAACACACACAAAAAACAAGTCAAACAAACAAACAAGTAAACGTAAAGAGAGATGGTAGTTGTTCTCGACTGCTTTTCATGAGAGAGATCGTTCAGTCAGTTGATATTACTGTATTCAGGGAAACAACATAATCAACTGAATGGAACCTCTTTTGTTGCGTATTCAACTAAGAGCCAGTTCAGTTGCTTTTCTGCTAATGTCCTACAGGCCCGAGTGAAAAGGCGATGTTCGGACATCTGCGAGAGGGTAATTTGTGTGTACTGCCAGAGTGATCCCGCCGTGTTCATGGGACAGATGCCACTGACAGGCACGCCTAGAGCAGTTTGGCCCCATCAGTCAGCTCAACAGGTCAGTCAGAGACAAAGAATGCCAAAATGTGTGAGAAACTCTGTGTGTGTGTGTGTGTGTGTGTGTGTGTGTGAGTGTGTGTGTGTGTGTGTGTGTGTGTGTGTGTGTGTGTGTGTGTGTGTGTGTGTGTGTCCTATGTGCATTTTAGATATTGATTTGTTAGAACTTGTAAAGCGCCCTGTAGCCTACATTGTTATAATGGGCGCTATAGAAGTTGTCAACATTATCATTGTTATTGTTGTTGCTATTCTTCTAGTTGTTATTATTATCATTATTATTATAAATATCATTATTATTATTATTATCATCATCATCATCATCATCATTATTTATAATCCCGACCTAGTTCTCCTGGCGAGCGCTGCAGATCAGTGATTTAGCTCTCTAGGTCTGTTTACTGAAAAACTGAGAAAAGGTAAAAGATGCTATCTTCCACATAATTTTTTTTTTCTTTCTGAACAGGCCTATTTAAATACAAAAGAAAAATCATTATTTTGCTGGACAAAAGAGACAAACAAACTGATTACAAGACAAAACACGACGCGTTTCCTTCTCTTCGGTCAAACGACATTCGGGACAATAAAAACGAAGAACGAGCAATAGCTATCTTCTCATATTGGGCGCAAAACGGACGTTGAATGAAAACAAGGCTGCTGGGAAGAAGACAATGCAAGTTAATAATAATAATAAATAATAATGATACTACTACTACTACTACTACTACTACTACTACTACTAATGATGATGATGATGATGATGAAGATGATCAAAAATCTTAATTTTTGTAAGAAAATGACGATAGTAGTTGTAAAATTATCGGACCAGTTTCTCAATATCTGTAAGTAAACATTGTGGCTGATTCAAACAGGCGAGTGAGCCCAACGAATTTTTTTTTTTTCTTTTTCTTTTTTTTTTTTTTTTTTTTTAACTCGAATATGACATCAAGCCTAGGTGATGAACGACGTTGTTTCCATGGAGACGACAAAAAGTGACGCAACTTCTTATGACGCATTTTAACATTAAATCCTTGCGAACACAGGATAAATCGGTATCGGCATTGTCACTACGAAATGAATCTTAAGTGGACAAAACAGACTGCCAGTATTATGAGTACGCTTCGTAATGATAACCTACGATTTCAGCGACGTGGATAAACCTGAAGTGAAATGTTTCGCGGGTCGATGTGACGGGCTTATCTTACTTCTCTTTCACGCCTACCTCGCCTTCAGCTGTTTCGGCATCATATCTAACGTGCTGATCTTGTGGATCTGGTCGTCCGCCAAATGGCAGACCTACAGCACAGTGTATTTCTTCAAAGCGTTGGCTGTGGCGGATATATTTTTTCTTGTAGGGTACCTCGGGTCTCGTTTCCTCATAACTTCAGTCTTTGGCAATCTGTTCTTTGCCATCGTGAGTTTTGGGAATCGCACCCTTGGGGTTTATATCACTTTGATGTTGGCGGCCATTCGATGCATCCAGATTTTCGCACCTTTTCGAGCGCCGACGCTTCTGTCCACACATCGCTTGAAGAGTGCTCTGGGCTGTTTAGTAATATTTTCTTCAGCAAACCACGCACTCGTCGCCAGCCGGGACGTTTTCTTAGACAAACAGGACGGTACGTTAGGCCTACTGATTATAACACTGAAGAGAGGCGTGGGGCTGGTAGCCCCGGCCATTATTCAGAACGTGTTGATGGTGCTGGTTGTGTGGAAACTACAGCGGATTTATAGAAAATCGGGATCTAAGCTAGATCCAAATGTCCGACGGACAATCACACAAGAACAGAAGCAATCCGTCACACCACACAGTACTGAACACAGCTGCCGGGAGCTGGAACCAAGTCAAAATAGTTCTACAGACATGACACATGAGTCTAGACAACAAAAAGGTAGATGCAAATTACAGGTCTTCGGAACTGAAACACATGTTCAGAGCCTACAAGCACCCCTACAGGGTGGCAGTACGTCTGACTCGGAACTTCAAGAAAATCAGGAATCCAGAAGCAAAATCAGAGCAACGAAAAAACAAAACGTTACCTTTCCAATAACTAACTTTCCCACAGCTAGTTCTTCCGGACGCGTTGAATTCCATCATCACACAGTGTGCATAGTCTTTGCCATTTGTTTTACCACCTTTGTCTCGCACGTCATTTGTGCCTTCGTTTTCATGGTTTATAACGATACAGATATCTCCACATCTCAGTCGCTATATCTGATTTGCGTTACGGCTGCTATTTGTAACAGCAGTATCAACATAGTCTTCTATATGTTTATTGACATCTTTCGTAATGTTTTCCTGCAAAAATGTGTCAAGTGTATTGCATGGCTAGTCCTCTCCAAGGCAAACAAATCAGGGATTTCCGAGTCCCTGCCCACACAGACGTCATGATCTTCTGGACTTTATTATCATTATTTTTCATTATTATTAAAGAAACAACGTCGGATATCATACAAATAACTATGCCAAAAAAAATGTTTTGGTATGGAGAGTGCATGTTCAACGCGTATGACAACGTCACCACATCACATCCATTGGTAAATAAAAGAGTTCAGCTTAAATGAAGAGCGCTGGTCTACGACTTCGCTGTTTGGAAAATTTAGTAGCAAGAATGTTGTCTGGGATTCTGATAATTCTCACGTCTGTGATACTGGATTTTAATCTTTGGCCTGTGTTCTTTCAAAACCATAAGTACACGCGCACACATTCACAAACACTTTGTTACATACTCAAGCGAGCGATGTGTGATATGTAATCTTTTACTATCTGTAAATTTAGGGCTGGGGGTGGTGGAGAAACGAACATCAAATATCTTTTGCAGATGATAATCACTATGGCAGGATTTTAATTCAGTTTTGTTGTAGCCTAGCCAACCACACATTGCTTTTAACCGTTCGCTTTTTTGCCCCCGCCCCATGATAATCACTATGGCAGGATTTTAATTCAGTTTTGTTGTAGCCTAGCCAACCACACATTGCTTTTAACCGTTCGCTTTTTTGCCCCCGCCCCTCCCCCCTTCCCCCACACACACAAAAAAAGAAAAATTGTGTGTGTGTGTTGTTGTGTACATAATTTCACAGGAAAAATTCTAAGACTCGCACCGCGCCTCAAGAAAACGACATCAACAGGTAGATTTGAGTAAGATGAATACTAAAACAAGTTGGACACCTTTCCCCACAGGGACGATTTTATTGATCTAAGCTTTCGCCACAAGGACTTCTTTAGGAATAAAACACTTCATAAAAAGTCCAGTGCTTTCAACATGATTTTCTCTTCAACAGTTACAACTATATCTTTAACACGCATACGCGCGCGTGCACACCACACACACACACACACACACACACACACACACACACACACACACACACACACACACTAACTAAACTAACTAACAACTAACTAAACAGGTAAGTAGGAGACAGCATAAACTATATAAAGATATGAACAGATCAATAAATCCAGAAATCAAGAATTGAAGAACGGGGCAGGAAGGAGGAAATTGCTAGCACTGAACTAGCCGAAGGCGGGGGAATTCCGCAAGGGTCCCTGTGACGGTACAAAGTGTCCGCAGAAACAAAGTGTCCGCGCGCGGACACTTTGTTCCCTGCGGACACTTTGTACCGTGAACTGACATTCAAAGTGTCCGCAGAAATCCTGCGGATACTTTGTTCCGCGAGGTGACATATAACTTACAAAAGCGGAACAAAGTGTCCGCAGCCGTTTCAGCCTCAGTGTGAGTGGGTGAATGTGCACGTACACTCCCATGCGCGTGCGTGCGAACGTGCGTGCGTGTGTGCGTGCGTACGCACGCGCGCGCACGTGTGTGTGTGTGTGTGTGTGTGTGTTTAATGAAAAAAATTGTTTAAAATTTGTTGACTACTTTTTTTGTGGAACAGCGCACAAAGGTTAGATTACGCTCACGTGCGCGCGCGCGCGCACACACACACACACACACACAAAACACACACACACACACACACACACACTCGCACGCACGCACGTACGCACACACACACACACACACACACGCGCGCGCGCGCGCGCGCGCACGCACGCACGCACGCGCATGGGAGTGTACGTGCACATTCACCCACTCACACTGAGGCTGAAACGGCTGCGGACACTTTGTTCCGCTTTTGTAAGTTATATGTCACCTCGCGGAACAAAGTGTCCGCAGGATTTCTGCGGACACTTTGAATGTCAGTTCACGGTACAAAGTGTCCGCAGGGAACAAAGTGTCCGCATGCGGACACTTTGTTTCTGCGGACACTTTGTACCGTCACAGTCCCCACGCGGCCCTTCCCCATGGACGCTAACACAGTAGTCTCTACTCTATACAGGCCTCACATTGATACTGCAGGAAATGTGTACACCGCTCGTTACGTTACTAACGAGTAAAGAACCGGTCGGTATGGTGACTTACTTACTTAGACTTAGATGCTCCTGCGTCTTGCGACGCATGAGGCAGTCAAGGCGCTCCACTGTGCACGGTCCTCAGCCAGTCTGCTGGTGTCACTCCATCCTCTGTCAACGAGTCTGAGGTCTCTCTCCA
>CM065723.1:41618208-41630102 GCA_033310375.1 Conus canariensis | reverse complement strand
CACGCGCGCGCGCGCGCGCGCACGCACGCACGCACGCGCATGGGAGTGTACGTGCACATTCACCCACTCACACTGAGGCTGAAACGGCTGCGGACACTTTGTTCCGCTTTTGTAAGTTATATGTCACCTCGCGGAACAAAGTGTCCGCAGGATTTCTGCGGACACTTTGAATGTCAGTTCACGGTACAAAGTGTCCGCAGGGAACAAAGTGTCCGCATGCGGACACTTTGTTTCTGCGGACACTTTGTACCGTCACAGTCCCCACGCGGCCCTTCCCCATGGACGCTAACACAGTAGTCTCTACTCTATACAGGCCTCACATTGATACTGCAGGAAATGTGTACACCGCTCGTTACGTTACTAACGAGTAAAGAACCGGTCGGTATGGTGACTTACTTACTTAGACTTAGATGCTCCTGCGTCTTGCGACGCATGAGGCAGTCAAGGCGCTCCACTGTGCACGGTCCTCAGCCAGTCTGCTGGTGTCACTCCATCCTCTGTCAACGAGTCTGAGGTCTCTCTCCACTGTCTGTTGCCAGCTCATCCTGGATAGTCCTCTTTTTCTCTGGCCTGCTGGGGTCCGTTTAATGGCCTGGTTTGCAGGTCTTGTTGAGGGTAATCTCAAGACATGACCCAGCCAGCGGAGGCGCCGTCTGCAGATGATGGTTGACACGGGAGCTGTTTGGACCTGTCCCTGACCTCTTCATTTGGTATAAGTCTGACCATTTGATGCCCAAGATCATACGTAGGCACTTGGTGTCAAAAGCATCGACTTTTTTCTCCTAGGTGGTGTCGCTGTTAGACTATTCTTTGTAACAGGCTCCTGTCGTTCGCTCTCAATACACTGCGTTATCTTCGTGGATTCAATCATATTTTGAATTTCTTGACAGTGGTCTCAATCTCTCTGTAGATTTTCGTCACGTTTTTGTCCCCTTTTTATGCTGCGTTCTTCTTTTCTTCTTCTTATTCTGCTGCTTCTTTTCATTTCTCTTCCTGTTTCTTCCTCATCTTTCCAATCTTCCGTCCATTCCTTCCACCTTTATTATCTCTTCTCTCATTTTATCAGCGCCTGTCAAAAAAAAAAACAAACAAACAAAAAACAAACAAACAAACAAACAAAAAAAACATGCAGAAATAAATCAGTTTATTTCTTTTCCCTCCTGTTATAAAACTGTTGGGCTAACTCTTCTTCTGGTCCTTCTTGGTAGCATTTATCCCACCCCGTTTATTCCTGTACGTCCGTGTTTAGCCACGCACACTCATCTTTAAATACAAAGATTGCTAGAAAAGTAAACAAAGGAGTTTTTGACAAACACGGTGGCAAAATACGTGGTCACCAAAACAGCCTCACGATCTCGAACGCCCCAACGTTTTTGAAGACAGTTTGAGTCAACAATGTTGTTCTGATCGTCCTACCGCAACAAGGAAAGCAGCGGGCTAAAGGTTGACACGCAGATGGTAATATAGATGCTCAATTCTCATAAAGCTTACGTCAGTTGAAATCTTGATTAGATAAACACTGCAGCTTTGTTCACAACGTTACAGGTACCAGAAGAAAAGAACATGATCATAAAATAACAGCTTTAGTAATAGTTGTTTTCATGTGATGATGTGATGACAGCAACTAGGCCGTATGGCTTTTCTTGAAGAAAGGGGATGTTTTCACGAGAAGAGAGAGAGAGAGAGAGAGAGAGAGAGAGAGACGATTTTTTTTTTCAAAAGGGTATTTGGATAGCATAAGTTTGTTTTTTTTTTTTAAAAACATCCAGCCCTCTGGGCGCAAAGACGACTGCATTCTGTAAATAGATTAGGCACAGATACAAATGCATACTATACGTAAAGAAAAATAGGGAAAACAGAAAAGAAAAGAAAGTGCTTGATATAATGTAATTGAAATATCTCTTGAGATACTTGGTTGCACAAAGAAGCAACATGATCGGCCCATGATGAATTGTTATCAATGACAATCCGTAAAACCCCATGAGTTTTACTTTCTCAGTGTCGACGCCAGAAATAAAAAGAATCAGTTGACATGTTCTAAAGCTGTTGTCTTATTGCTATACTCATACCTGTCGTCTTCAGAGAATTCAGACAATTTTGCCTGCGCTGTTTATGTCATCCTGCCGATTTGAGTTTAGAGCAGACATGGAAGAGTCGTTACGTGGATCGAATCGTCATCTGCAAATAATTTACTGGACGATTTTAAAGTTAAAGGCATGTAATTGGTATATTAAGAGAATAGTAAAGATCCCCAGACAGATCCCTGGGGTACACCACATTTGAATGTCATAAAATCAGATCTGGAGACATTTGTGTGAATAGGGTGTTGTCTGTCAGGAACGAAGAACGAAGCTGAACGATACTTCCGCAAGGCAGAAATAGCAAATCTCTTGAAGAGAATAGAATGGTTGTTAACATCTCCTCCACGTCATCAACATAAACATCATCTTCTTTATCATCATCTTCTTCGCCATCATGTCGATATTGTTCTTCCATTTTGTTTTCCTTTCTTGCTGATTTCTTTTTATTCTTTGTCCTCGTCTTCCATGCCCCTGCAGTGCCATTATTTTCCACGCCGGTAATTCCAGCTCTCTCATGCAAAGCCGCACACACAGTCGACCGTCAAGTCGGATTTCGATTTGGGTCTGACGCGGCTGTTCTCTACTCTTTCTCTCTTGATATAGTCCCGGCGTTCGCCAGACCCGTGAGACAAAGACACCTGCAGTGTTGGTGAGACTATAGAAGCAACACTGTCAGACACGCATTCAGTGAGTGGGTGGAATTGAACTGTGCGGCTCCAATCTTCCCATTCCCGCTCATAAGACACAACTCTGAATAGATACCGGCCGGGACTGCAACAAATTAGTCAGATAAATGTGCTTGATGGCTTTCGAACTCGCGACCCCAGCCCACATGTGTGCGAGACTAACAACTGCACTACTACGGCGGCCAGCGTCCTTTCGTCGTCTTCTGTTGTTGTAGCTTCCTTTCTTCTTCACCCACTCACTTACTAAGCCCCCCCCCCCCCCCCCCACAACACACACACACACATACATTTCCTCCCCCTCCCCCATAACTGAAACATGGAGAAACCGGAAAATATCCACTTTATATAAGGTCATGTAAAATGTGTCGTGTGCTAGTTGAAACTGGTTTCACTTACCAAGGTCAAGAATAAGTAGACGCGCTAGTGAAATGCTCTAACGCTGCATGGATCCGGTCAACTGGGCATCACAATTACAAAAAACTTCTGCAACGGAAAATGAATGTGGTGTGCTATGATTGAGTCAAGGTGTTGGCTACAAGTGGATTTTTATTTCTGAGTTTAAAGAATTATTTCGTGTTACAAAGAGAACGTGCATTTTGTGTTTGGAAGTGATGACAAACAAGTATAGATGGTTTTATTTTTCAAAAAATGTTTTCCAGCCAGAGAAATATTTCTCATTTATTACAAGCACGTAGCAATGACACAGACTATTAAGGTTTCGACTCAATGTCAGTGTCCTCAGAAACTGTATTTAGTGGTTCCGAAACGTTACGTTAGTTGCCCATAAGGACTTCGAAAATGATTTTCATTTCTTATTCTGCTGTACTGCCTACGACAATGTCAAAAAATACTGCGCCTTACTAGAATCCCGATTTGTTAAAAAAAAAAAAAAGGTTAAAAACCTTTTCAAGTAGCAACGAAAATGCACTGAGGTCTTTTTGCAAAATTCAATGCACATGCAATGAATTTAGAAAAAAAAAAAGTAAGTTGGGTATAATCTGCGATATCAATTAATTTTAAAGCAAATATTTTGAAAATGGTCCAGTTGATGTGTGTGTGTGGGGGGGGGGGGGGGGGGGGGGTGTGCGTGCGTGCTTGCGTGCGTGCGTGGTGTGTGTGTGTGTGTGTGTGTGCGCGCGCGCGCGCACGCACAAAACAAGTGCATAAGACTAGTTCGTGCTCTCAATGTTGATTTTCATCCCCTTGTCTGGAGGCTGTAATGCTATGGACTACCAAAAAATATTTGTCATTCCCTCTGTCTGTCTGTCTGTCTGTCTGTCTGTCTCTCTCTCTCTCTCTCTCTCTCTCTCTCTCTCTCTCTCTCTCTCTCTCTCTCTCTCTCTCTCAACACAGCAGCATTAACAGGCTTACGCTGTTACAGTGAGCTCCCGACGGAAGTGTCCAAAAAGAAAAAAGAAAAAAAAAAAAAAAAAAGACAAAAAGCAAAACAGAGCGCCCAATCTTGCTAAAGGTGTGGAAATTCCATTTCTCTCCGTAGTCCGTTTTAAACGCCGCGGATTAATCACAGTAGCGAGCAAGAAGAGAGGCGAGCTAAATCCGGTTTAAATTGCTTTTCAGGTGTACTGGACAAACACACGAACTGACCCAAGTGCTTTAAGCGCAAACACGCTCCGTGTACATGTGTACGCACACGAAGGCAAGCCCACCTGCTAATGTGGACACACACGCACGCACATACGCACGCACGCACGCACACGGACGGACGGACGCATGCACACACACACACACACGCACGCGCGCACGTACGCACGCACGCACACACGCATGCGCACGCACGCGCGCGCACACACACACACACACACACACACACAACACACACACACACGTAGGCACGCACACACGAACGCGCGCACACACACATACGCACGCATGCATGCACACACGCGCGAGCGCACGTGCGCACTGACACATACACATACACGCACTGACATGAGCGTGTGCGCGCGCACACACACGCACGTACACACAGGCGCACACACACACGTACGTACGCGCGCGCGCGCGCGCGCGCACACACACACACACACACACACACACACACACACACACACACATGAATATTGAAATTACAGGTAGGACATTCCTAAAATTCGCAAGAAAAGGTATTTTAAAAAGAAAAAGAAAGAAAAACAGAAGGAAAAAAGGGAGAAAAAAAAACAAAAACACAGGCGCTCTGTATGCACAATTGTATGCACAGACATGTGAAGTGCCAAGGTACATTACATATGCAGTGGCTTGTGCATTGTGCTAATATGTTAAGTGTTTGGGACAATGAGGAAACTCTAACACACGCCTTCACCGATGATTTTGTCATGCAAACTGAAGGCACAAGCGCTTTCTCAGAGGTGGTCTCGCTCACCCACTCTCTAGCACGCGTAGGACAGGTTGTGGTGATATGTGCTGTTGTTTTGTCCCTTGTCAGTACTGCGGTAGTAGTAGTAGTAGTGATGGTGGTGGTGGTGGTGGTAGAGGCGATTGTTGTGGTAGTGGGATGGTGTTTGAGATTGGGGTAGTCATGTTTGGTGGTCGTGTTGAATTCGTAGTAAGATTGAATCGGCAGGTGTGCGCGCACGCACACGCACGCACAGATGCAAAACACACGCGCGGGCGCGCGCGCGCGCACACACACACACACACACACACACACACACACACACACACAACACACACACATGCAAGCACACACACACACACACACACACACACACACACACACACACACACACATTAACGTTTTTTTTTTCCTGGCCCCATTTTTTTTTTTTTTCTTTTTCGTCTAATATCACGTAATGTGGAAAGACGTAACACAAAACAAAACAAAACAAAACACACACACACACACACACCACACACACACACACACACACACACATGCAAGCACACACACACGCACACACACACACACACACACACACACACACACACACACACCACACACACACACACACACTCTTTAGACACCACGCTTCATACCCGCCATCCAAGACCAGAGGCCAGGTGTGGGTATAAGTGTGTTCTAATTTCTTGTTGGAAGCATACACTGCAGATAGGGTAGAAATGAAACGGGTGGCTGTATGAAAGTTTCCAGCATCACGGTTTGGCTTGTAGCACGACCCGATGAGAGAAAGTTTGATAGATCAGAATTCATTCCGATACATTTTATCGACACATTTAGATATTGTCTGAAAACAGGTTCAATCTCCCACATGGCTGAACCCTCCCCCTTCTCCATCCCCTTCCCTGCACACATACGCATAGGCAGATAGGCATGCATACGCACACACACATGCGCATGCGCGCGCTCGTTTACCTAATATTGTGGAGTTTTTTTTTGTTGTTTGTTTGTTTTTTGTTTTGTTTTTTATATTGTTTATAACATCGCTTGGGGGTATCCACAAACAGAAAAACGAACAAAGAAAACACTGACGTTTATATATTTTCATATGGATCCAAGCCACATTTCAAATGGTGACGATAATGCCGACGACGACGACGATAATGATGATGATGGTGATGATGATGATGATGATGATGATGATGATGATGATGAATTACTTAATAAACGACGGTCTGTGGGCTTTTACTCTTTAAGGTGGCAGCCCATTGCCTACACTGTGAGAGATAATACTGAATCTATCCATAATACATACTGGTGTCTTGGTATTCTATGTTTCAATTTTTCGCCCCAAACCAGATGCCATTTTGACGTGGAATCAATATGAGATAAAAGAAATAAGTGACTGTTTGTCCATTGTTTTCATGGAGTGAATGGTATGTGGTCCTACTGACGGACCAGTATTTTAAAAAGTTTGCTCTCTTGCTCTTTTCTTGTTCTAGATTTTAAACCACTCTTATACTATTCATCGTTTTCCTTTCTTCACATTCTTCTTCTCATCATGGTCAGCCCTAATCATCACCACATCATTTAAAAAAGTTTTTTAAACACATCTCTCTCTTTCCTTTCGTCATTATGTCCTGATTGTTCTTCCTTTGGGTTTTTAATGCTATTCCCCATGTAGCTATTCCGGCACCCTCAACACAACTGCACACACTTTTCTGGGTGCGGGAAGCAAACATTGAAGCTCATCTGGATAAACCCACATGAGGGGACACTGCACAGCGCCGAGTCACTCGGGGTGGTCACCGGGCCTGTGCTGATCAACACGTAAAAAGGACACCACCAACTCAGCCCCGACTGACGTTACGATTGCGTAGTCACGGAAACGCGTGGGGGCTCGTCCCCAAAGGCGCCACCACGTACCTGCCATAGTCCTGCAATATCCTTACCTCGAACTGGGTGGTGTGCGTCGGCAACATTACTCTCTCTCCCCTTTTCTCTCTCTTTTCTGTCTCTTTCCTGTCCTTTTTTGTCTCTCTCTCTCTGTCCTCTTCCTCTTTTTCTCTTTTTCTCTTCCCTCTCTCTCTCGCTCTCTCTTTTCTCTGCTCTTCTCTCTCTCTTTTCCTGTCTCCCCCCTCTCTCTTCTCTTCTCCTCTCTCTCTCTCCTCTTTTCTTCTTCTCTCCTCCCTCTCTTCCCTTCCTCTCCCCTCCCCTCCTCTCCTTTTTTGTCCTTTTTCTCCCCCTCTTCCTTCTTCTCCTCCCTTCTCCCCTCTTCTCCTCTCCCTCTCCCTCCTCTTCTCTCTCTCCCTTCTCTCCCCTCCCCTCCTCCCCTCTTTTTCCCCTCTCCTCCCCTTTCCCTCTCCTCTCTCTCCTTCTCTCCCCTTTCCTTCTCTCTTCTTTTCCCTCTCTCCTCTCTCCTTTCTCTCTCCTCTCTCTCCCCCCTTCCTCTTCCTTCCCCCCTCTCTTTCCCTCCTCCCTTTCTCTCCTTCTTTCCCCTTCCCTCCTCCCCTCTCTCCTCTGCCCTCTCCCTCTCTCCCCTCCCTTCTCTCGCTCTGTCCCCTCCCCCCTCTCTCCCCTTCTCCCTCTCCTCTCCTCTTCTCCCCCTTTCCCTCTCTCTCCCGCTCCCCCCTCCCCTCCTCTCCTCTCCTCTCTGTCTCTCCCTCCCCTCCCTCTCCCTTCTCTCTCTCCTCTCCCTCTCTCTCCCTCTCCCCTCCCTTCTCTCTCTCCTCTCTCTGTTCCTCTCCCTCCCCTCTCCTCTCTCCCTCTCCCTCTCTCTCCCCTCTTCCCCTTCTTCCCTCTCCCCCCTTTCCCCCTCCTCTCTCTCTCTCCTCTGTTCTCTCCCCCTCCCCCTCCTCCCCTCCCCTCTCTTCCCCCTCCTCTCTCTTCTCTCCCCTCTCCCCTCCCCTCTCTCTCCCCTCTCCTCTCTCTCCCCTTCCCCCTCCCTCTCTCTCCCCCCCCCTCTCTCTCCTCTCCCCCGTCTCTTTCCCCCTCTCTCCCTCTCCCTCCCCCCTCTCTCTCCCCCTCCCTCCTCCCTTTTCCACTCTCCTCCCCTCCCTCTCTCTCCCCCTCTCTCCTCCCCCCCGTCCCCCTCCCCCCCCCTCCCTCCCCCCCCTCCCCTCCTCCCCCCTCCCCCCCCCCTCGTCCCCCTCGCCTCCCCCTCCCTCCCTCTCTCTGTCCCCCCTCCCCCCTCTCTCCCCCCTCCCTCCCCCCCTCTTCTCTCCCCCCCCCCTCCCCTCCTCCCCCTCCCTCTTTCTCTCCCCTCCTCTCCCCCTTTCCCTCTCCCTCTCCTCCCCCCCTCCTCTCCTCTTTTTCTCTCTCCCTCTCCTCCCCCCTCCCTTTTCTCCTCCTCCCCTTCTCTCCCTCTCCCTCTTTCCCCCCCCTCTCCTCTCCTCTCTTTTCTCTCCCTCTCCTCTCCCTCCCCCCTCTCTCTCTCTCCCCTCCCTTCCCCCTCTTCTCCTCCCTCTCCTCTCCCCCTCCCCCTCTCTCCCCCCTCTCTCTCTCCCCTTTGAAATACTGCCCCACTTTGACACAAACCGCACCCCGGCCATGGATATGAAGAGAAAACGGATACGGAGTTAGCCGCGAGAGCAGGCATGACTTTGGAGACTTGTCGATCAGTGAGGCTGAGGATAATGCAGACGATGCATGCTAGGAGATCCACTGTGGTCCTAAGACAGCGGTGTCGGGGGCCGCGCTCTGCTCGCTTTCTCTCTGAATTTTTCGCGGTGTCAGCCAGAATTAAGAGACACTGATGCCTGCTGCGTTTGTCAGGGCATGTGAGCTACTCTCTTAGAAATTCATCAGACGTGTGAAAAAAAGAAAAGTAGAAAAAAAAAATAGAAGAAAAAAAAAGAAAGAAAGAAAAAAGAAGAAAAAAGGACGAATCTCATGGGGTTCGGGCCCACGAACCCCGCAGGTCACGTTCCGCAGCTGTAACAAATGCATCACCATTGTCACTTGCGTTCGTTCTGTCTCCTGTTCATCACTTCTAGATACTTCCTTTCTGTCTTCTCCTTCACTTATTTACAGTTGTTGTCACTCGCTCCAACCCTCTTTCTCTGTCTGTCTGTCTCTCTCTCTCTATGTCTGTCTGTCTGTCTGTCTCTCTCTCTCTCTCTCTCTCTCTCTCTCTCTCTCTCTCTCTCTCTCTCTCTCTCCCCTAACAAACTGCATTCACGCTTTTACGCACATGTAGCAGTGGACTCCTCCCCCCCCCCCCCCCCTTAAAAAACGTTTAAAGAAATAAAAGAAAAAGAAAAGCTAATCAAAACGCCCACTCCTGTTCAGGTGGTGGAAATCCCAATTCCCAGCATGGTCTGTTTCAAAGGCCGCGGTCTAATTACAGTCACAGGGTAGAGGAGAGGCGGAATAAATCCGGTTTAAATTGCTTTTCAGGTGGATTGGACAAACACAAGGCCACACTCAAGACCATCATGTGCAAACATCCTTCGTGTGCGTGCCCACGAACGCGCGGGCAAGCCAACTTCTAAAGTGAGTATGTCACAAATGCGCGCGCCCCCACGCAAACACAACGCACACACACACACAACACACACACACACACACACCAAACATCTGTCACACACAGCACGCCCACCGCACCACGAACAACAAAAACACAAACTGTCTGCGCAGCAGCCGCGTTATCCTCACGCACACACACACAACACAACACACACACACACACACACACACACACACACACACACACACACTGCTGCGGCGCGTTCTCTCTCTCTCACATACACATACACACTCAACGCGTACCTCAGCACAACAAAAACACTCTCTCTCTCTCTCTCTCTCTCTCCACACACACACACACACACACACACACACACACACACACACCACACACACGCACACGCACGCACACACACACACACACACACACACACACACACACACACACACACAAAGAGAGAGAGGCACTAACTGACATGCACACACACGCACACAAGTGCATTAACTTTATACATGTTTGCCTTTGCGTGGGCGTGTGTGTGTGCGCGCGCGGTCGGTGTCTGTATGTTACGTATCTCTATATATATCGAGCACTCGTGTACGAACACACACACACACACACACACACACACACACACACACACACACACACACACACACACACACACCTCCCACCAATTCTTCACCATCCCCACCCTATCCAGTTTACATTTACACAAACACTCAGACACACACTGACGGAATTTGCAGAGACACGCACACACTTCCTTGCCAACAATACACACACACACGCACGCACGTCGGCACGCACGCACGCCCACATACACACACACACGCACCCACGGATGCACGGACACGCGCGTTTGCAAGCGCACCCGCATGTGCTGCACGCACACGTACGCTTGCACACGCGCAAACACATACACATACACAAAACACACACACACACACACACACACACACACACACACACACACGCACACGCACTAAAAGAAACAATCTTTTTTAAATGGCCAGAATATGGAAACACAATTAAGAAAGGAGCGTTCTGTATGAACAAATAGGTAGACTTTCCATGGATGTTTCATATGCAGTTCTTTGTGCGTTGTCCCATCGTGTGAAGTGTAGGGCAGGAAAAAGGACGCAGTACACGAGTATTTACGTGGATTCCAAGACGCCGAAGCCCACGTGTTTTAATTATGCAAGCTGAAGGAACTAGCGCAGTCTCGGAGGTGGTCTCGCTCTCACAGTACCTAGCTGTCGTAGTGGAGATGGTGACAGTCTGTGGTATTGGTTTGTCCGTAAACCGGACTGAAGTGGTGGTGTTGTTACTGTAGTTGGTGGTGGTAGTGTTGTTATTGTAGTTGGTGGTGGTGGTGATGGTGATGGTAGAGGCGGTTGTTGTGATGGGTGGATGGTGTTGGCATTGGGGTAGTTATGACTGGTGGCAGTGTTGAGATTGTGGCATTGTTGGATTGGAGTTACAACTTTTCGACAAAACGATTGTTCAGTTGTTCTGTATGGTTTTGAAATCCTCTGGCCACAGATGTGTGGAACTCTGGCTGATGAATTTCAACTACGGGTTTATAAATTGACACTGAATCTGAACACGTCAAGCCCCACATGTATGGTTACGAGAGAATTAGGGCAATTCCATTGACTTTAGAGGCAAAATACAGGTAATTAGATTTTTGGTACAAGATGTCTTCTGACAGTTGTATTGATTAACCTTTCAAAGTAGCCACAATAATTTGTATTCTCTGTTCGTGTGCCTTCAGTGAAGTGTAAACAGTCAGTGTTTTGAGACAACAAGCGCTACGTCCATGTACAAATAATCCAAATGGTTTCATTTGCAAACATCTGCGAATGTGAAAATTTGGCAAAGATAGCTGCGTATGTGATCGTATTTTTTTTGTTTTTACAGAGAACGTTTACTTCAGTTTAAACCGGTCTGATATATATATATATATATATATATATATATATATATTATATATATATATATTAAACATTTGTTTGTTTGTTTGTTTGTTCTGTTGACAATTGGAACCAAGTAAGAAAATGGTTTCGCAAGGTTCTCCTTCTCGCTCTCTCTCTCTCTCTTCTCTCTCCTCTCTCTCTCTCTCTCTCTCTCCTCTCTCTCTCTCTCTCCACCGATCAACCGCTCTCTCTATCTCTATCTATCTCTCCATCTGTCCATCTATCTATCTGTCTGTCCATCTGTCTGTCTGACTGTTTGTCTGTCTGTATCTAAAGATGTATGTACGGCAGTGATGCAAATATGGTATACAAAACACTGTCTAT
>CM065723.1:41595708-41613208 GCA_033310375.1 Conus canariensis | reverse complement strand
TTTTCCCTATTTTCGTGGAATCACAAAAACTGTTTTCCATATTTTTCCGACCCCATTTTGCGCTTAACATGATAAACAGCGGTCATAACTGGTGAGTACGTTTTCCTCGCGATAGAGCCTGTTTTCATTGGATAAAAAAAAAAGGCGCTCTCATCCCTGGGAAAATGACGGGGGAGAAAATGACGATCCTGAGGGAAAACAGTTATCATCCTTAGAAGAACAGGGAAAACAATTGTCATCGCTAAGAAAATTGTTGTGATCTAGGATTACAGCTGAATTCCCTCTTGTCGCTATTTTCCTGGAAGGTCATAGCTGTTATGGTCTGTAGACGCTATTATGCTCACATCTATTTGTCTGGTTGTTAACTCCGCAAAGGCAGGCTTACGTTTTTAACCGCGCTAGGTGGTTTGCCAGACAGCAAGGGTCCTAGGACCCACCTAGGCCCCACCTAGGTTCTGGCTAGATCCAGCTTGTCCAAGCTGCAGCTAGCTAGAACCTAGGTGGACCCTAGTACCCTTGCTGTAAGGGAGCTAGTTTGTCTGTCTGACAGATTACGCAGAAACTACAAAGCTGATTTTATCTAAACTTGGCGGGAGAAATGGAATGTGTGGCCCAAGCACTGTGATGTCGTTCCAGATCAAACACCGGATGCAGGATTCGTTGAGCTGTTAGCATAATTCCTTTTAACGTATTCAGCGCCTGACAAACGGTGAAGAAGTCCTCTGAAGATAAAGAGTGGCTGCTTGTTCTGTGCTTTTTTTTTTCTTAATGTATTCACTCTTCATTCATTTTTGTAAATGGCAACACGAAGCTGCAATCCTTTCAATAAAATAATAAAATAAAATAATATATATATATATATGACTTGTTTTATATATATATATATATATATATATATATATATATATATATATATATATATACTATTCATTTATTTTCTGTAAATGGCGACACGAACTTGCAGTTCTTGCAATCAAAGAAATGTAATCAATAACCTGTTATGTATATTCCATTCATTTGTTTTCTGCAAATGGCGACACGAACTTGCAACGCTTTCAATCAAAGAAATGTGCTCAGTGACCTGTTGTTAGCTCGTCGACATCTACAAACCAGATAATCCCCCATCCCACCCCACCTCCCCTCACCTACACCTCCCTTCCGTACCCCCCCCCCCCCCCCCCCCCGAAGTGCTCTGTCAGAGAACCAAAACAGCAGCCAAGGAACTAATCCCAACCGCACGTTAAGACCGCGCGTGGACAAACCCGAAGACACGGGAGACCTGACACTAATCACCGATTCAAGGTCTTTATCTCCCTGTCCTTGTTTATAGCCTGACCGACCCACCCACCTACGACCAGCGGCCCGAGGGCTAAAATAAAACCAGCCCACAATAGGAACGCCTTGGCTTCCCCCCTCCCACCATTGAAAAGTCGATGGTATGCATAGATCACAGTCACGGAACTGACACGCGACACGGGGCTGGTTTGGGAAGACTCTGGCCACGTCTGCCTGACATTAGCATGTCTGTCTGTCTGTCTGTTTCTCTTCTCAGGTGCTCAGCGATGTCCTTGGGTACGGCTTGGGAACAAAACAAAGCTCCTCACGCATGTTACCATCGAACGGCTCGGTGGCACGCAAAATAGTCACAATGTACATAGAACCGTCACTTGTTTTAGCTCCCCTCCCTCTCCTCATTCTTCCCCTTCTCCCTGTCCGTCCTGTTTCTACTCAGTGTCCGCAGGCAAGAGAGAGAGAGGGAGAGAGGGAGGGAGAGAGACTAAGCAGAGCTTTTGTTTAACAGGGGATCAGACCGCTGATTGAGTTACTGTCAGAGGTCTCTGGACTGTCCGGGGTCAAGGTTTATTGGGGAAGCTTTTGTCCCCCCCCCCCCCCACTCCCCATCTCTCTCTCTCTCCTCCTCCTCCGTCCTGTCTCTGTCCCGTCCACCCTCTCAATTCCCCTGTTGTATGAGATGACCGTTGGGGGACGGAGAGAGGGAGCGGTGGTTGTTGGTAATACTCTGTTTGACTGGTCGTGCTGGACTACTACTATGTATTCTGAGGTGATTTGTAGTCTTTGACATCTGCTCGGCTTAACTGGTTCAATAAACGTTTGTTAGAGAAGTCTGCCACAATTTATCAATTATGTATTAATTGTAACATTAATGGCTTCAAAAGAGAAAAAAAATCTTAACGATTCCGTTTCCGTACCTTTCAACAGCAGTAACAACAATCAAAAACAACAGAGGAAAAGCAAGATTTGTTGTCGACAATGACAATGACAACAGTGATGACTTTAGCGGAAGAGCTGTATAAAATGGGGCTACTTTCCTTTTCTTCTTTTAAAAAAAAAAAAAAAAAAATCTTGAATTATTAAGTTTCAGTCCTGTGCACGTGCATTCTGAAGTGGTGATGGTGGTACTTACTGTACAGTGTATGGTTATGTTTTCTGATTGAGATATGTTGTGCTGTGTGGTGAGACATGTAGTGTTGTGTGGTGAGATATGGTGCGTTGTGGATATGTTGTCTTGCGTCACATTTCGTGATGTTGTCGCTGGAGCGTGGAGAGCTGTAATTGTCGTTCAGTGGTGTTACGTGGTGTCGTTCAGTGATGTTACGTGGTGTCGTTCAGTGACGTTATGTGGTGCATGGCGTGGCATGGTGTGTATGGCATATAGTTTTATGTAGCCTCTGTGCGCTGAACGTGTGTGGTTCCGCGTCGTGTTGTATCGTTTTGCGCCATGACGTATGGTGTGGTATGACGCTCTCACTTGTGGTGTGGTGTGATGCTATGACGTGTGATGTGGTGTGATGCTATGACGTGTGATTTGGTGTGATGCTATGACATGTGGTGTGTTATGATGCAGTGACGTGTGGTGTGATATGATGCTATGACGTGTGGTGTAGTATGATGCTATGACGTGTGGTGTGGTATGACGCTATGACGTGTGGTATGGTATGATGCTATGATGACGTTTGGTGTGGTATGATGCTATGACGTGTGGTGTGGTATGATGCTATGACGTGTGGTGTGGTATGATGCTATGATGGCGTGTGGTGTGGTATGATGCTATGACGTGTGGTGTGGTATGATGCTATGATGACGTTTGGTGTGGTATGATGCTATGACGTGTGGTGTGGTATGATGCTATGACGTGTGGTGTGGTATGATGCTATGATGACGTGTGGTGTGGTATGATGCTATGACGTGTGGTGTCTGTGTTCTTTTCCAGGTAAACCTCTGTTTCATCATGACGAAGTGGTTTCCTCCTTTCAATAAACAGAGGTGGTAAGGACAGTGCTGTTGTTGCTGTGTCTTCTTTTCCATTCCATGCGATCTGAGGACGAGACCGTGTGTGCTGTTTGATCTCTCTCTCTCTCTCTCTCTCTCTCTCTCTGTCTCTGTCTGTCTGTCTGTCTGTCTGTCTCTCTCTCTGTCTCTCTCTCTCTCTCTCTCTCTCTCTCTCTCTCTCTCTCTCTCAAATCATTTGAATAACTTAGCCAACGCATCAGATAAATTAGGACTAAAGGTGAATTTAGGACAAACTAAAGGTATGGTATTTAGAAAGGGAGGTCATCTTTCAAGTTCAGAAAAATGGTTTTATAAAGGAAATGAGGTAGAGATTGTGAATAATTATAGGTACTTAGGCTTTACTCTTACAACTTAACTGTCAGTTGAATGTGCTGTAGAAGAAGTAGTCCGGAGGGCAAAGTCGTTGATATTCTGAAAACAATGTGGAGTTTGGGAGGAATGAATATGACAATGTTTTTCAAGTTGTTTGATGCACAGGTCAATCCAATGCTGTGGTATGCTTCGGAAATCTGGGGTGTCACTCAATTGAAAACAATTGAATCTGTACATCTATTTGCATGTAAAAAGATTTTAGGTGTCAGTTTGAGGACTCCGAACACAATGGCATATGGTGAGACCGGAAAATACCCTTTATATATAGACAGCGCTATATCTAGTCTTCGGTACTGGTTTTCTCTGCACACCAAGCATATTTAATGCAGCATAATTCAGCACTAAGGCTGAAGCAGAAAGACAGTCAAAAGTTAATAACTAGGTGTCATCTATTAAAGCATGTTTAGACCGATGTGGTTTCTCGGAGGTATATATAAATGGAATGATTGGAAAAAATAAAAGGTTCTTGAGAATATTCAAACAAAGAATGATAGACTGTTTTCAACAGACATGGGTATCCAAGATTAAGGATAGTGACAGATTTAAATTTTATTGCTCTTTCAAATTACTTCCACACCGTGAACAATACTAATCAATAATAACCACTGACGAATTTAGATCAGCACTCACCGGATTCAGATTAGGCATAAATGATTTAAAGATAAAATAGACGCTACAGGAAAAATAATTCTGAGGATATGCAGTGCCCATTTTGTAAGAATAGTGAAGATGAGGTACATTTTTTCTTTCGATGAGAAGCTTACGCATTACTTAGAGATAAATATTATTAAAACATTTAAAGGTTAACTGGTCAACCGAGGTAAAGTGCCGACATTTATTGTGTAGTGAGGAAATCAGAGTCATTCGTGATGTAGCTATGTATATTTTTTATGCACTGAGACACAGGGAAGAACATAATTAATGCTACAGATTTAAGTTGATTCCTACCATTCGTCTTTTGGATAGCCACTACATTGTTTACAGGCTGGAGGCCAGACATTAAAACATTGTCATTGTCATTGTCATTTTCTCTTAGTGTCTCTGTCTCTGTCTGTCTGTCATGTTGTCTGTCTGTCTGTCCCCCCCCCCCCTTTCTCTCTCTCTCTCTCCGTTAGTGAGTGTGTGTGTCTGTCTCCGTCTGTGTGTCTGTCCGTCTGTCAGTGTCTGTCTGTGCTTGCCCCTATGTGCTTATGTCTGTGTGTGTGCATTTTGTATGTCTCGCTCTGTTCTGTCTCTCTGTGTCACACATACACATGCCACACTCTCACAATTCCTTTAACTAAAATGTAAAGAAGCAAACGCAAGTGCACGCACACAACACACACACACACACAACACACACACACACACAACACCACACACACACACACACACACACAACGCATGTAGACATACAAATACACACACACTCACAGACACACACACGCGCACGCACACACACCGTTATGAAAGATCATGTGTGTGTGTGTGTGTGTGCGTGCGTGCGTGCGTGCGTGTGTGTGTATGTGTGTGTGTGTGTGTGTGTGTGTGTGTGTGTGAGAGAGAGAGAGAGAGAGAGAGAGAGAGAGAGAAAGGGAGAGAGACCTGAACGTCGAACTGGATCAGAAATATGCTATTTAGTCATCAGAGAATACGGCGTGGTTTAATGAGTCGTGTCGAACATCACTCGCACACACATACACACACACACACACACACACACACGCGCGCGCGCGCGCGCGCGCGCAGGCAGGCAGGCAGGCAGGCACACACACACACACACAACACAACACACACACACACACACACACACACACACACAGATGTGCTATAACTAGGGGTTTTCTTCACTAGTGTCTGGCAATCTGGTCCTAACAGGGCATATCGGTGTTCAATGAATCGTGCCTAGGATCGACTGCATGGAGCCTCCTCACTGATACCATCAACTCAAATCTGAAATGTTTCGCTTGCGTGTGTGTGTGTGTGTGTGTGTGTGTGTGTGTGTGTGTGTGTGTGTGTATGTGTGTGTGTGTGTGTGTGTGTGCGTGCGTGCGTGCGTGCGTGCGTGCGTGCGTGCGTGCGTGCGTGCGTGCGTGCGTGCGTGTGTGAGTGAGTGAGTGAGTGAGTGTGTGTGTGTGTGTGTGTGTGCGTGCGTGCGTGCGTGCGTGCGTGCGTGCGTGTGTGTGTGTGTCTCCGTTTGTGAAGAATCTATGAATTTTCCCTCCCGCAAGAATTTGGTGGAAATCTGAAATGTTTCTGCTTTGCGTGTGTGTGTGTGTGTGTGTGTGTGTGTGTGTGTGTGTGTGTAAACTTATGTCTCTCCGTTTGTGAAGAATCTATGAATTTTCCCTCCCGCAAGAATTTGGTGGATTGTTTGTTTCTTTCTTCTCCCGGGTTCCGGATCGGTGTGTTTACGAGAAGAAGTGAAAGAAACCGTTGTCTGTTTAATAGGGGCTGGTCCAGCATCTATCTTGTCCTGTGTGATCCAACGTTTCGATCCAGTTGACGAAAATACAATGTTCCATGGGCCAGTCATTCCGGAATGCCAAAAGGGGATGAACGTAAATATCCCCATTTGGGTTTAATTCACATGAGTATGAAAAAAGTAGACTTCTCCGCAGCAAAAGTGAACCACTTGAGAACAGTCCAAAGACCTGGTGCTCCGAGAAACTGCCATAGCGGCCGCTTATGAGAGAACTTTTGGTTCGAAAGATGGCTGTCAAATTAGGTCGATTAGTACGGTCAAAAAACTAACACGGCAAAGTTCCGCCCCCCCCCCCCCTCTCCTCCCTTCATGCCGTCCCCATTCCCTGCCGTCGGCATACCAGCTTCTTATACTTTTGACATTTCTCTAACAGGATCGATGAAAAGGTCTTCCCTCGTGGAAACTGCGTATCTAGGCTGTCGGTGACCGGTTGAGTTCTTCTTTTCCTAAGATGACAAGCCTATCAACCTGTCTTCCCCTTCCCCTCCACACACACACACACACACACACACACACACACACACACACACACACACCACACACGCACGCACGCGCACACACACACACACACACCACACACACACACAACAAACACACACACACACACACAACACAGCGCGCGCGCACACACACACACACACACACACACACACACACTTCCCCACCCCTCTTCCTTCAACCCTCCAACATTTCCCATTTCTCTTCTATTCCATTCCACAGTTTTAGTCAGCCCACTGTGATCCAAACGCTAAGGGACTGTGTGCTTGTCTAAAGTTTTCAGTGTTGTTTGTTCAACCTGAAAAAGACCGATAAGTTGAAACGCGTTTTGTATGTTTTGTAACATTTTCTTGTTTTTCAATTCCTTTGGCGGTCCAGTCACTTTACTACTTTTGCTCGTTTAGTTTCATTTGCTGCTTGCAGTCACCCCACTTTAAACCTATGAGGGAAAGATTGCTGTCGTACGTCCCTTCTTCAGTGTGAACGTTTCTTTCCGCTACATCTCAGAGGAGTTTGTGCGCATAAAATGTTAAGAACACTGTAGCATGAAAAGGGTCGGTTAAAAAAAAAAAAAAAAAAATGGGCTTCAACATTTTGACGGGAAAAAAAATGCAGTTACGAGAAGAGTGTACGGAAGGAAATATTTCCTTAAACAGGGGGTCCCCTGAAGCCGCGAGATTCCCACCGCCTCTTGGACTTCATTATCGTTTACCAGGTCAGAAATGCGCCGCTTTGACAGGTGGGTAAATACATCTGTCTCTGCGTCCTCTCTGGCTTCGGTTCACCACAGAAAACCAACGTTTCGTTGACCGCCTGGCGAAACAGACGGATATAATGCCCCGAGGGCCCAGTACCATTAGGTCTCACATGCTACAGGGCCCGGATGGGTCTTCAATAGTACTGGGGCTTAACAGAATGACAAGTGGTTCCATTACGTCCGAGTACCATTGCGTCCCAGAGCTGGGTCCACTTGGAAATGGGCCTAAGCGGGACCGAGGCGCAATGGAATCAACTTCAATCACAGCCGTTCATTAGGTCTCCTTCCCATTAGGACCCGGTTCCAATAATTCTCATTACCAATAGGGCCCAGTACCATTAAGGCCTAATGCATCGTTGTTCTGCGGTTCAAGTAGTTTCAGTGGCGAGGAAAATGTTCGAGGGAGGAGGGGAAGGACAGGGAGGGACGTGCGGAGGAGAGTGTGTGTGTTAAAAAATAAGGGTGGTGGGGCTGGTAGAGAGGAGGTAAAATAGCCAATCAATATCAAACACATTTTGCTTCCCTGAAGTTTCAGTATGGCTGCTTTAATGGCGGGATAAAAAAAAAACGGTCATACACACAAAAGTCCACTCCCTTTGTTGGGTAGATGGGATTAATCCTTGCCTGTCTATACAGAGGTGTCCGTAGGATTATCAGCCTGCGTACGCAAACAACAACAACAAACAAACACATTTTATACTTGGACCTACACTTTTGTCAAGAGAAAATACTTGCGTTTACCATTATCACTTCTTTCAATGAGCAGCTGAGAATGTTAAAAATGGCTGTAAGTAGCTCGAGTGGAGTTAGGTAAAATAACAACAACGACAGCAACAATGACAACAGAGCTATGTAAAATAACAACAACGACAACAACAACAGCAAAATAAGCAAAGGCAGATGCGACTACTTCTTTTTATTGCAAGTGTACTAATTAAGAAAAAGACAAATAAACAAACAAATAAATGAATAAATAAATGGTTAAACAAATGAATAGATACACATAAAAATAAGCAATATATATAGTATAATTGAATTCAGACTGCATTGTTTAAAACCAATCAACATTAAGACAGCTGCGCTCAGGAGAGCATTGAAATTTCCAGACAGTTTGTTTTTGCATGGACTCGGAGTGTTTGTAGGGGAAAAAAACAGTGTATGTCACTGACTGTCATTCTTGTGTCAGCATTCCGTAGAAAGTTGGTGAAGGTCACTCAAACATGCCCATAAGTAACTTTGCGTGCAAACAACAGATAAATATTTTTTTTAAATACCTCTGGGAGGCAGACGTGCAATGCAGTAGGGTTCCTTTTTAAAAGTTTAACACCATGTGACACTACAATCTGATGTGTCGATTCAGCCCTGAAATCATCACTCCTATATCCATACAACGCCTTCCGTAGCAACATTATTGAGACGCCAAGCGCACGCCACCTTCAGGTCACGTGACACAGTGTCGTCAAGACCGCAGGGCATGATGGGTAGATTTGGGATGACGTAGGCTTCCGTTACACATCTGTTCACTTTCACCGGGAAAAGATCCAAGATGGTATCTATGAGTCAAGGTCCTGCATATGGACACACGCCACAATTAGAACATGCACCAACAACATCCAAGCACTCGTCACTGTCATAGAACCTGCTTTCCCCGTGATGGGTAGAGTTGGGATGATGACAACTCCCGCTGCATATCTGAAGGACCAAGACAGTATCTATGAGTCGAGATCCTGAATATGGACACACGCTGTCACATCCATGCACCCGCTTTTCCCAATTATTTTATCTGTCGTTAAGGAGTTTGACGAATGACATCACTAATCTTATTTATTGTTAAGGAGTTTTACGAATGACATCACTAATGTTATTTAATGTTAAGGAGTTTTACGAATGACATCACTAATGTTATTTAATGTTAAGGAGTTTTACGAATGACATCACTAATGTTATTTAATGTTAAGGAGTTTTACGAATGACATCACTAACATTCTACACATACATAAACCGACCACTCAGCCCCGCCCCCACCCCTACCTGACGTAAGTTCCAAGGTCTTTCAATTCATCCTCGAACCTTTGTGCCCACTAGGCCTCCCTCAATATGCCTGTTCCATTCATTTTCATCTGTGGAACCGCCTGGCGTGTATCTTGATGCGCATGTGAAAGAAAAAACACACAAAAGAAAATGTTAAAACAATTCCGAGAACAACCCCTCTACGTCTGTCTATATTCACGTGAAGAACCTATGTACAGACTTAGCATATGAACTCCTGGTGTGTTGCCGAGTAAAATGAAGGACCTTCAAATAGTCTTTAACCTACATCTCTTTGTAACACCCTGTCGGTATACTTTGTTTAAACTGTTTTTTGGATGCCAGGTTGGCTGAGAGGTAAAGCACGGACAGCACAGTCTGGTGTTGGCAGTTTGAATCCTTCTAGACTTCGACGTAAAGAAACAGGCAAGTGGGCTGACCTTGTTAGCATGTTGCGTTGGTGGAGTGGTGCAGTGTAAGGCAGGTGCACTCACGCCCCGTGCTTCCTCTGTCTTGAAGTGGTTAACCTCCACACACATACATGCTACACACACACACACACACGCGCGCGCGCGCGAGCGCGCGCGCGCACGCACACACGCACGCATGCATATCTCTGATGTCTGTTTTTTTAGGTATGTGCAATGTGTGCGTGCGCGCGCATGCTTGTGTGTGTGTGTGTGTGTGTGTAGCATGTATGTGTGCTGTGTGTGCATGTGCGCACTCGTGTGTGTGAGGGAAGAGAGAGAAACAAGGCATACAGACAGAATGGACAATGAAGAGACAGGGACAGACAGACAGAAAGAGTAGATAACGGATAAAAGCGTTCAGGTCTGACCGTACGGAGGTGATGTTTCAAAAACCCAGTGTCCCCATTGACTGAACTCAACACGGCGTGGGGCGATGGCCAACAAATGACATTTGGATCGCCAGCAGTCACTTTATGTATCACTATTCTCGCTCTGCCTGTCTGTCCGCCTGTCTGTCTGTTTGTCTGGCTGGCTGTCTTTCCCAGTGCGACTTCGTGTGACTATGTTAATGTATGGTAAACTTTATTTTGTCATATTATAAAACTTGTTCCTTTTAAAAGTATGTGTACTGTTTCCAGTGTTGTTCCAACGGGTAAACAGCTAGTATTGGTTACAAATCATGTACACACACACACACACACACACACACACACACACACACACACACACACACACACACACACACACTTGCAGGCATAATCCGACTCTCTTTCTCTGTCTGTCTGTCTGTCTATCTGTCTGTCCGTCCGTCGGTCTGTCTGCCTGCCTGTGTCTCTCTGTGCCACTCTTTCTGTCTCTGTCTCTGTCTGTCTGTCTGTCTTCTTCTCTCTCTCTCTCTCTCTCTCTCCTCTCTCTCTCTCTCTCTCTCTCTCTCTCTCTCTGCGTGTGTGTGTGTGTTCGCGCGCGTGCGCGCGCGTGTAAAATAATCAAGGGCCATGTATCCCTTCAGCAGTCATCTGACGACTCTTCATGGTCGATGAGGAAAAGAAATAGTGTTTTTCTCGATTTCCTTCAGTAGGGGAGAGCTGAATCGGACTTATCAGACGTCGCAATAGAAAAAGAAAGAAAAAAGAAAAAAAAGACAGACAAACAGACAACAACAACATCAACGACAATAGCAAACTAGAGTGAAATACTTCGATAAATGAAATGATGTGGAAGGCACCTTCTGTTTCCATCGTGTTAGTTTCCATTGTTTACGTCTACCCGCCACACTTAAGATTTCTCTTCAAGAAATACACTCAGTTTGCACTAAAGCGTCTGTTGAATGGCATTGTCTGGCGCAAATCAGTCAAATATGGCAGATCACCACAGACATGTAACAAAGAAAATGTGTTAACAAGAAACCCGTCTGCTGCTATGTACTACAAGAGAATACAAAAGAGCACAACACGACATTACACGACTAAGCAGGAAAGACTGCAACACACGTCACAACACAGCGCTGCAAGCCGCACAACGACGCACTTTTATCCAGTCCAATCCAGCACAGTCTCGTCTGGTCTTGTCTGGTCCGCTTCAGTCCAGGTTCGTCCAGTCTAATCGATTTGGTCCCATCCAGTCCAACTCAATCTAGTCTTGTCTTGTCTTGTCATGTCCATTCAGTCCGGAATCCGAATTGGTCCAATCCAGTTCAACTGAATCCTGTTCCAGTTTAATACAATAAGGTCTAGTGTGATCTTGTATGTTTTAAAAAGAAAGGTTATTAGTTCTGCAAGACAGTCCTGACAAACGGATTACAGGAATCTGTCAAGCTGTTTGTCTGGATTGTCTTGCAGCACCAATAACCTTTCTTTATGAAATTCGCTTCTTCAGTCACCTCGCTTTTAAACTAACTGATCTTGCTTGGTCTACTTCTGCCCAGCTTTTGTCCAGTCTGAACCGGTTTAGTCCATTCCATTCCAGTTCAATCCAGCACAGTCCAGTCTAGTCTAGTCTGTTCCACTTCAATCCAGCTTCGTCCAGTATACAATTAATAGATTTGGTCCAGTCCAGTCTGATGTGTTCCGGTTTGGTGCACCCATATTCAGGCTAATGCAGGTCCGTGTAGTAAATGCCACGGTGTGAATGCTGGGGACTCCTTCAGTTCAAACAAGTTCCCCCGCCTTGTAGGAGTTTTGTGCTAGTAACTTTCTTTTTTTCTGTCTTATCTTCTGTATCGCCTTCGTAGACTGCATCCTGTTCCAGTTTAATACAATAAGGTCTAGTGTGATCTTGTATGTTTTAAAAAGAAAGGTTATTAGTTCTGCAAGACAGTCCTGACAAACGGATTACAGGAATCTGTCAAGCTGTTTGTCTGATGTCTCATGCCATCCCCCTGTCTTCAGCCACAGCCTGGCCCTTCCGGCCACAGCCGCAGCACAAGGAGCAGTCAGTGTGAAATCGTCATGAGGCAACCCATCAGAGGAGATGCTGCACTGCTGAGGAGTCACTTCAGCGCTTGTTCTGATCCAACCTGTGCATTACACTACTGCTAAGCCGCCGACTGACGACAATAATTGCCCAGTCGCAGAGCCAGGACGAGTGAGCTCTCTCTGCTGAAGGCGCCACCACGTCCGTCCAGCGTCAGCTTCCATGAATTTGCCAGTCCCAGAGACCCCGACAGAACCAAACCAGGAGCACAGAAGTAGAGAGGTAATGGAAACTGAGATCATCTTGACAGCAGGCATGAAGGGTCTCAGTATTTGAGACATTCTGTACGCTTATCGATGAGGATGTTAAAGATGACGCTGTTGAATTCCACTCGTGTCTCAGATTGCACTAAGGACTGTACTCTATGCTTACTTTCATGATATATCCTGGCGTCAACCAGGCCCGAGACACACAGACATATGCAGTGTTGGTGAGAAAATTTGAGCAAAACTCTCAGAGTCGCATTCAGTGAAGTGGATGAAATTCAGCTGTATGAGCCCTGTCTTTCCAACTGGGCCCATTGCAAACTCAGCCCTCGGCAGGAGCCAGTCGGAGCAGAAAAATCCCACAAACAAATCGCTCTGAAGGGAATCGAACCCACGACCTCCCAGTCTAGAGTCCGCGACGCCAACCTCTTTACCACGACGGCTAGTAGCTTCCTCTTTTCTGTCACATCTTCAGCTGTGTCTCTGTATTTTTTATTTTTTTTTACTGATGAATATTGTTATTCTGCCGTACTTATTCTCTCTCTCTCTCTCTCTCTCTCTCTCTCTCTCTCTCTCTCTCTCTCTCTCTCTCTGTGTGTGTGTGTGTGTGTTGTGTGTGTGTGTGTGTGGGTATATATATATATATTACATCTTGTGTCTATAATAGCAGCTTTAATAGTCTCCTGTCATTGCCACATATGCATTTAGAAGCATTTGGACACACTGTAAGCGCTAGCATGTTGCTGTTCAGATTTTGACATTTACTGTAAAGCCCAGGCTAGCTCTGTCCGTATCTCTACCGCCGAACGCGATTCCACGTGCAGAGAGAGAGAGAGAGAGAGAGAGAGAGAGAGAGAGAGAGAGAGAGAGAGAGAGACTCACAATTGACCGTATGGTAACTGACCGCCATGTATCATTATCTGGCGCATGTCATCCGTGAAAAATGAACAGGGACACCCCACAAAAAAGCATATGCCGACAAACGAGCTGCGAGCGGCCGTCATGAATAATTCAGTCCCCAGAAATCATCCAACGCCGCTACCTGCTTTCGTTTGCGTGCCAGCAGGAACTGCCACTGAGGTGCGAAATGAGACCGACTTGAGCGTGTCCGCATGTGAATCGATCTGTCTGTCTGTCTGTCTGTCCGTCTGTCTATCTGACCGTCTGTGTTCGGTGTTGCGTATCGTTTCTGTCGGTGGAAATATGATCAGTCAGTCTGTCGCGTAATGTGTTTTGTTTTGTGGACTGATTTCATAGGTAGGCGAGTGAGTATGTAAGTGACACTGTGTGTGTGTGTGTGTGTGTGTGTGTGTGTGTGTGTGTGTGTGTGTGTGTGCGTGCGTGCGTGCGTGCGTGTGTGTGTGTGTGTTTGGGGGGAGAGGGGGGGAGGGGAGGGGGGAAGACTGAGGGGTAGGGGGTGAAGGGAAGGGGGGAGGGGGGGTCAGACAGACAGAGAAAACAAACAAGACGCAGATTTAATTAAATGCCATGCATGCACGCTGATCACACACACACACACACACACACACGTACGCACGCACGCACGCACGTACGCACGCACGCACGCACGTGAACACACACACACACACACACACACACACACACACACACACACACACACACACACACAGGGAGGGAATTACTGGGGGAAGAGGAATATTTCATCAATTTGGCGGTGTAAGATTGTTGTTTTGTACATGAACTGGAAACCGTTGATCCCAGATTAGTTCTACCAGTCGGTGAATTCTGATGACCCTTTCCACCAATCGCAAGAAAGTGTACAAAGAATCGGCGAGTCACGTGACCCGACATGGGTATTAATATTTACATACATAAAGAAAATCTGATTTCCATGCTCAGTTCTCCTTCGTCTTCCATTCAAACAAAGTAAATGTTGTTTTGAAGGGCTAGAGGTAACAAAAATCTTATCTCCCTCTTGTTCTTGTTGTTGTTACTGTTGTTGTCGCTGTTGTTCTTGTTGTTGTTGTCGCTGTTGTTGTTGTTGTTGTTGGAACTTGGAGAGAAGACAAAAAAGCGAAACCATAATCCCGACGAGACGGTAAAAATGGGAAGACAAAGGATGTGGCGGTGTTCCCGGAAAGGAGGTGACGAATGGAAGCCACGCGCTGTAGTGCAAGAAATCTGACAAACATGAGCAACATGATGGTCAAAGGGAAAAATTGAATCACGTGTCAAACCAAAGTTACAAACAGAACTGGAAAGAATGACTGATGCGTCAATGAGATCGGTAGATTATGGAAAAGAGGAATGACTCAAATGCTTAGGTGGAAAGATCATCATATCAGTTTCGTCTTTACTCAATTTAAGCTTGTCGTCCGTGATCTAGTTTGTGAGGTCAAATACACAGGATTGAGCGCTTCCAGTCACTGGCAGAAGATCAGAGACAATTCCAGAAACATAAACCTGAACGTCATTGGAGAAGCTGTGATGGAAAGGCGAATGCTGATAAACACTGGTGGGGACAAAATAAATGGACAAAATGAAAAGAGCAGGCCTCAGCACGGAGCCCAGGGGCACACCATACAGCAATGGAGTTGGGCTGGAAGGGGAACCATTGATGGAGACAACTTGATGACGATCGGTGTTTAACAATGAAGCCAGTTGGTGACTTATCAGAAAGACCTAAACAGTTAAGCAAACGGGAGATAAGAATAGAGCGATCGATGGTATCAAAAGCTGCGGAGAGGTATTGTAGAGAGGAAAGTGACATGATGTTGTTTATCACGGGGAGTCAGAAACTCGTTGCAAAGTTTGAGAAGAGCGGTTCCAGCACTGTGGTTAAGTGGCAAGCAGACTGAAGAGGGTAAACGACTTTGCAAGAGTGCGGATGGTCCATTAGCTGACCAAGATCAATTTTTAAAGTGACCCTGGCAAAGAACAAAAGATTCAAAACAGGTCTGTAGTTCATCACATTTTCAAGATCAAGAGAAGACTTTTTCGAGAGAGGCTGGACGATGGCAGATTCAACATCAACAGGAACATCTGCCCAAACGCAGCCCTAACCCCATCCCCACCCCCTTCGTAAGGGGAGTGAATTCGGACTGACCTCCCTCCTCTATTCCAAAATCAGCTCCCTCCTTCAAAATTCGGAAAGTGTTCAAAATATATCAGCTTAAGCGCATTGCACCTGAACCTGGGAGGGAGGGGGGGGGGGGGGGGCTGGGGGTGGAGGGGGGGGGGGATTGGCTCCGCGGGAAGGGGATGATTCTGCCAGAAATGCTCCCCCACCCTGTGTTCCAAAAGCGCTACCCTCATGAGTGATTTGGGTAATGGTCCAGAAACACCTCACAGAGTGAACACAGGCACGTCACCCGCCGTATCTGCCAGAGGGGTAGACACGGACACCTGCCTGTATTCACTCAGTGGACCATGCCTCGGATCACTCACCGGGAAGTGGCTCTGCAACAAGATGGGAAGTACCTCTGGTTCAGGTGCACAATCATCCCCCTCCTCCCCCCCCCCCCCCTCCTTTCAACTCCCCACGCCACCCCACCCCCGCCCCCGCCCCCGCCCCCACCCCGTCAGATCTAAGTGATGATCGTTGATTGATATTTTTGATCGTTTGTGTCGCTTGGCGAATTATCCAGCGGGGGCGGGGGGAGGGGGGGGGGGGGGCAGTGATGGTACAAATAGAGAGATCGGTCAGGATTTACTTCTCGGGAGAGGAGGGCAAAAGGAGAGGTGAATGATGTTGGGCACGTGGCCTTTCGGACCCGTCGGGGGTTCATTTCGGGAATGGAGGCGATTTTTAGCACGTGACACGGGGGAAGAAATTTGCAATACACAACAACCACGCTCCGTCAGTGATGAAGACAACTGGCGCAGCGTTCATCATGGTAGTGTCTCCCTCCCCCTTCCTCCCCCTTCGTCTGAAGATCGTTCAGATACCACATGCTAGTTAGGTAAAGTTTCCAACTTGTATGTATGACCCAGACCTGCCTGCAGTTAAGTTACGCTGCAAGAAAAAGAAAATTACGTCGACAAATTTCAAGATTTTGTCTGTGGCAGCAGAATTGTTACCTCCAGAATTTAAAAAAAAAAAAAAAATCATTGGATGTGTGGATTGCAAGGGGATATGACATTCATATCTATCTTTGAAGCATACTCCCTGGTTAAAAAAAAAAAAAGCAACAACAAAACAAAACAACTAATCATCTCCCCCCCCCCCCCACCCCACCCCCCACACACACACACACCCGTACATCTCACTCCAGCCCTCTGTCACCAATCCCAAGACTTCCCACCCGTCCTCCCCATCCCCCCCCCCCCCACGCCCGGCCCCCACTTCTTCCCACCCTCTCTACTTCCACTCCCCCTCTACTTCTCCCCACCCCCCACCCCCCACCCCCTCCCCCTCCCAATCCATCCCAACTTCCCTTCCCCAGGCGAATCCATCCTGAGCACACGAGCCCAAGCTTCATCCAACAAAAGTGAACGTGACAGAGAGAACTAAACGCGACAGACGGAGGAGGAGGAGGAGGAGGGGGTGAGGAAGAGGCTGAGCCCTCCCATCTTGCCTGCCTCACTCACAGCCCCCCACCCCACCCCCCACCTTCATACCCCTCTTCCTACCACCACCCACCCACCCTCCGCTCATCATCCCCTCCCCCCCCCCCCCCCGCACCCTCCCCTCCATATCCCTCCCCCTACCACCACAACAACCCCTCCGCTAGGCACACCCCCCCCCCTCCTCTCCCACCCATCCCTACTCCCCCACCTCCATTGTCCAGTGCTGCGCAGCGCAGAGGCCGCCCAGGGGTCAGCGTAGCAAAGGTCAGGGGCCGTAACTGCTGCAGTCATTGTGGGGCACTCGACCCCATCCTACCCCATTCCCATCCACCCCCCCCCCCCCCACCCCTCTGCCCCTCCTTCCACCGTCCTCACCCTCACGCTTGCTGTC
>CM065723.1:41583208-41588208 GCA_033310375.1 Conus canariensis | reverse complement strand
ACATGAAGTTACAGAACATAAAGAACAAGTCTGTACCTCAAAATCGATTAAAAAAATAATAAAAATAAGTCAGTAGACCAACCCACCCCCACCCCATCCCCTCTTTCCTATCTCCTCACCCAACCTCATCGCCACACTTCCTCCCCTCTGCGGTTTCGGGATGGGTGAGGAATTTCTGAGGTTATGAGGGTCACCAACAGCACCTCGCTCCAGATCAGACTACCGTTCGGTAGCAACCTCTGGGAACCACAAGATTACAGTTTGTCTCTCTGGCCGTCGGATTGATGCTATAGGTGTGTAAATGAAGAAGAAGTTAAAGAAGAAAGGGGGGGGGGGGGGGATGGAGCGGAGAGAGAAAAAAAGAAGAAAAAGACCGAAGGCAAGAAGGAAGAAGCAGAAAAAGGCAGAAAAAGAAGCGGGAAGAGGAAGACAAGCAAGAGAACAAGAATAACAACAATCAGAACAAGAAGAATGAGAGGGTTAAGAAGATGACGATGGATAAGAAGAAGAAAAAGAAGAAGGAGAAGAAGAAAAAGGAGAAGTAGAAGAAGAAAAAGGAGAAGGAGGAGAAGAAGAAGAAGAAGAAGAAAAAGGAGAAGGAGAAGAAGAAAAAGGAGAAGGAGGAGAAGAAGAAGAAGAAGAAAAAGGAGAAGGAGAAGAAGAAAAAGGAGAAGGAGGAGAAGAAGAAAAATAAAGAAGGAGGAGGAATGAGAACAAGAACAAAAACGAAAGAAGGAGAAAGAGGAAGAAAAGCAGGAGAACAAGAATGAAATGAATAATAAGAAGAATTTTTTTTTTTTTTAAAGTGGAGGAGGACGAGGAGAACGTGGTAATGATGATGATGATGATGAGAAGGAGGAGGAGAAAATGGTGATGATGATGATGATGATTACGACGATGGTGGTGATGATAATATTGTTGATGATGATGATGAGAAGAAGAAGAAGAAGAAGATAATCATCTAAATAAACAAAATACAACACCGAGGAACTTTCTTCCCAAGGGAAACGAACTCACGCTGGTGTATCAACCACCTCCCCCCCCCCCCCCCCCCCCCCGCCCAGCACACACACACACACACACACACACACACACACACACACACACACACACACACATCTGCGATATCCTTTTACGGGCGGTGTCGGGTTAATCTTGCAGCCGGCGACAAACGGCACGGGGGCTTAAACGAGGAAGGATGAGAAGCACTTAAAACGTTACGAAAGACTGAGACGATGAGTCATTCACATGACGCAGCAGAAACCACAGCGGCAATAGCAAACAGCGCTACCACTGGCATTCTTAGACGAAGATAATAGGGGTGAAGGGGGTGGGAGTTGAGGGGGGGGGGGGGGGTGAGGGGGGAATGGGTGTGGCGGGGTGGGGGTGGGGGGCGGATGGGATGGGAGGGGGGGGGACATAAGGGGAGAGCACTCATTGATGAAGGTGACGGAGTTGTCTCAGACACTATCCTCCTCGGTTTACTTTCTGGGGGTCGTCTGTTTGCGTCTGGTTTCGTTGTCTGGGTGTTGTTTTGTGCTGCGCAGTTCGGTTTTTTTTTTTTTTTTTTTTTTTTTGCCGTTTGATTCTGTTAAAAAAAAAAAAGTTGTAAAAAAGAGGGTGGAATGGTGGGGGAGGGGGGGGGGGGTTGGGAGGGTTTAGGGGTGAACTTCATGTCAGCCTGGAACTTGTCTAGTAGAAAGAAACTCGTGGAGAGCGTGGCAGCAGAGAGTCCTCAGAAGAGAAGCCCCCTTCAAGCAAGTGTTTCGGCCCTTATCTCCTGACACTCTAGGGGGGTTGGGCCACACCCGGTTCATGACTCCGGATGTCCCTCTGCTGCCCCTTTTTTTCCCCATCTTGGGACGAGCCATGGCTGGGATTCGAACCCATGACCCTCTGGACATGCTCATTTTCCACTTAATGACTCGCGCTTTAACCACTGAGCCACAGGGACACCTGATATTTGTAGGGAAATTAAGCCTTATGAAGTTCACTTTTGTTCCTCCTTGACCAGATCCAGCTTGAACACCTCTCTGCCGCTTCTGCCATTGCTTTCAGGGCTCTGGTTTTTTCCCTCCCTGCAACTGAGAGCTGTTTCATAAGGCTGTATGCAGACTTTCCTACAAACCCTCTAGCTCCAATTTCTGCAGTGAGGACTTTGACCTGATAGCCTTCTCTCCTCAGGCTGTTTGCCAGATCAGCATACTTTTCAGTCTTGTAGATTTGAGCTGCCTCCATTCTGTTCTCATATGGCACCGTGAGCTCGATCATGATCAGCTGCTTGGTTGACTTAGAGTGGACTACTATGTCTGGTCTCATGCCACTCTTGCTGATGATCTCTGGGTGACTCTTCCATTCTGGGAGGTCTGCAGTGCACTCCCAGTCATCTGCCCCGTCCAGCAGACTCTGCCTGCATGTTTCGAGTGGCACTGTTGTTCTTGGCCATGATTTGCTACCTCCTGCCGTGAAGAATGTTGCGGGTGCTTTTGGATCCTGATTTTCCCTTTTGTGGTGTTGGTATTAGCCCAGACTACTTGTACAATCTCTTTGAGCACTTGGTTGTGCCTCCATGTGTACCTTCCTTGAGCCAGGGCTACTTTACATGAGCTTAGGACATGCTCCACTGTTTGTTTTTCATGGCAGAGGGGGCATGCAGGATCGTCTGTTTTCCCCCACTTCATCAGGTTTGCATTTGAGGGCAGAAGGTCATATGCAGATCTGAGAATGAAGCTGATCCTGAGAGGGGCCATGTGCCAAATGTCATTCCAAGTGAGACTTCTTTGGAGTGCATTCTCCCACGTTGTCCATTGCCCTTGCTGGCTCTGCTGGACTGCTTTTTGGAGTCTTTTTTGGTCTTCTTCTTTTCTCATCTCCTGAATCATCATGTCTCTTTTGGCTTTTCCTTTGGCCTTTGACCACCATTCAGTTTTGGTCACCCCCAGTCCTTGTCTGTTGGTCTGTGTGTGTCCTGTTATTTCTCTGATCTTGAGACTTTCTTTTGCAGAATCCATCGCCTCTTGAACTTTCCATTTTCTGCCCGTCTTCAGCTGGGGCTTGATTGCTTCTACCACCTTGTCTCCTGAGTCCTCCAGCATGCTTTGAAGTCTGATCTTCCCTGCTTTGTATTCCTCCAGGATGGATTTCAGTGGTAGTTTCAGCTTTGCTTGGCGACAGTACAGCGCTATGTCAGTCAGACAGGGTGGGACACCAAGCCATTTCCTTGTGAACTTGTTGATTTTGGCTTCCATTGCCTCCACTATGCTGGTGCAGATGTCGTATATCATCAGAGGCCACAGGAGCTTTGGTATCAGCATGAACTGCAGACACCAGACCTTGTACTTGCCAGGGAGCCCACACTGGTCAATGGTCTCCAAGCCTTTCTCCGCCATCTGCTTGGTTTCTTTTGCTCTTTGTGTGTCTTTCAGCGTATCATCATACCATCTTCCAAGGCTCTTGACTGGTTCTTCTGTGACTGTTGGAATGGCCTGGTTGGCAACACTGAAGACCACAGATCCGGCCACTTTTCCTTTCCTCAGTGAGAGACTCCGTGATTTCTTTGGCTTGAACTTCATTCTGGATGAGGCAACTATGTCGTCCAGCCTCTCCAGCACATGACGTGTCTCGTCTTCTCTGGATGAAATCACTGTAGTGTCATCCATGAAGGCCTTGAGAGGAGGCATCTTGTATCCATCGCCAAGGTCTGTTTGTCTCGCGTTGTTTGTTGCTGCTTTCAAGATGAGTTCCATTGCCAGCACGAACAGTATTGGGGAAATTGCACAGCCCATTGCAATACCCACTTCCAAGTTGATCCAGTCTGTTGTGTACTCCTTGGTAGAGAACCGCATTGAGAAGCCATTGAAGTACTTCTTGAGCATGTCGCGGATGTTCTTTGGCACATGGTACATCTCAAGAGCCAACTGTATCATCTCATGGGGCACAGATCCATATGCGTTTGCCAGATCAAGCCACACTACGTCCAGGTTTCTCTTTTCTGTTTTTGCTTTTTGGATTCCGTCCCAGATCATTGTGGCGTGTTCTACACAGCCAGCCACGCATGGGATGCCACCTTTCTGGACTGACACATCCAAGTACTTGTTTTCCATCAGGTACTTGGTCAGTCTTGCTGCCATGACAGAGAAGAAGATTTTCCCTTCGACGTTCAGTAGTGATATTGGCCTGAACTGGCTGATGTCACTTGAGTTTTGCTCTTTGGGGATGTACACACCATCTGCCGTCATCCACTGGCCGCTGATCTTCTGGTTTCTCCAAGCCGATCGCAGCAGCCTGTGGAGCCACTCCAGCACCTTGGGACATTTCTTGTAAAGCTGGTAAGGTATTAGCTTGTCTAGAATGTATTAGCTCAGCGCGATTGTTTTTCTTTTCTTCATGCTTCTGGGGATGGGCGTTTTTCAAGTCGAGTTTGAAACAAACACGCAGGAAAAAAAAAAAAAAGAATTATTACAGAGGGTAAGGAGAGAGGGTCAAGGCGAAGGCGGGGGGAGGGGAGGGGGGGGGGGGGGCGGAGGGAGCAGTGCGGGGATTGGGGGGGGGGGGGGGCACTTTTTCTTTTTAAAATTCGTTTGATTTAAAAGAGAAAAGAGTACACGGCTGTCAAGCATTTGGCCCCTGTCGAGGCTCCTGCCTCGTATTACAAAATACGCCATAATTCTTCTCAGTTTTGCAGAGTATTGTAACTTTGGTGAACAAACATTAAATTGAAGCTGTCTTCTTCCCTAGGAGGGAGGGGTGGGGGTCGTTTCACAAATGTCCGGAACCCCCGCCCCCCCGCCCTCAACCCTCTCCCTCCACCCCTCCCCGACCCCCTACACCCCTTCCACTCACCATGTCATTACACTCCCAGATCCATCCACTCTCCCTCGCCACTTCCTCCTGACCTCCCTCCCTCCCTCTCTCCCAGCCCCATTCCAGAGTTTTCTTAAGAAAGAAAGAAAAGAAAAGAAAGAAAAACAACTTGAAAAGCCGTCAGAGCATGGTGTCAA
>CM065723.1:41563208-41570708 GCA_033310375.1 Conus canariensis | reverse complement strand
CTTCTTCTTCTTCTGTTCCTCCTCCTCCTCCTCCTCCTCCTCCTCCTCCTTCTTCGTCGTTTATTTTCATTTTCTCTTCTTCAAATCACCACTGTCATTGTCATCATTGAAATCGGGAGATGAGAAAGATAAATGATGGCTCAACCTGTCCGTCAAGCATCTAACTGCCAGACGATTGATCATTGTCTAGGGGGAAAACAACGACAACAACAATAACAACAACAACAACAAACAAAAAGCGAGTGGGGGAGGAGAGCAGGGCGTGAGGACAGACAGAGAGAGAGAGAGAGAGAGAGAGAGAGAGAGAGAGAGAGAACGAACGAACGAACGAACGAACGAAATTTGTTTAATGAGGGAAAAGAATAAGCACATGGCAGGCTTGTTTGCATCTTGCCCTCAAAAATGAAAAAGAAACATTTCAAACACAAAAGCCACCCTCCACACCCCAACCATTAACCAAACATCCACCTGTCGCACAGTCCTTTCCAAGCAATAATAATAGCAATAACAATAGTAATGAATGATCATGATTAAAAACGATAACATTACAATTCAAATATAACACCATGCGCACATATATACATATGCATTGTCAAACATTACATCTATCGAATAGCATGATCTGTGAAAGATAGAAATACAGAACACATAATAATCACAAATATAAATCAACATGATAGTAAATCAATATTAAAACCTAGAATCTGTTCCGGAAGGGGGCGTACAACACACATTTTTCCGTCTTCCAGATACGCACGCAATTCCCCTTTCCTCTCTATCCCGTGTTTTCTGCAAACAATTCCATCCTCGCCCCTCGTAACAAACACCCACCTCACCCCATCTACCCCTCCGTTCACAACCAACCCTACTCAAACAGAGAGAGAGAGAGAGGGAGAGAGAGAGTGAGAGAGAGTGAGTGAGAGAGTGAGTGAGAGAGAGTGAGGGAGAGAGAGAGAAAGAGTGAGAGAGAAAGAGAGAGAGAGAGCATAATTATGTTGCAAGAAGGTGATGGTTGAAGGGTTAGGGGGGGGGGGGGATGAAGGAGGTTCGGAATGCCACCCTATACCCACTGATTTGGACACTGGTGAAAGTACAACACGGGAGTGTGCGTGAAGAAAAAAAAAAACAAAAAAAAAACGGCTTGAGAGGGATGAAGACGACACATGCGGGACGGAGGGGGAGAGGAGAGGGTGATCCTCCTACCGACCTGTTTTCACGCGTCGACCCTGTGGGGGAAAAAGGGGGTGGGGGAAGGGGAGGGAGAAGGGGAAGGGGAGGGGAGAGTTGGGGGAGCAGGAGGGAGGATGGGTGTTGAGGAGTCTCGGGACAAACTGTACTGTTTGATTAGCTTCGTGTCCTGTCTGTCTGTCTGTCTGTCTGTCGGTCTGTCTGTCCTTCTTTGTCTGATTCCGTTGTCTCTCTGCCTGTTGGCTGTTTGCCTGTCTTTCTGTTCGTGTGTGTGTGTGTGTGTGTGTGTGTGTGTGTGTGTGTGTGTGTGTGTGCGTGTGTGTGCGCGCGCGCGCGCGCGCGCGTGTGTGTGTGTGTGTGTATGTGTGTGTGTGTGTCTGTGTCTGTGTCTATGCGTTTCTCTCCCTCTCTTCCTCCCTCCCTCTCTCTCTCTCTCTCCACCTCCCTCTCCTCCCATCCTACAGTCTCTTTCTTACTTTTTATCGTTTTTCTCATAAACACATGTAATACAACCCCCCCCCCCCCTCCCCATACACACACACACACACACACACACACACACACACACACACACACACACACTCACACACACTCTGTCTGTCTGTCAGTCTGTCTGTCTGTCTGTCTCTCTTTGTCTCTCTCTCTCTCTCTCTCTCTCTCTCTCTCTGGGACTCTCTGACTGGCGGTGAGCGGTCAAGACGCGTTCAGTTTGTTGTGCCCAAGAAATGGTTTAATTTACCTACTTTGAGTGCCTGATCTACATTAATTTTTGGACTTGTGACAGAATAAGGTGTGTTTGGTGGACTGGCTAATTTTCGGACTCCGATGTGGATTAATTAAGACATTATCAGTGATTTAAAATTAATACATAATCAATAGAACTTGAAACGTGAACAGTGTTTTACAGGACCGAAAGGGGGCAGCGACACAGGTATGTGTGCTACACGTGCTAGCTGTTCGCCGGCGCGTGAGAGAAAAAAAGGCAGACCTTGGACACAGGCGAATGAAATAAGACTTGCTTGGCCTCTAAGATGGCCCACGACTGTGTTTATTGCAACTGTTCTTCTGACAGCATTCACGCTCTGTGAAAAAACAAACGAAGCAGGCGGCTGTGGAACCTGTGTCACCCTATACACTGACAGCAGTTGCGTGTGTTCTGTGAATGTCAACATGGCAAAACTCAATGATCTTTTCCTCATGTGGTCGGTGGCGATACGGTTTCAAACAGCCACAAAGTGGACGTCGAAACGTAAACAACGATTCGTGTTGATCATCGACACGAAAGGTTTACTACTACAGCTGTTCTTTTTGAAATCCTCTGCTGTTTTCATTAGCTGGCTTCTTATGGCCTGTGGGGACATTGAATCAAACCCCGGACCAACACAGCAAAATATACAAGAACCATCACGAGATGTGTATTCAAACTACAGCCCAAGCTATGGTCATGTACCTGTTTATCCCGGGAACGTTTCTGAACGAAATCCTGGACCAGATGGAAACCCAAATCACCGACTATTTTGCATGGCAGGCTATCAACATGATGAAGACCGGTATATCACGGGAAAACTTCAAGGTTGGTGGGAACTTCTTCAGAAAGACAACGAACATCTGAAACAGAAAATTGATCACCTCACCAACAAGTGCCACCTTCTTGAACAACAGTGCGAAACCCTCTTCCAATGGAAGGACTTGTTTCTAGAGGTGTCGCAAAAAATGGACAATCAAGCAGACAGAGTCGAGTCTTTTTCTCGCCGTAACAACCAGAGATTTTTTAACGTCTTTGAAAACCCAAATGAGACCAGTCTCCAGTGCACTCGTAAAGTGGTGCAGCTGATGAATCGTTTTTTCTCCTCCAAACAGTGGACGGTCGACGATGTGGAACGAGCCCATCGTGTTGGGCAAAGAAACAGCAACAACCGGTACCCTCGTCCCATCATTGCCTGCTTTTCCCACTGGCAGGATAAAATGTCCATTCTGAGAAGTCAGGAGTGCAGGATGGAGATGGCTGATGCCCTGGGAATACGTGTGGCTGCAGATCTGACCAGTCGCCAGAACCAGATCGTCAGAGAAGAGAGAAATGCCGGCAGACATGCCTACTTCTGGAGAGGTCGCTTGTTTTACAGCAAGAATAAACGAAACGACTCTCGTAAAAGAGACCTTGAAAGTCACTCTGGCGCTCCAAGCTATGGCACTGCTGCTCCACAGATGCACAGCAAGTCAAGTCACTCAGACCATTCTCGTGAAATGCATGAACCAGTCAATCAGCACGATGTGGTTCAAAATGACGAGGTACAATGTGACGTTGATAAACATCTTACCCTCGCAGACATCCCTTATCCACAGAATTCCACTGATGACCTCCCCTGGACTGCCGACATGACTACATTCCCGCCACTTCCAGATCGTCGCGCAGAGGACATGAAGAATTGTCCCCAGACCTCAGACTGGATAGATGACTCACATCATAGAAAAGTTCATCAGCAACGCCGTACTCCACGCTCAGCGCACCATCCAACGACGCTGAAGGAATCTACAGTCTCGGGAGAGAGACCTAAAACACCAGCTGCAGCACTGCCATCCAACCCTTCAAGACCTCAGCGCACTCCTCGTGCCAGAGACAGACTAACCATCAATCAGTGGGGCGCACGACTCTTGTCTTCACCGGAACGCATGCAGGCAAGTCAACCTCCTAGCTCCTATGCTGGGAGTGGTGCGGCAAGTTCACCCACAGCACCCGAATCTCTGCTGGAACCTATACAGGATTCATGGACATTACACAAGTCAGTTTCTGATGCCATGGCTGTGTCCAACAAACACAGGTCATCGCCAGAAGACAAACCTGAACCAACATTACACAGTGTGCCATTCAGCAGTACCCCTTTCCACACCAGACAGACAACCTCTAGTGATCCTGATGCAGACCCTCCAGCCCACATGTCAGAGCCAGCAGTGCGTGGTGTACCATTCAGCAACACCCATCCCCACACCGGACAGGCAATGTCTGGCGATCCTGGTGCAAACTCGGTGTCCCATCTTTCCCCACCTTCATCACCGGACACCTCGACCCTTCCAGAAACCACGGCAACCAGCAGCCAGACTCTGGTCAAACAGCTGAATGATCCCTGGACTGATGCTGATATGATGGAAAGCCAGTCCCCTGTGAACATTATAGCTGAATCTGAAGATCAAGAGGGCAATAGCCCAGCTCACCATGTAACCTTTCGGCCAGATGAACAGAAATACTCCATGACTACTGAAACCCCCAAATCCCATATCAGACTGACACGCAGCAAAGCTAAATGCAGGCAACAGCATGTCACTGAGTGTTTCCCCCGTATTGGGACTGGCTCATCCAGGCCTGACGTAAATGACCCATTGCAGAATACCTAGGGACTCGGCCCTGCCTGTGTCATCAGTACTGGTGCTAGCATGCGTTCCGGCAGTGTTAAAAATGTAAACAACCGGAATATATCCTTGCTAACGTATAACATCGAAGGCTTAAGGACTGTGTACAAGCCTGATATTAAATCTCTTTTGTCTAATTATGATGTTGTTTTTCTTGCAGAAACTTTTGCCACTGATTTTCCAGCTCACCTCTTTCCTTCTTTTGATGTTTTTGTGTCTCCTGGTGTAAATCTGTCAGATTGTGTAGCGTCTCGCTTGTCTGGCGGGGTTGCATTGATGGTCAGAAAAGTATTTTCTAATTTTGTTGAACATATCCCAATTGAATATGATAACTGTATTGTCCTGAAACTTTCAAAAGAACTAACAGGCTTACGTATTGATTGCATTCTCATAAGCATGTACATTCCTCCGTATAACAGCCCTTATTATAATGAAACAGAAATTGATAATGGAATTTATTTGCTGGAACATTGTATGATTGATATTTATGAACAGTATGGAGATCTTCCTTTCGTGGTGATGGGTGATTTTAATGCAAGAACTGGCAGTGCTAACGCCAAAGAGTTCTCCCTCCCAGACACCGTCATATGGAAGGATGACAGTGCAGAACTGGAGGAACAATTCAGGAGAAAATCTAAAGATAATACTACAAATGATTTTGGCCGCTACTTGCTTAAATTATGTGAACAATTTTCATTAGTGATATTAAATGGTCTTCTACCAGGAGATAAGAATGGTGAATTTACATATATTGCACATAACGGATCAAGTGTTATTGATTATTTTCTTATGTCTAGATGTATTTTTGAATACACCTTAAACTTGCGAGTTCTACATACTGTTGAATGTAAACATTTACCTGTAGAACTTATATTAAGTCCTGCAACGTCTTTAGCTAATGTCCCTAAGAAACCATTGAAAACTATGATAGAAAAGTTTGTCTGGAACCCGGAAAAGATTAATGAATATCATCAAGCATTTATGTCACATATATTTACAGACATTTTTAATCAGGCTACAGAACTGATCGATAATGATGTAAACTCAGCGTTGAGGAAATTCTATGAAGGCCTGGCTCTCGCTGGGCAGTGCATGAAGAAACAAATAGTATTAAGAAAAACACAAAACAGTCCTTGGTTTGATACCGAATGCAGGAAAATGAAATCAGAGTTACAACGCGCTCTGAGAAACTTTACAAACTGTAGTAATGAAAAACGAGGAGAAGAACTCAGACACATATACGTTGATAAGCTCAGTTGGTAGAGCGCCTGACTCGTAATCTTGGTGATCACGGGGTTGCGGGTTCGAATCTCTGCCGGGGCGTTTCGGTACAGGGGGATTTTTCCCTCGGAGTTAACATTAGTTCTGACTCCATTTCCCATACAGTCCTTCGAATGAGACTATAAACCGAGGTTCCGTGTGTGAACGCACGCATAATATCTTGCACACACGTAAAATCCCATCACCAACTTTCGGAAGAGTAGGCCAGTTTGGCCGTTGGTATGGATGACACGTTACACACAGCATGCACCCTGCGTAAGAAATGGAAAAAAAAAAAAAAGAATGAAGGAAGTAAAGAAACTGAGTGAACGATATTGACTGGATGACACGGGAAACGACTGAATGAAGCGCCAGCTGGCAGCTCTTCAGTCGGCACTACCCAGGTAGGCAGCCCGTTGTGTAAACGAGTGTTGATGAATAAGTGCAAATGGTGGATGTAAGCGCATTGAGTTGTGTAACAAGAAATGCGCTATATAAGTATTATACATTATTATTATTATTATTATTAAATGAGAAAAAAGCCGAAAATAAAACGCGCACGCTAGATTCACTAGACGCAAATATAAACGATTCCAAGACATTTTGGAGAACTATAAAATCAAGAGTTTTCACTAAAATTCCAGACACTTCTATCACAATAGATGAATGGTATGATCACTTCTATAAGGTTTTCAATGATAATTCTATCCAAGATGAAATATTACAGAGAAATAACATTCAGGAAGATGTGTGTTTCGAGAGTCAGTGGTTTGCTAATAATAGAATTATAGAGAACACCACTTTAAATTCAGAAATAACAGTATCAGAGATTAAAGACGCAATCAGAGCTTTAAAGAATGGAAAAGCGGCCGGACCAGATGGATTTAGTGGCGAGTTTTATAAACACGCTCCTCCTTTAATTATTTCATTCATCACCAAATTTTTCAACAAATTGTATGATTCTGGGACTTTTCCACTTATCTGGTCCGAATCAGTTATACACCCAATACACAAAAAAGGCGATATTAATTCGCCTGACAACTACAGAGGTATTTCATTGCTAAACATTTGCGGCAAACTGTATACTTATATCATAAATAAACGCTTGACACAATGGGTGGAAGAAAATAATATGTTAAACGAATCACAAGGCGGATTCAGAAAGGGCTATAGTACAGTTGATCACATATTTACTTTAATAAGTCTGGTTCAAAAACAGTTGTCTTCTGGAAAGAAACTTTATGCTGCGTTTATTGATTTTAAAAAAGCCTTTGACTTAGTAAATCGAAATCATTTGTGGTTAATTCTTCGTAAAAATGGTATTCATGGCAAAATGTATCGAGCTATTAGGAGTATATATCAAGTTGTGAAAGCTAGAGTCCGAGCAAATAATGATCTTACTGAAACTTTTATGTGCCCCCGTGGGTTAAAACAGGGGGACAACTGCAGCCCTATTCTTTTTTCTCTGTTCATTAATGAACTTGCTAATGACATTGTGACACATGGTAAACACGGAATAAGCTTATCACCTGACTTGTTACAGATTCTTATCATGTTATTTGCCGATGACGTCGTTCTTCTTTCCCACACCATAGTGGGTCTTCAGCACCACCTGAACGTATTAAGTAGCACTGTTGACAGACTCCA
>CM065723.1:41550708-41558208 GCA_033310375.1 Conus canariensis | reverse complement strand
AGGGAGGAGGGACGGAAAGAGAAGAGGAGGCTGGAGGGGGGCGGGGGAATGAGTGGTTTTGTGGGTTCGTTTTGTCGTTGAACTGCATGAAGGGTAGATTGTGGTTGTGTGTTTGTGTGTGTGTGTGTTGTGTGTGTGTGTGTGAGTGGTGTTGTGGTTGTGTGTTGTGTGTGTGTGTGTGATTGATGCGTGCGTGCGTCGTGTGTGTGTGTGTGTGTGTGTGTGTGTGTGTGTGGTGTGTGCGCGCGGCGCGCGCAAGTGGGGCGTGCGTGCGTGCGTTCGCGCGCGCGCGAGAGTGTGTGTGTGGTGTGTGTGTGTGTGTGTGTGGTGTGTGTGTTGTGTGCTGTGTGTGTTACCTTTCTTTCTTTCTCTTTTTTTTCCCCATTTACTTTCTTTTTTTTCTTTTCTTTTTTCTTCCTTTTTGAGGAAGAAGGGGTGTGTGCTGTTTTTATTTTGGGAGAGGAAGGGGTGGGGGGGGGGGGGGGGGGGGGCTGGACGGAGAGGAGATGGGGGATGGGTCTGTTGTCCTTAACGAAACGCAGTGGAGATTCTGACACCCACAAAATGAAGCAGCACCTGAACGCGGGAGGAAGAGGGGAAAAAATGAAAGAAGAAGAAGAAGAAAGAAAGAAAGAAAAAGTAAACAAACCCAGAATACAAAATGTGATCACTGAAGCGTGGACTGTGGTCAGCCAAGCAGAGAATGAAAAGGCACCTGGGCGAACACGGTGTGTGTGTATTTAAGGTGAAGGAGATGCTGAGAGGGGAAAAAGTAGTCAGTGGCGGTGCCAGGAGGTGGGTGTGGGGGTGTGTGGATGGAGATTGCAGTTGAAGAGACAAGGTGGTGGAGGAGGTTGGAGGGGTGGGTGCGTGGGGGATGGGGATGGGGGTGGGGGTGGGGGTTGGGGCTGAAGGCAGGGCCGGGGTTCGGAGGATGGTGAGGGTTCGGGGAGAGGGTGGAGGGAGAGGGTGGAGGGAGAGGGAGAGGGTGTTTTGTTTTTTTTTCAAGGTTTTGTGTTGTTATAGACCAGCTGACCACAAAGAACCCTCTGATGGTTGTCTTCACAGAGAGAGAGAGAGAGAGAGAGAGAGAGAGAGAGAGAGAGAGAGAGAGAGACTGACACTGACACTGACACATGTTTATTGGCATTAGCTTTTCACAGCCTTAGTGCCAAAGGAAACAATTTATGAAATAGCAGTATACTAATAGCAACGAGAAAAGGGAAAATACTCATGCACATCCACTCAAAACACGCGGGCGCACGCGCCCACTTACACGTATACTTCAACCACGAGCAATTTCCAGTCTACGGTAACACTCCACACACACACACACACACACACACACACACACACACACACACAGAGAGAGAGAGAGAGAAAGAGAGAGAGAAAGAGAGAGAGAGAGGGAGACAGAGAGAGAGAGAGAAATAGAGAGAGAGGGCGAGAGAGAGAGAGGGCAAAGAGAGAGAGAGAGAGAGAGAGAGAGAGAGAGAGAGAGAGAGAGAGAGAGAGAGAGAGAGAGAGAAGCAGAACTCCAGAAGGATCACCGATTGTCAGAGTCCGATCCGAACATTGTTCACATTACCATCATCTCCTTGCTGGAGCACAACCAATGCATGCCATGTTATCAATCTTAACGAGGACAAAAACACCTGCAAACGCTTTTTCAGAACAAAGACCCCGAAGAATAAAACAACAACAACAACGACAACAACGACAACAACGACAACAACCAGTTGGTGACACTAAAGGGAGATAACATTTTTTTTTTTTTTTTTTTTTTTTTAAAGAAAGAAATCAAATACGGTGACAGAAAAGATCCAATTTCTACTATCGATATTTTCAGAAGAAAGTTCCACGACAGAGACACAATCTGCAGTGAAAAAAAAAAAGCCTGTTGTTATGACCGCAGGACAGCGAGAGAGAGAGAGAGAGAGAGAGAGAGAGAGAGAGAGAGAGAGGGGGGGGGGAGGGTGCAGTAGATCTTGCAAGGCCAACATACCATCACCGCTTCTCCGGCATGTATTCGGTTGATCGTATTACGGCACACACGCATTCAGGACTGGATCCCCGTACATACAAACCATGCTTTCCGTTCGCTAGCCCCCTCCCCACCCCCTCCCTCCCTTCCTCCACATCCCTCTTTTCCCACTCCTCCCCTCTCCATCCTCAACGTTTCTTCCTCCCCCCCCCCACCCCCTACCCACCCCCACCCCCCCTCCCCCACCTCGCTTTTCCCATACCCCGCGAGTAACATGTGCCATCTACTAATCTTAAATTCCGCAGGCGAAGCACCTGTGTATTAGTGTTATATCAGCGGCAAGGTCCGTAACACCTGCGCGGTGTGTAGTTCATGGTGTTTGTAGCCGAGCCGATCGCCTGGGGCAGAATCAGTCGTCAAAATCGATTCCACATATTGGCCGCATGATGTAAAGAATTCCAAAGTTCTGTTAACACGTGGAAAACAGAATGAAGTATCGCAATTACCGAAATATTTCCTCTCTTATCTCCAGCTTTTTTAAAAGGACAACACTCGCTTTGTTTGCGCCGGAGATGAAATGACGTCATGTCGAATTGACGTCACTAACTCCGTATCAGTGTTGAAAGCGAAATAAAGATAATGAGAACTATAATATATGCGCACATTAAACATAGATAGATAGATAGAGATACAGTCCCATTCACCTGGCTGAACAAATAATTATTTTGAATAAGATAGGTAGTGTGGAAAACCACGTGCAGTCGAAAAGAATTCCTCTGTCATGGTGACCATGACTTAGCAAAAATTCACACACACACACACACACACACACACACACACACACACACACACACACACACACACACAGACCGACGGACAGACAGACAGACCGACCGACAGACAGACAGACAGACAGATAGAGAGTTGATTGAGATAGGGTACTGGAATTACCATAAATATTGCCGTGTCAGTAAATTTTTTTTCTTTTAAGTATGTTATAAACAAAATAAGAAACGAAAATGAGAACAAAACAAGGAACGAAAATTAAAGGACGAAAGAAAACTATGGAAAATGTAAGCAATCAGTGCATGAATATTCATGCAGCCCTCACTCCAGTTCCCATTCCCATCCTTCGCCCCACCTACAGTCTCACCCTCGCCAACCCCATCCTTCAGAGCCCCAAAAATAGGCAAGTACGCGGGCACGCACAAACACACACACAGTACGCGCAAGCGCGCGCGCACACACACACACACATACACAGACAGACAGACAGACAACACACACACACACACACACACACACACACACACACACACACACGCACACACACACACACACACACACACACACACACACACACACACACACACAGGCACATACACACACACTCACGCAGTAACTCTCTCTCTCTCTCACACACACACACACACACACACACACACACACACACACACACACACACACACAGACACAACACACACACACACACACACACACACACACACACACACACACACACACACACACACACACACACAACTGAACATAAAAATCAAAGAGAGAGATGACAAGCTCCGGATTCAAAGGCTACGATCAGGCGCCGAATTTGAAAAAAAAAAAAAAAAAAAAAAAAAGATTATACCGCCTCAGGGAAGACAAGTAAACGAACTATTTGCCCCTTCCTCCTCCTTCCCCATCCAATCCCTCCCTCTCCTCCCCAACCCCTGACCAACCCTCCCCTCTCCCCCCACTTCCATTTCCACCGCACACTTCCTTTCTACTCCCGCCCCCTCCTCCCCCCCCCCCCTCCCCCCCCAACCTCTGCTCGATCTGCTGGCCTTGAATCGGTCGCCTGTCAACTCGTGTTTGCTTACCACCCGGACCAGTGTCATGAGACACCCCTATTGGCACCTCGTGACTAATCAATTACTGTCTTCCCCATCTTCCGTTCCCCCACCCACCCACCCCCAACCCTCTTTCTCCCCCCCCCCACCCTCCACCACCCGCCCCTCTCTCAGTCTCCCCCGGGCTCCGATCACGGCCACAGGCGTGGGTGTGGCTAATTACCCCCACCCCCCCCCACCCCCCACCCGCCCACTTCCATTTCGTTTCTACCCAGCCTCCGTGCCTTGTGTGGTTTACAATCTCCCCGCACTAGACCACCACCACCACCACCATCACCATCACCATCACACCACCACCACCATCACCACCACTACCACTACCACCACCACCATCACCGTACAAAGATCTCGCTACTCTCTTCTATTTCTCCTCTGACTGGTTCCGAGTGACAGTGACGGTCCTTGGCTCGGCTCGACCTTCTCTTCCGGTCTGAGGAGCAGCAGGTGCATGCTGGGAAGGCGTCTATGGGCCGGATCCACCCGGACGGCTCTTCTATTCCGACAAAACTGCCGCGTCGGACTAATTTGCTGGTCTTCCGTCTGGAATCTTGATGCCCGTTCTCACGCCGTTTCAGCGGACAGAATGTAATCATTAGGCGTGGTGGAAGGGGCGGGTACTGTCCATCACTGGACGACAAAAAGAGAAGGTCGTCCGTTTTCCGGTCTTTCGAAAGACAACGTATGAAGCAAATAGATAGATTAATAGACAGACTGACAGTTAGAGAGACATAAAGACAGATACATACATGCATACATACATACCTACCTACATACCCAACTACCTACCTACATACATACATACATACATACACACATACATACATACATACATGCATACATGAGTACCTACATACATGCATACATACATACATAGATCGATTGATAGATAGATAGATAGACAGATAGATAGACAGACAGATAGATAGATAATAGCTGGTCAGATAGATTGATTCTTTGATTGATTGATAGATAGATAGAAAGATAGATAGACAGATAGAGATAGACAAACTTAAGTAGGCGTACAGATGATGGAGAGAGAGAGAGAGAGAGAGAGAGAGAGAGAGAGAGAGAGAGAGAGAGAGAGAGAGAGAGAGAGAATGGTTCATTGTGGTAAGCTTTACAAAGTCATTCACAAGGGCGGGAGACGAAGGGGGTAGGGACTGTGCATAAACGAAAATCGGAAATAAACACAACTGATAACATTACAAGAAAGTTCATCGTGATGAGGAATGCAGATCACGGAAAAGCACAGAATTCAGTTCTCAGCATCGAACATAAGTAACAGTCAATCAGAATTTCCAAAAATGTTTATCAACAGATGCGAGAGTGCGGCTGTCACGGTGGAGAGCCAAGTTTTCCGTTTTCAAGCCCTGTGCTATGTGTTGCGCTGCATTTCACTTCTTCCTTCAAGGCACCCAAGCGGTCATCCATTTTCCTTGACATTTCTTCCCAGTACAACACGATGTCTCTTATTTTGGAATTGTCTGAATGGGGCTGCGGGTGACTCATTAACATCACAAGAATCTCCATCATCACAACCAAGGTCTGTCATACACAGATTTCGTTCTGCAGCGAAGGCTTCAGCATCATGTTGTGTGGAAGTGTGTGTCGTAGCTACTGACGAAATGTGTTCACATCCTTCTTCAGAGAGAGAGAGAGAGAGAGAGAGAGAGAGTCCTTTTACCTGACATTTTATTAGATGGGCAGACAGATAAACACACAGGTAAATAAATTGATAGATAGACCTCACTTTTTTCACACATGCACAAACTCTATGGATGGTGAAGGTACACAGATATTAGATCTCAGCAAATAAGACAGTACACCTATCCTCTTTTTCTTCTTCTTTTTCCTCTTCTTCTCCTCCTCCTCCTCCCCCTCCTCCTCCTCCTCCTTCTCCTCCCGCTCCTCCTCCTCGTTCTCTTCCTTCTTCTTTTTCTTCTTCTTCTTCTTCTTCTTCTTCTTCTTCTTCTTCTTCTCTTCCACCTCCTCCTCCTCCCCCTCCTCCTCCTCCTTTTCTTCTTCTTCTTCTTCTTCTTCTTCTGCCACGACTACTACTATCCCAGCGACTGCTGCTACTTCTGCTACTCCTCCTATCACTCATTGCTGCTGCAGACGCTGTTGACGATGATAATGATGTCACCTCCTCGGCAGCTACTACGCATCTACTACCACTACTACTACCGCCGATAGTTTTGGATCTCTCGCTGCTGCAACAACGATCGCCTTTACTGCTGCTGTTGCTGCTGCTGCTGCTGTACAGCGCGTCCTAAAAGAAAGTGCTTGTATCTACCCCCATGGGCTTCATCACTGCCAGGGTTCCTTTAGCAACGATCTCTGCGCACAGTCCGGATGCTGAGGCTGAAGAACCTTCTAAATACAAAATACACGCATCAGTTAATTGTCTCTGCATCACACCTTCACATTGTGTTCCAAACCAGACATTTCTGGTTATGACTATGTTTGTTTCTTTTTTTTCTCTCTCTCTCTTTTCTTTTTGTTTTGTTTCTGTTTTTGTTTTCTTTCTTTAAAATCAAGCCAAAGTAAAAGTGGACCGATTACAAGACAACACTCATTCAATGCCAAACAGGTGATCCATATCCTATCTAATTTTTCATGACGCAGTATTTGTGCTTTTAGAAAATCTGTAAAAAGAAATTGAATGTGCATGTATTTATTTTTCCCCCTTTTTGTTTGTTTGTTTTCGATTTGAAAGCTGACTTCAGCGAGGAGGTGACAGCCTTGACACGGTCCTTAGCGGTCGACTGAGCTGTAAGCAGCATTGTCTATCTATCCATCCAGCATACGCAGGGCACCACCCTATTAACCTCTCCCTGCAGACAACAGTTACCGCTCAGCCGTAGAGAGACGGCGCGTCCCTCCGCAACAGTCCCCATAAACCTGTCGCCACGGCGAGTTCGACACGAACGCGCCACCGGACATGGCCGTTGATAGGGAATGGAAAACCGAGGTCATCGCCACGAAAGCAGGGCCACAGACTGTGAGACATTGTTTATGATGATTAGGTAGATGAGGATGATCCTGACGGTTCTATGCAGATCCACCCACTCTGACGTGAAATGACAGGGCTGTACTCTTCGCTGGCTTCCGCCAGTCCCAAAAGACCGATATTTATTTATTTATTTATTTGTTATTCTTATTATTTTTCAGTATTCGTCAAAAAATTGTGACTGCATATGCCTTCAACCAATCCCGAAAGACAGGGTTTTTGTTTGTTTGTTTTCTTTCTTTGGTTTTTGTTTTGTTTTGTTTTAATTGTTTTTTTTTGTTGTTTTTTTTTGTTTTTTTTTGTTGTTTTTTTTGTAGTGTTGATAAAGAAATTATTACTGTGTATGCCTTCCGCCAAGTCCGAAAGATGTGTGTGCGTGCGTGCGTGCGTGCGTGTGTGTGTGTGTGTGTGTGTGTGTGTGTGTGTGTGTGTGTGTGTGTGTGTGTGTGTTTTGTTGTTGTGTTGGTCAATAAATTGTCACTGTATATTCTTCCACCAATCCAGAAATACCAGGTTTGTTTGTTTGTTTGTTTGTTTTTTGTAGTGTTGGTCAAAAGAAATTGTGACTGTATACTTTAAGCGTGTGAATGCATTTGCAA
>CM065723.1:41522743-41530608 GCA_033310375.1 Conus canariensis | reverse complement strand
TCTTTTTTCCTTTTTCTTTTTTCGTTTTTTTTTTTTTTGTGTGTTTTTTTTGTTTTTTTTTTTTTGGTAATTTTGTTGTTGTTGTTGTTGATACGATGGGGTTTTGGTGTTATGCAAGCGTCAAAACAGTGTCTTCTACTCGTTTCTTTGAGAGAAAAAGGTCTTCTCTTCTGGTGCTTGTTGTTAACCTAACGTGCTGATTTTGTGCAGCTTTCGCCTGAACACACACACGCGCGCGCGCACGCACACACGCACAGCTGTGCAGTAACAATGAAACCTCCAGAACTGCTTACAAGAACAGGGGATGGGAGAAGAGGGGGAATTGGGAATGAGGAAAGCTTCGGAAGGGAGGAGGTAGTTGTGAGATCAATGCAATACGGACACAGAGGGCACAATGTTCCCAAGGGGAGCAATTCTTTAAAGCGACGAAACGTTTGTAGGAATGTATTTACTGGGACGTTTAACTGTCGTGATGAAACAAAAAATCGTTTTAGCGTGGAGGTTCCAGAAAGCTTATTGCTAAACCGCAGGAAAAGGCATCACAATTAATTGTAGCATATAGTAAAAAAAAAAAAAAAAAAAAAAAAGAATAGGCATATTTTTTGTCTGTTTGTTTGGGTGCAGGAAGTGATTACTTCCTTGTGGACAGAGACGTCACAGCATTGTTCCGTCGTCACTTCAAGTCACTACCCATACTGACAGTCGCAGTGTCGTCGTGTCGACTTTGTTCTTCATCTGCGTCTACCCCTACTTGCAGACTGCGCCTCCTTAGGCCAGACAGTGCCTGTGACAGACTGTTGGTGTGTGCGCCACACACACACACACACACACACGCACACACACACACACACACACACACACATATATATATATATATATATATATTAATATTGTACACCCATAGTTGGGGTGTGCTCCATGTAGACAGTGCCTGTGACAGACCGTTGGTTGTGTGCGCCACATATACATATATATATATATATATATGTGTGTGTTAATATTGTACACCCATAGTTGGGGTGTGCTCCATGTGTGTTATTCATGTTTATTGATGATGATGTTTTGTATGTGTTGGATGGCCCAGGCGGCATAGAAGAAAATAAGAAAAGAATTGCTGTTGTGTTGCCTGGCTGTCTATGTGCGGTTGAGTGTGTGTGTGTGGTAGGAAAGCGCGAGCACGCATCCATATTTCTGGGAGAGTCAGACACACATGCACCAAGCATCCATCCGTAACAAGGCATCAATTTACAACAATATCTTTCTTTCTTTTTTTTTTAATCTAAAAAGCAATTATCAATTTGTTATCCGAAACGAAACTCGTGAACAAATACATCTACGACGATAAAGCGCAATTTAAGTACTTTTGTTTTTCGTTGTTGTTTGGTTGGTTGTTTTACCGGTCAGAAACTGTAAACTGTAAATTACTGACAGAGACAACAGCAAACAAAAGTGCGACAACGTGGCCACTTACACAGGGCCTTTTGAGTCAGACAGAAAAAAGCTATATTTTCGTTTGTCATATTCACTATGATTTTCTCTTGACAGTTTATTGAGGCAAAGATCACTTTAAATCACTTAGCCTCCTATTTGTCGCCCTCATTCCCAGCTCAATAAACACACAGGAAATAAACGACTCTGACAGGAATTGAACCCACAACCTCCCAGCCGGGCGTCCGTCCGCGACGCTGACCACTTCGCCCTGGCGACTAGTCTAGTCTGTGTGTGTATTTGTTTGTTTGTGTCTGTGTCTGTGTCTGTGTGTGTGTGTTCTGTCTCCATGTTAGTTTGCTGTTATTAATCTTCCATTTGTCTCCTTTTGACAGCTATCAGATAGCACTACTTCCAGAGTCCTACAACTCTATGGTCAAGCGTGACAGTTGGTCAGTTGGCCTTCTGTCCAGTCTGTCTGTTGGTTTGCGTGTGTGAGTGAGCCTTGCCTGAGGACAGGCCACTTCGAGCCTTCACGACGACTTTTGTCAATCTCCATGGTTCGTTCGTTAAGGCACTTTTCTTCTCTGATTAATTACGGTCATGCCCTATTTCATTTGTCATCCTTTCCCTCCCATCCTCCCCATTTCCCTCCCTCCTCCTGCTCTTGTCTTGTTGAACGCTGCTCGTGGTGGAGTTAGTAGTGGTGGTAGTAGTGGTGGTGGTGGTGGTTGTGGTGGTGGTGCTGGAGGTGGTGGTGGTGGTGTTGGACTTGCACGCAAGCCTTTTGCACGCACACCATTGGTAAGACCGAGACACTGCACCACCACGCTTCTCTTATCTCCCCCCCCCACCTCCCCGCCGCCACCACCACCACATGTATGATGTATGTACATTTCAGCCATCACAATATCATTCACAGATACCACTATGCTAACACTAAAATATTCTCTCTTTCTGTCTCTCTTGTTTGTGTCTGTGTCTGTGTCTTGTTTCTCTCTCTCTCTCTCTCTCTCTCTCTCTCTCTCTCTCTCTCTCTTGTGTGTGTGGTGTGTGTGTGTGTGTGTTGTGTTTACAATACAATGTTGCTATATTGAATAGTCAGTATGGGTGATATGTGTTGAAATAATGTTGGCATGACAAGGACAGATTGTGAGACTACGCCTTTGCCTAAAATCTCCATCCTTGCTTATTAAAGATCAATGAATGAATGAATGAATCAATCAATCTCTCTCTCTCTCTCTCTCTCTCTCTCTCTCTCTCTCTCTCTCTCTCTCTCTCTCTCTCTCTCTCTCTCTCAGCACAGTCACAAGTATCTTGTCATATATTATGGATTCTAACTGAAAACCCTTCGCTGCCAGTTCGGAGTTCAGTGCACTGGCTGATACGCACATCAAAGACCAGCAAAGGGAGTGAATCTTAAAATAAAGATAACTAGGAACCATTTCTCCCCCCTTCAGCAGAAGATTGATCAAAGAAGTTGTGTGACAGTGCATGCACACGATAGGTGATGGGGGGAGGAAGGGGGGGGGGGATCCATGATTTACAAGGGGGATTATGTGCACGACAGGAGATCAAGGGAGATAAATGTACAACGGGGCAACGGTGGCATAAGTGTGAGACACCTGGGCGTGACCTCCCAATGGAAATGAGCCGTGTAGTATGTGTGTGCATGAGTGTGTGTGTGGGGGGGGGGGGGGGGGGGGGGGGGGAGGGGGGGATGTTTTGGGTTTAAATCTCCGTCTTCGGCCTTTACTGCAGTGCACGCTGGTTCGGTCTATTTCTGTCTCCGTCTCCGTCTGTCTCTGCCTGTCCGTTTCTCTGTCTGTCTGTCTGTCTGTCTGTCTTCTCTCTCTCTCTCTCTCTCTCTCTCTCTCTCTCTCTGCTTGTGTGTGTGTGTGTGTGTGTGTGTGTGTGTGTGTGTGTGTGTGTGTGTGTGTGTGGTTAATTTCTATGTCTAACCATTATATATCTCTGTCTCTGTATCTCTCTCTCTCTCTCTCTCTCTCTCTCTCTCTCTCTCTCTCTCTCTCTCTCTCTCTCTCTCTCTCTCTGTGTTTTTACACGCATTCTTCAGACATGCATTCTTTGTTACCCCCCCCCCCCCTCCTTTTATCTTATCCTGCTTCTTCTTTCGCACAATCCACCTCTCCCCTTTCTTTCCCCCGCCCACCTCTTACCCTCCTTCCGCCTTTTTCCCTTTTGTTTAACCCCTTTTCACTTTAAAAAATGACAAATCTAGTGTGAAAAACCTTTATCTTAACCAGAGGTCTACAATCACCTGTAGGTGTGACAGGGACAATTAACAGAATTCTTTCCCTTTGCAGTATCATGTTTCCCCCCCTAGTCATGACGTAACTCTTGTAACCTCAATCCCCAGAGTTTTCTAGAGCTGGACAACAGAAATGAATGCCCCACGCCCCATGCTCCCAGTTCCGGAGTGTCCGTATGGTCATCTTGTCTGCTGACGCTTGAACCAGCATGTCAGAGATCGCCAGTCAGATATGTATGTAAGCACATTCACGTGTTACTTACACATTCTAACTTGCATGATGATTAATATTCAGACGTGAATGCTCTGTTCGCCCACAGGATAATGGACACAGAGAGGAGGCAAGGAAAACTGCCATGATGCTGACACAAACTAGAAGACACTGCTGGGTGTATGGATCGAAAGAGTGCAGGCATACTCAAGATAGGCACTTTGCAAACTTCGGCTTCCAGTTCCTGTCTGCTCTATTCAGGGAGTTAATCTGGTATGGAGTGGGAGCCAAAGCAGAATTAGTGTTCAAGGCGTGGTCCACAATTAGTCCAGCCAGCCAAGAAAGGGTACAGCCCAAAACAAAAGAAAAATCGGCGTGGCAGTACATGAGCCATGTCTGAGAGAGAGAGAGAGAGAGAGAGAGGAGAGAGAGAGAGAGAGAGAGAGAGAGAGAGAGAGAGAGAGAGAGAGAGAGAGAGCGCCTCTGCAAGATGTTTTGCCTTCCTCAGCGAAAAAGGGGCTCGAGGTAAAACGATTAGAACGTTTGCCTGTGCAGCTGACGGTCACACGTTCGAATCACTCGTGGGGTTGTTTTTAAAAAAAAAATTCATCTGTTTATTTACTGATTTTTTTATTTCTTCATTTATTTATTTTATTTATTTATTTACTTGTTTATTCATTTACTTATTCATTCATTTGTTTATTTATTTGTGTATTTACTTACCTATTTATTTATTCATTTATCTATCTATTTATTGATTTTTGTTTGTTTGTTTGTTTGTTTTTGCTTGAAAATCCTCTCTGTCCACTCAGCAGTGAATAGGTACCTGATTCAACTCAGGTGAGGTTAACAGCCGATAGACAGCTGAGGGATGGGCTACGCCTCCCATTATGCCATGCCCAAGACACGGTGAAACTCTGACAGGTCACTGTCCCTGCGGCCAGTAGATTATGGGAACTTTAACGAACAAAGACGGCAGAGAAAGTTTCAAAACGGAGTGACTGAGGGCGGAAAATGAAGCAAAATTTAGAAAGAGAGGGGGTTAGTTACCGCCAAGGACATAGACAAACAAAGTACAGGACAAGACACAATGCATTTCGACCTCTTGGGTCTTCTTCAGGCAAAAACAAATAACATGTAGGACAGTGAAAACGTAGAACGAGAAACCACTTATCTTCTCATATTCGCCGCACGACCAAAATGGCCGCCGGACGGAAACGAGGTCTAAAGAGAAAGGAAAAGAAGCTGTACGACAGAACATGCGCAAGGCACATGTGACGATTCAGACTTTATACGAGAATTTGTCTGCACGACAGAAGTTTTTGAGGGGGTTGAATGTCCGAACAGACAGCGGTTAACCAATAATAAGGAACTTGAGCGGTGATTCATATGAAATATGCTATCGGGGGCTGGAATAGCTCAGTGGTCGAGCGCCGGACTCGTAATCCTGGGGTTGCGGGTTCGAATCTCCGCCAAGCCGTTTCGGTAGAGGGGGATTTTTCCCTCGGAGTTAACATTGGTTCTGACTCCATTCCCCATACAGTCCTTCGAATGAGACTATAAACCGAGGTTCCGTGTGTGAACGCACGTATAACATCTTGCCACACACGTAAAATCCCATCACCAACTTTCGAAAGAGAAGGCCATTTTGACTTTTGGTATGGATGACACGTTACACATAGCATGCACCTTCCCCGAAGTTGGAGTATGGCTGCCTTAATGGCGAGATAAAAAAAAAAAACTGTCATACACACAAAACTCCACTCTCTTTATTGGGCATATGGGTTTAATACTTGCCTGTCTATACAGGGAATGTCCGCAGGAGTATCAGCCTGCGTACGCAGAAGAAGATGAAGAAGAAGAATGTATGCTATCGAACTACAGTCCGTGCGTATTGGACGTTTTGGGCTCCAACCTCGGACTTTCCTTTTTGCCAATTTTTAGTGAAGTCGTATTTGTTCAACTGTTTGCCTGCCTGCCTGCCAGTTGTTTAGTCGTAGGGGTGAACATGTCTTTGCATCTGTCTCTGTCGCTGTCTGCCTTCCCGCCTGTCTCTCTGTCTGTCTGTGTGTCTGTCTGTGTGTCCGTCAGTCTATCTGTCTGTCTGTCTGTCTCCCTGTCTGTCTCCCTGTCTGTTTGTCTCTCTCTCTCTCTTAATATGTCCGTCTGTCTCTGTCTGTCTGTCTGTCTGTCTCTCTTAATCTTCCGTCTGTCTCTGTCTGTCTGTCTGTTTCTGTTTCTCTCTCTCTCTCTCTCTCTCTCTCTCTCTCTCTCTCTCTCTCTCTCTCTCTCTCTCCCTCGCTCCCATCTTCCCTCCCTCTCCCCTCCTCTCTCTTTCTCTCTTTGATTCTATAGATTTGCATCATCAGTAAACCATAAACCACTGTCCTCGTCAAAACCGTTTAAAAATCGTGAACATGTTTGTAACCTACCCAAGGGGCTGGACAGCAGAAATGAATACCCCCCCCTCACCCACTGCCCCCCCCCCCCCCCCCCCCCCCCCCCCCCTCCCCCCCCCCCCCCCCCCCCCCCCCCCCCCCCCCCCCCCCCCCACCCCCGCTCCATATTGCCAATTCCAAAGTGCCCGCATGTCCAGCTAGTCAGCTGACACCCACCCCGGTTAGCCTGCACAACATAGATCTCCATTTACAACAATACGCAGTTAGACCAACGTGGTGCATTACATTATTTCCCCGGATCATATCGCTGACGTGGAAACGGGAGGAGGGGAGGGGGCGGGGAGGGGGGGGGGGGGAGTGGTGGTGATTCAGCAATACGTTCCTGCCATTAGAAAAGAGAACGTCCAGTAAAAAAAAAAAACACACACACACACACAAACCCACAGCTGGGTCAACAGACCAGTGAGTTCAGTGTGGCGAGCGAGGCCCAGAATTTGACCTCGCACAACTTTGGCTTCCATTCAGTCTTATACCTACCTACCTGCCTGATACTCGATCCAGGGAGTTAATCCGCAGTGCTACCGGAGCCAAACAAAAAAAACAAAAAAAAAAAAAAAAAAAAAAAAAACGTTTATTAATGGCTTTTGTTTGCCAACAACCGTGACTCCCCAGCCAAGAAAGAGGATAGAGAGCAAGGTGAAAAAAAAAAAAAAAAAAAAAAGAAAGAAAGAAAGAAAGGAAGAAAAAGAAAAAAGGGAGAAAAATCTGTGTGGTAGAACCAGAGTTTATTTTCATTGCAAGATCTTCAAAGTGAAGGAACGTTAACATGAGTAAACCCTTTTTTTCTCTCTCCTTTTGTTTGTTTTTTTCTTTTTTTTTTTCTTCTTTTTTTTTCTCTCTCTCTCTTTTCTTCCCCTCCTCTGCGAACAAAAGGGGGCAGATCAAAGGAAAGAAGCCGTTTAACAGAACATGCACACAGTATGTGTGGCAGTTTATAGTTTACGAGGGATTATCTGCACGACAGCAGTTCAAGGGGAGACGAACGGTCCTATCAAGGGCAGCGGTGGCCCAAATATAAGGCAGCCGGGCGTGCCCCCTGAATGCTAATGAACTTTTTGAACTGGTCTGTGGACAGTGGATGTCTTGAGTTTAAACCTCGGACTTCTTTGGTCTTTTTTGCTTTCCAATGTCATGTCTGTTCAACTGTCTGTCTGTCTGCCTGTGTATATATTCATCGGTGTGTATGTTTTGTCTTTCTTCTCATCTGTCTCTGTCTCTGTGTCTATTTACTTCTCTCTCTCTCTCTCTCTCTCTCTCTCTCTCTCTCTCTCTTCCTCTCTGTCTGTCTGTGTCTGTCTGTCTCTCTCTCTCTCTCTTTCTCTCTCTCTCTCTCTCTCTCTCTCTCTCTCTCTCTCACACACACACACGCACATACGCACGCACGCACGCGTGCACGCATGCACGCACACACGCACGCCCTACCTGTACCCTACCTGGTACACTACACCACACCGCTTGAGGGGGTCCGTTTTGTCTTTGACATGGGTCAGTTACT
>CM065723.1:41507743-41512743 GCA_033310375.1 Conus canariensis | reverse complement strand
CCTCTCTTTCACTTCTGCCTGGTCCTCTATGTCACTTCTGCCTGGCCCTCTCTGTCACTTCTGCCTGGCCCTGTCTGTCACTTCTGCCTGGCCCTCTCTGTCACTTCTGCCTGGCCCTCTGTCACTTCTGCCTGACCCTCTTTTTCACTTCTGCCTGGCCCTCTCTTTCACTTCTGCCTGGCCCTGTCTGTCACTTCTGCCTGGCCCTGTCTGTCACTTCTGCCTGGCCCTCTCTTTCTCTTCTGCCTGGCCCTCTCTTTCTCTTCTGCCTGGCCCTGTCTGTCACTTCTGCCTGGCCCTGTCTGTCACTTCTGCCTGGCCCTCTCTGTCACTTCTGCCTGGCCCTCTCTGTCACTTCTGCCTGGCCCTCTCTTTCTCTTCTGCCTGGCCCTCTCTGTCACTTCTGCCTGACCCTGTCTGTCACTTCTGCCTGGCCCTGTCTGTCACTTCTGCCTGGCCCTCTCTTTCTCTTCTGCCTGGCCCTCTCTTTCTCTTCTGCCTGGCCCTGTCTGTCACTTCTGCCTGACCCTCTCTGTCACTTCTTCCTGGCCCTGTCTGTCACTTCTGTCTGGCCCTGTCTGTCACTTCTGCCTGGCCCTGTCTGTCACTTCTGCCTGGCCCTGTCTGTCACTTCTGCCTGGCCCTGTCTGTCACTTCTGCCTGGCCCTCTCTTTCTCTTCTGCCTGGCCCTCTCTTCCTCTTCTGCCTGGCCCTGTCTGTCACTTCTGCCTGGCCCTCTCTGTCACTTCTGCCTGGCCCTCTCTGTCACTTCTGCCTGGCCCTCTCTTTCTCTTCTGCCTGGCCCTCTCTGTCACTTCTGCCTGGCCCTCTCTGTCACTTCTGCCTGGCCCTCTCTGTCACTTCTGCCTGGCCCTCTCTGTCACTTCTCCCTGGCCCTCTCTTTCACTTCTGCCTGGCCCTGTCTGTCACTTCTGCCTGGCCCTGTCTGTCACTTCTGCCTGGCCCTCTCTGTCACTTCTGCCTGGCCCTCTCTTTCACTTCTGCCTGGCCCTCTCTTTCTCTTCTGCCTGGCCCTCTCTGTCACTTCTGCCTGGCCCTCTCTGTCACTTCTTCCTGGCCCTCTCTGTCACTTCTGCCTGGCCCTCTCTTTCTCTTCTGCCTGACCCTCTCTTTCTCTTCTGCCTGGCCCTCTCTGTCACTTCTGCCTGGCCCTCTCTGTCACTTCTGCCTGGCCCTCTCTTTCGTCTGCTTATACTTACCTCCTCAAAATCTCTTTGTTTCCATACTAAAATCTACGGATATGCGTTCCTTCTCTTTTCAGTCGCTCTCTGCATGCAACATATTTCCTTCCTCTCTCTGCACTGCTAATTCTCTCCCTTCCTTTGGCATCATTTCACAAAACTACACTTTTCACTGACTTGTAGCCCTATTCCTGTTTGACTTATGATTGGATCCTCTGTGTGTGTGTGTGTGTGTGTGTGTGTGTGTGTGTGTGTGTGTGTGTGTGTGTGTGTGTTGTGTGTGTGTGTGTGTGTGTGCCATGCCCACATATCATACACGTGTACATCCACTACACACACACACACACACACACACACACACACACACACACACACACACACACACACCACACACACACACACACACACACACACACACACACACAAAGAAGAAAAAATGGTAGGTAGGCACTCAAGGTCTGACCAGCGCGTTGTGCTAATGCGTAGGTCAGACATCTGCTGAGTCGTAGCCACGAGACTCTCTTCTTCAATTGTCTCATTTTTGGTGTTAATTCATTTATCCATCAGCTTGAAATCATGCGTTGTGTGGTCTCAAAACTTAGCGGATGTGGTGTAGCGTATATGGACTAGTCCGCACGCAGTGACGCCTCCTTGATGAAACTGAAACTGAAACTCTGTGTGTGTGTGTGTGTGTGTGTGTGTGTGTGTGTGTGTGTGTTGTGTGTGTGTGTGTGTGTGTGTGCGTGCCCGCGCACGCGCGCGCATATATGGCCAAGAACTTTTCTAAGCGCGCATGGCTATCTATAGATTAAGTTCCATGAATAGAGGTTGCAAGCGATCATTGACCTTTTCCAAGCTGACTAATTGAATATCTATTTCTCAAGCCCTGAAGTTTCTAAAACCGTACTGCATCATGTTGGATCACGTTGTCATTTATTGCATTACGTTGTTTTCTGTTGGGATGTGTCGTGGTATGGTTTATCGCACCGTTCTGTCTCACATGTCTTTTGCCATATGGCAGTCTATGTATATATTGTTCTGTATAAAGTGTCATGCGGTGCATACGGTAATGCTCCATATCATGGCGTGTCGTTTCGTTTCGTGTTGTGTTCTTAATGATGGCATGTTGAATTCCCCTTTCCCTCAGGAGTACGCATGAAGACAAACAGAATGCACAACAGCGTGCTTGCACGCTTGAACACATGCGCGTGCACGCATGAGCGTGCGCGCGCGCACAGACACAAAAACACACACATATACACACACAATGCATGCATGCATATACGCACGCACACACATACACACACATACATGAATGCACGCGCTCGCGCGCGCACACACACACACACACACACACACACACACACACACACACACACACACACACACACACCACACACACACACACACGCATGCACATATATGCGCGTGCATACACACACACAAACGCACGCACGCACACACACACACATGTGCGCATGCGCGTATACACACATACATACACATACATATTACGCATCTGCGCGCACGTGCACACACAGACACACACAGACACAGAACACACACACACACACACACACAACACACACACACACCCCACACACACACACACACACACACAATTCAAATTTTCGGGAGTGCTAATAATAGTTGATCATAATTCCACAAACATCCATTCATAATGCAACCTCCTTCACTTTGGGAAACCTGCAATGAAAACTGAGAATTTTTAATCATTTGAAACAGAAATTCTTCCTGTCTGAAAGAGTTTAAAATCAGACCGCCCCCCCTCCCCCCCCCCCCCACCCCCCCCCCCCCCCCCCCCCCTCAAAAAAAATCATCATGAATCCAACTGTTAAATCAAAACCACCCAGACCCCAATAAAAAGTCATCCTTAAGCACCTCACACCACCCTGCAAATAAATTCAAAACTGGCCCGGCGATAAGCACACACCCGGCTACCAATTAAATTCCAGGTGACAGATTAAACAGATAACAAAGATTCCGACTACTAAACCACAGCTTCCATTTACGAGTGCTAACCACCACCCATCCTCTCTCAATTTGCAATATCGCTGTCTTCTGCTCATTCATCTCTTCTTTTTATGTCCTCCGATTTCCCTGGCGGCAGTTGGGTGAGATGGGCTAGGGTTATTGTGAGAGGTTCATCCTTGGATGAAGAGAAGATTACGATCGACGTGATAGTATACTGACGGTACGGGAATGACCTCACCATTACTGCGTGTGAACAGTGAGCGGATTGGAAGGTGATGGCACGCAAGACAGATGGATTAGCAGAAAGAACGCAAGTGTTTCGGCCCTTATCTCCTGACACTCTAGGGGGGTTGGGCCACACCCGGTTCATGGCTCTGGATGTCTCTCTGCTGCCCCTTTTCTTCCCATCTTGGGACGAGTCATGGCTGGGATTCGAACCCATGACCCTCTGGACATGCTCATTTTCCACTTAATGACTCGCACTCTAACCACTGAGCCACTGGGGCACCTGATATTTGTAGGGAAAGTTAAGCCTTATGAATTTCACTTTTGTTCCTCCTTGTCCAGATCCAGCTTGAACACCCTCTCTGCCGCTTCTGCCATTGCTTTCAGGGCTCTGGTTTTTTCCCTCCCTGCAACTGAGAGCTGCTTCATGAGGCTGTATGCAGACGTTCCTACAAACCCCCTAGCTCCAATTTCTGCAGTGAGGACTTTGACCTGATAGCCTTCTCTCCTCAGGCGTTTGCCAGATCAGCATCATTTCAGTCTTGTAGATTTGAGCTGCCTCCATTCTGTTCTCATATGGCACCGTGAGCTCGATCATGATCAGCTGCTTGGTTGACGGAGAGTGGACTACTATGTCTGGTCTCATGCCACTCTTGCTGATGATCTCTGGGTGACTCTTCCATTCTGGGAGGTCTGCAGTGCACTCCCAGTCATCTGCCCTGTCCAGCAGACTCTGCCTGCATGTTCCGAGTGGGCACTGTTGTTCTTGGCCATGATTTGCTATTCCTGCCGTGAAGAATGTTGCGGGTGTTTTTGGAGTCCTGATTTTCCCTTTTGTGGTGTTGGTACTAGCCCAGACTGCTTGTACAATCTCTCTGAGCACTTGGTTGTGGCCTCCATGTGTACCTTCCTTGAGCCAGGGCTACTTTACATGAGCTTAGGGCATGCCCCACTGTTTGTTTTTCCATGGCAGAGGGGGCATGCAGGATCCGTTCTGTCTTTCCCTAGTTCACCAGGTTTGCATTTGAGGGCAGAAGGTCATATTGCAGATCTGAGAATGAAGCTGATTCTGAGAGCCATGTGCCAGATGTCATTCCAAGTGAGATTCTTTGGGAGTGCATTCTCCCACGTTGTCCATTGCCCTTGCTGGCTCTGCTGGACTGCTTTTTGGAGTCGTTTTTGGTCTTCTTCTTTTCTCATCTCCTGAATCATCATGTCTCTTTTCGCTTTTTCCTTTGACCTTTGACCACCATTCAGTTTTGGTCACCCCCAGTCCTGTCTGTGGTCTCTGTGTGTCCTGATATTTCTCTGATCTTGAGACTTTCTTTTCCAGAATCCATCGCCTCTTGAACTTTCCATTTTCTGCCTACTCTTCAGCTGGGGCTTGATTGCTTCTTACACCTTGTTCCTGAGTCCTCCAGCATGCTTTGAAGTCTGATCTTCCCTGCTTTGTATTCCTCCAGGATGGAAATTTTAATGGTAGTTTTCAGCTTTGCTTGGCGACAGTACAGCGCTATGTCAGTCAGACAGGGTGGGACACCAAGCCTTTTCCTTGTGAACTTGTTGATTTTTGGATTC
>CM065723.1:41486077-41507643 GCA_033310375.1 Conus canariensis | reverse complement strand
AGAGTGGGAAGGCGGAGGGAGAGGATGAGGGAAAGGAGAGAAGGGTCAGGGGGAGCGAACGGGAAGGAGAGGGGAGGAGGGCGGGGACGGAGGAAGGGAGCATCCTCTAGAGGAGGAGGCGGAGAAGGAGGAGGAGATATATTTGTCTCCAGACAATGTCGCCACCTGCACTGGTTTTGGAGGCTTGACCTTTTCGGTTTTAACTCCCGAGTTCATCAAGGAGGCGTCACTGCGTGCGAACTCGTTCATATATGATGGTCGTGCCTTTATCTGCTAGACCCTGAGATCAGCAGTTAAGGCTAGGTAAATAAATACGGTCAGGGGTTACAGCTAGGTATATAAATACATACATAAGGTCAGGGGTTACAGCTAGATACATAAATACATACATAGGGCCAGGGGGATACAGCTGGTGGGATAAATACACACATGAATAAACAAATGAATAAACAAATAAAGTAATGTGGGAAAAAAGCTTGGAAACTGTCTTAGCTCATTTCAAGTCTGAAAGGTCAAGTTTTCTTACATCTTTCTGATTTCCTCACGCTGTTCACTTCTGCCTGACCCTCTCTGTCACTTCTGCCTGGCCCTGTCTGTCACTTCTGCCTGGCCCTCTCTGTCACTTCTGCCTGGCCCTGTCTGTCACTTCTGCCTGGCCCTCTCTGTCACTTCTGCCTGACCCTCTCTGTCACTTCTGCCTGGCCCTGTCTGTCACTTCTGCCTGGCCCTCTCTGTCACTTCTGCCTGGCCCTGTCTGTCACTTCTGCCTGGCCCTCTCTGTCACTTCTGCCTGGCCCTCTCTTTCACTTCTGCCTGGCCCTGTCTGTCACTTCTGCCTGACCCTCTCTGTCACTTCTGCCTGGCCCTGTCTGTCACTTCTGCCTGGCCCTGTCTGTCACTTCTGCCTGGCCCTCTCTGTCACTTCTGCCTGGCCCTCTCTTTCACTTCTGCTGGCCCTGTCTGTCACTTCTGCCTGACCCTCTCTGTCACTTCTTCCTGGCCCTGTCTGTCACTTCTGCCTGGCCCTGTCTGTCACTTCTGCCTGGCCCTGTCTGTCACTTCTGCCTGGCCCTCTCTGTCACTTCTGCCTGGCCCTCTCTTTCTCTTCTGCCTGGTCCTCTCTGTCACTTCTGCCTGACCCTCTCTTTCACTTCTGCCTGACCCTCTCTTTCACTTCTGCCTGGTCCTCTATGTCACTTCTGCCTGGCCCTCTCTGTCACTTCTGCCTGGCCCTGTCTGTCACTTCTGCCTGGCCCTCTCTGTCACTTCTGCCTGGCCCTCTCTGTCACTTCTGCCTGACCCTCTTTTTCACTTCTGCCTGGCCCTCTCTTTCACTTCTGCCTGGCCCTGTCTGTCACTTCTGCCTGGCCCTGTCTGTCACTTCTGCCTGGCCCTCTCTTTCTCTTCTGCCTGGCCCTCTCTTTCTCTTCTGCCTGGCCCTGTCTGTCACTTCTGCCTGGCCCTGTCTGTCACTTCTGCCTGGCCCTCTCTGTCACTTCTGCCTGGCCCTCTCTGTCACTTCTGCCTGGCCCTCTCTTTCTCTTCTGCCTGGCCCTCTCTGTCACTTCTGCCTGACCCTGTCTGTCACTTCTGCCTGGCCCTGTCTGTCACTTCTGCCTGGCCCTCTCTTTCTCTTCTGCCTGGCCCTCTCTTTCTCTTCTGCCTGGCCCTGTCTGTCACTTCTGCCTGACCCTCTCTGTCACTTCTTCCTGGCCCTGTCTGTCACTTCTGTCTGGCCCTGTCTGTCACTTCTGCCTGGCCCTGTCTGTCACTTCTGCCTGGCCCTGTCTGTCACTTCTGCCTGGCCCTGTCTGTCACTTCTGCCTGGCCCTCTCTTTCTCTTCTGCCTGGCCCTCTCTTCCTCTTCTGCCTGGCCCTGTCTGTCACTTCTGCCTGGCCCTCTCTGTCACTTCTGCCTGGCCCTCTCTGTCACTTCTGCCTGGCCCTCTCTTTCTCTTCTGCCTGGCCCTCTCTGTCACTTCTGCCTGGCCCTCTCTGTCACTTCTGCCTGGCCCTCTCTGTCACTTCTGCCTGGCCCTCTCTGTCACTTCTCCCTGGCCCTCTCTTTCACTTCTGCCTGGCCCTGTCTGTCACTTCTGCCTGGCCCTGTCTGTCACTTCTGCCTGGCCCTCTCTGTCACTTCTGCCTGGCCCTCTCTTTCACTTCTGCCTGGCCCTCTCTTTCTCTTCTGCCTGGCCCTCTCTGTCACTTCTGCCTGGCCCTCTCTGTCACTTCTTCCTGGCCCTCTCTGTCACTTCTGCCTGGCCCTCTCTTTCTCTTCTGCCTGACCCTCTCTTTCTCTTCTGCCTGGCCCTCTCTGTCACTTCTGCCTGGCCCTCTCTGTCACTTCTGCCTGGCCCTCTCTTTCGTCTGCTTATACTTACCTCCTCAAAATCTCTTTGTTTCCATACTAAAATCTACGGATATGCGTTCCTTCTCTTTTCAGTCGCTCTCTGCATGCAACATATTTCCTTCCTCTCTCTGCACTGCTAATTCTCTCCCTTCCTTTGGCATCATTTCACAAAACTACACTTTTCACTGACTTGTAGCCCTATTCCTGTTTGACTTATGATTGGATCCTCTGTGTGTGTGTGTGTGTGTGTGTGTGTGTGTGTGTGTGTGTGTGTGTGTGTGTGTGTGTGTGTGTGTGTGTGTGTGTGTGCCATGCCCACATATCATACACGTGTACATCCACTACACACACACACACACACACACACACACACACACACACACACACACACACACACACACACACACACACACACACACACACACACACACACAAAGAAGAAAAAATGGTAGGTAGGCACTCAAGGTCTGACCAGCGCGTTGTGCTAATGCGTAGGTCAGACATCTGCTGAGTCGTAGCCACGAGACTCTCTTCTTCAATTGTCTCATTTTTGGTGTTAATTCATTTATCCATCAGCTTGAAATCATGCGTTGTGTGGTCTCAAAACTTAGCGGATGTGGTGTAGCGTATATGGACTAGTCCGCACGCAGTGACGCCTCCTTGATGAAACTGAAACTGAAACTCTGTGTGTGTGTGTGTGTGTGTGTGTGTGTGTGTGTGTGTGTGTGTGTGTGTGTGTGTGTGTGTGTTGTGCGTGCCCGCGCACGCGCGCGCATATATGGCCAAGAACTTTTCTAAGCGCGCATGGCTATCTATAGATTAAGTTCCATGAATAGAGGTTGCAAGCGATCATTGACCTTTTCCAAGCTGACTAATTGAATATCTATTTCTCAAGCCCTGAAGTTTCTAAAACCGTACTGCATCATGTTGGATCACGTTGTCATTTATTGCATTACGTTGTTTTCTGTTGGGATGTGTCGTGGTATGGTTTATCGCACCGTTCTGTCTCACATGTCTTTTGCCATATGGCAGTCTATGTATATATTGTTCTGTATAAAGTGTCATGCGGTGCATACGGTAATGCTCCATATCATGGCGTGTCGTTTCGTTTCGTGTTGTGTTCTTAATGATGGCATGTTGAATTCCCCTTTCCCTCAGGAGTACGCATGAAGACAAACAGAATGCACAACAGCGTGCTTGCACGCTTGAACACATGCGCGTGCACGCATGAGCGTGCGCGCGCGCACAGACACAAAAACACACACATATACACACACAATGCATGCATGCATATACGCACGCACACACATACACACACATACATGAATGCACGCGCTCGCGCGCGCACCACACACACACACACACACACACACACACACACACACACACACACACACACACACACACACACACACACACACACACGCATGCACATATATGCGCGTGCATACACACACACAAACGCACGCACGCACACACACACACATGTGCGCATGCGCGTATACACACATACATACACATACATATATACGCATCTGCGCGCACGTGCACACACAGACACACACAGACACAGACACACACACACACACACACCCCACACACACACACACACACACACACACACACACACACACACACACACAATTCAAATTTTCGGGAGTGCTAATAATAGTTGATCATAATTCCACAAACATCCATTCATAATGCAACCTCCTTCACTTTGGGAAACCTGCAATGAAAACTGAGAATTTTTAATCATTTGAAACAGAAATTCTTCCTGTCTGAAAGAGTTTAAAAATCAGACCGCCCCCCCTCCCCCCCCCCCCCCCCCCCCCCTCAAAAAAAAATCATCATGAATCCAACTGTTAAATCAAAACCACCCAGACCCCAATAAAAGTCATCCTTAAGCACCTCACACCACCCTGCAAATAAATTCAAAACTGGCCCGGCGATAAGCACACACCCGGCTACCAATTAAATTCCAGGTGACAGATTAAACAGATAACAAAGATTCCGACTACTAAACCACAGCTTCCATTTACGAGTGCTAACCACCACCCATCCTCTCTCAATTTGCAATATCGCTGTCTTCTGCTCATTCATCTCTTCTTTTTATGTCCTCCGATTTCCCTGGCGGCAGTTGGGTGAGATGGGCTAGGGTTATTGTGAGAGGTTCATCCTTGGATGAAGAGAAGATTACGATCGACGTGATAGTATACTGACGGTACGGGAATGACCTCACCATTACTGCTGTGAACAGTGAGCGGATTGGAAGGTGATGGCACGCAAGACAGATGGATTAGCAGAAAGAACGCAAGTGTTTCGGCCCTTATCTCCTGACACTCTAGGGGGGTTGGGCCACACCCGGTTCATGGCTCTGGATGTCTCTCTGCTGCCCCTTTTCTTCCCATCTTGGGACGAGTCATGGCTGGGATTCGAACCCATGACCCTCTGGACATGCTCATTTTCCACTTAATGACTCGCACTCTAACCACTGAGCCACTGGGGCACCTGATATTTGTAGGGAAAGTTAAGCCTTATGAATTTCACTTTTGTTCCTCCTTGTCCAGATCCAGCTTGAACACCTCTCTGCCGCTTCTGCCATTGCTTTCAGGGCTCTGGTTTTTTCCCTCCCTGCAACTGAGAGCTGCTTCATGAGGCTGTATGCAGACGTTCCTACAAACCCCCTAGCTCCAATTTCTGCAGTGAGGACTTTGACCTGATAGCCTTCTCTCCTCAGGCTGTTTGCCAGATCAGCATACATTTCAGTCTTGTAGATTTGAGCTGCCTCCATTCTGTTCTCATATGGCACCGTGAGCTCGATCATGATCAGCTGCTTGGTTGACTGAGAGTGGACTACTATGTCTGGTCTCATGCCACTCTTGCTGATGATCTCTGGGTGACTCTTCCATTCTGGGAGGTCTGCAGTGCACTCCCAGTCATCTGCCCTGTCCAGCAGACTCTGCCTGCATGTTCCGAGTGGCACTGTTGTTCTTGGCCATGATTTGCTACTTCCTGCCGTGAAGAATGTTGCGGGTGTTTTTGGAGTCCTGATTTTCCCTTTTGTGGTGTTGGTACTAGCCCAGACTGCTTGTACAATCTCTCTGAGCACTTGGTTGTGCCTCCATGTGTACCTTCCTTGAGCCAGGGCTACTTTACATGAGCTTAGGGCATGCCCCACTGTTTGTTTTTCATGGCAGAGGGGGCATGCAGGATCGTCTGTCTTTCCCTAGTTCACCAGGTTTGCATTTGAGGGCAGAAGGTCATATGCAGATCTGAGAATGAAGCTGATTCTGAGAGCCATGTGCCAGATGTCATTCCAAGTGAGACTTCTTTGGAGTGCATTCTCCCACGTTGTCCATTGCCCTTGCTGGCTCTGCTGGACTGCTTTTTGGAGTCGTTTTTGGTCTTCTTCTTTTCTCATCTCCTGAATCATCATGTCTCTTTTCGCTTTTCCTTTGACCTTTGACCACCATTCAGTTTTGGTCACCCCCAGTCCTTGTCTGTTGGTCTCTGTGTGTCCTGATATTTCTCTGATCTTGAGACTTTCTTTTCCAGAATCCATCGCCTCTTGAACTTTCCATTTTCTGCCTCTCTTCAGCTGGGGCTTGATTGCTTCTACCACCTTGTCTCCTGAGTCCTCCAGCATGCTTTGAAGTCTGATCTTCCCTGCTTTGTATTCCTCCAGGATGGATTTCAATGGTAGTTTCAGCTTTGCTTGGCGACAGTACAGCGCTATGTCAGTCAGACAGGGTGGGACACCAAGCCATTTCCTTGTGAACTTGTTGATTTTGGATTCTATTGCCTCCACTATGCTGGTGCAGATGTCGTATATCATCAGAGGCCATAGAAGCTTTGGTATCAGCATGAACTGCAGACACCAGACCTTGTATTTGCCAGGGAGCCCACAATGGTCAATGGTCTCCAAGCCTTCTCCCGACATCTGTTTGGTTTCTTTTGCTCTTTGTGTGTCTTTCAGGGTATCATCATACCATCTTCCAAGGCTCTTGACTGGCTCTTCTGTGACTGTTGGAATGGCCTGGTTGGCAACACTGAAGACCACAGATTCGGCCACTTTTCCTTTCCTCAGTGAGAGACTCCATGATTTCTTTGGTTTGAACTTCATTCTGGATGAGGCAACTACGTCGTCCAGCCTCTCCAGCACATGACGCGTCTCGTCTTCCCTGGATGAAATCACTGTAGTGTCATCCATGAAGGCCTTGAGAGGGGGCATCTTGTATCCATCACCAAGGTCTGTTTGTCTTGCGTTGCTTGTTGCTGCTTTCAAGATGACTTCCATTGCCAACACGAACAGAATTTGGGAAATTGCACAGCCCATTGCAATGCCCACTTCCAAGTTGATCAAATCTGTTGTGTACTCCTTGGTAGAGAACCGCATTGAGAAGCCATTGAAGTACTTCTTGAGCATGTCGCGGATGTTCTTTGGCACATGGTACATCTCAAGAGCCAACTGTGTCATCTCATGGGGTAAAGATCCATATGCGTTTGCCAGATCAAGCCACACTACGTCCAGGTCTCTCTTTTCTGTTTTTGCTCTTTGGATTGCGTCACAGATCATTGTGGCGTGTTCTACACAGCCAGCCACGCCTGGGATGCCACCTTTCTGGACTGACACATCCAAGTACTTGTTTTCCATGAGGTACTTGGTCAGTCTTGCTGCCATGACAGAGAAGAAGATTTTCCCTTCGACGTTCAGTAGTGATATTGGCCTGAACTGGCTGATGTCACTTGAGTTTTGCTCTTTGGGAATGTACACACCATCTGCCGTCATCCTCTGGCCGCTGATCTGGTTTTTCCAAGCTGATCGTAGCAGCCTGTGGAGCTACTCCAGCACCCTGGAACATTTCTAATAAGTACAGGCCCATAACTCCAAACGAATGCTGCTTACGACATCAATTTGCATAGTAGAAATGACAGCACGGAGCACTGCAAACCAAGCTGCAAATTAATTGAAAAACCACCCAGTGACTAACACCCCCCCCCTCCCCCAGCTACCAATCAAATTTCAGGTGACAGATTAAACACATAACAAAGATTCGGACTACTAAACCACTGTCTCCATTTACGAGCGCTAACTACCGCCGATCCGCTATCAACCTGCAATATATCTGTCCTCTTCTCATTCATCTCTTTTTATGTCCTCCGATTTCCCTGGCGGGAGTTGGGTGGGATGGGCTAAGGTTATTGTGAGAGGTTTATCCTCGGATGAAGAGAAGATTACGATCAACGTGATAGTATACTGACGGTACGGGAATGACCTCACCATTACTGCTGTGAACAGTGAGCGGATTGGAAGGTGATGGCACGCAAGGCAGCTGGATTAGCAGAAAGAACGCACTGTACCATCCTAACCCACTGGCCCCCACCCTCCTTCCCTGTCCCCCTGCCCTCCCCCATTTTTTTCTGTTTCTTTTGTTTTCTTTCTTTCATTCTTTGTTTTTTTTTGGTATTCTTTTCGTTTGTTTTTGCCATCTGCCTTCTGTGGCTTTGAATTTGCTTCTTCTTCTTGTTCCTGACGTCGCTGTTGTTATTGTTATTTTTGTTGTTGCTCTTCTTCTTCTTCTTCTCCTCCTCCTTCTTCTTCGTCTTTGCTTGTTTGTTTGTTTCTTTCTGTCTTTCTGGTTTTCTTTCTTGCTATTTTTTAAATTCTTTCTTTCCTATCTTTATTCTTGTTCCTATTCAGCTCACCCCCCCCCCCCCCTCTCCCATGGATGCCATTTCCCTTTAGTGCATGATGACACCTGTTCACACGACTCCAGCTTTCTCACATTTTTCATTTCTTCAAACTTTCTGTTTTACCTGAAGTTTTCAATCATCCTCACTATTCTTTCATGTATTGGACGTGTCACTCATATATCCACACTCCTCTGTCTGTCTGTCTGTCAATCTGTCGGTCTGTCTGTCTGTCTGTCTGTCTCCTTTCACTTTTCTCTCTGTCACTGCTCCTCCCTCTTACTCTCCCCGTCCCTGTCCCTGTCCGAAAGAGTTTAAGAATCAGATCAGCCCAAAATCATCAGGAACCCAACCACTTAATTCAAAATCACCCAGCATACAATAAGCCAAAGCTTGACAAATTAAGACAACAAACAAGTGGGGTAGCTCTTGGCCCTATGATGAAATAATTACTGGCCCGTAACTCCAAATTAATGCTGCTTAAGACACAAATTCACGTTGCACAAATGACAGTATGGAGCAACGCAAACCAAGCTGCAAATTAATTGAAAAGCCACCCAGCGACTGAACAAACACCCGGCTACCAATTAAATTTCAGGTGACAGTTTAACAGATAACAACGATTCGGACTACTAAACCACAGCTTCCATTTACGAGCGCTAACCACCGCCCATCCTCTCTCAGTTTGCAATATCGCTGTCTTCTGCTCATTCATCTCTTTTTTTTATGTCCTCCGAGTTCACTGGCGGCAGTTGGGTGAGATGGGCTAGGGTTATTGTGAGAGGTTTATCCTCGGATGAAGAGAAGATTACGATCAACGTGATCGTGATACTGACGGTACGGGAATGACCTCACCATTACTGCTGTGAACAGTGAGCGGATTGGAAGGTGATGGCACGCAAGGCAGATGGATTAGCAGAAAGAACGCACTGTACCATCCTACCCCACTGGCCCCCACCCTCCTTCCCAGTCCCCCTGCCCTCCCCCATTTTTTTAATTTTTTTTTTTTTTTGACGTTGTTTCTTTCTTTCTTTCTTCTTCTTCTTCTTCTTCTTCTTCTTCTTCTTCTTCTTCTTCTTCTTCTTCATGTTGCTGTTTTTGTTGTTGTTTTGACTTTATTGTTGTGGTGGTGGTGGTGGTGGTTGCTTTTCTTCCTGTTCTTGTTCTTGTTCTTGTTCTTGTTGTTGTTGTTGTTGTTGTTGTTGTTGTTCTTCTTCTTCTTCTTCTTCTTCTTCTTCTTCTTCTTCTTCTTCTTCTTCTTCTTCTCTTCTTCGTTTTTGTTTTTTCTTTTTGTTTGTTTCTTTCTTTCTTTTTAAAATTCTTACTTTTTTGTCCTTTTCTTGCATTCTTTATCCTTGATGCTTGACGCAAGATCTATATACGGCTTATCAGTTTCTCTTACTCTTACATTCAAAATGTTTCATGATGTGTTTCCACAGATCACTGAAAAGTCTTGTTAGGATCATGATGGGTACAGCATTGTAAAAGCTTTCCAGCTGCGAAAATCTCCCTTTTGACATGGGCATGGTTCAATACAACAATTCTTAGTGTCATTTTCGTACTTGTTGCTCTTGACGTCGTCGTCGTCGTCGCTGTTGTTGTTGTTGTTGTTGTTGTTGTTGTTGTTGTTCTTCTTCTTCTTCTTCTTCTTCTTCTTCTTCTTCTTCTTCTTCTTCTTCTTCTGCCTCCTCCTCCTCCTCCTCCTCCTCCTCTTCTTCTTCTTCTTCTTCTTCTTCTTCTTCTTCTTCTTCTTCTTCTTCTTCTTCTTCTTCTTCTTCTTCTTGTTTTGCGTCTCCTAATTCTACTCATTTTGTTTCATCTTTCTTCTTTTCTTTTTCTTGTTTTTCTTGTTCCTTTTCTTCTCTATAACCTTCTTCTTCTTGTTCTTCTTCTTGTTCTTGATCTTGTTCTTGTCCTTCTTCTTCTTCTTCTTCTTCTTCTTCTTCTTCTTCTTCTTCTTTCTTCTTCTTCTTCTTCTTTATGCTCGTCCTCATCCTGTTCCTCCTAATCGTCCTCCTCCTCTTCATCTTTTCAGTTTGTTAATCTTTTAGGGATTTTTTTCTGTCCCCCCCCCCCCCCCCCCCCCCCCCTCCTCTTGGTGTTATTTCTTTTTCTCTATCATCTTCTACATTCGTGGCCGTCATCAGTACACCCACACGGACACTCCGCTCCCCATTCTCCCCATTCTTTCCTTCCTTACCCCCTACCCCCATCCTCACCCCACCTCTACCCCTACCCCCAAATCCCTGTCGATCTTCCCGTCATTGTCTGCTTCATCCTCCCATCTGCCTCCCGCACCCGTAGACTCAAGTAACTGATCGGCCGAATGCCTTGGCGGGTGATCTCCTCTCCGTACCCCCCATCCCCACCCCTCTTTCACCCCTCCCCCTCCAGCCGCCTCCCCCCATCCCCCAAGGGTCGCCCGGACCATTATAAACAACGTGACTTGACTTGACTGACCCTTACCCTGACCCGTCAAATCCCCCTCCTCCCCTCCCTCCCCCCCCCCCCCCCCCCCCCCAACCGTCCACCATTGCTATCCCCGTTAGTGCGTGGTGACACCTGTTCACGCGTCACCTGCTTCGTCTCTTTATTTATTTCTTAAAGCTATCTGTTTGACCTGTAGCTCTCCATCATCCTCACTGTTCTTTCCTGTATTGTACGTGCCACTCATATATCCTCTCTCTCTCTCTCTCTCTCTCTCTCTCTCTCTCTCTCTCTCTCTCTCTCTCTCTCTCTCTCTCTCATGCTCCTCCCTCTTACTCTCCCCATCCTTCTCTTAACCCCCTCTCACCCTCAATGTCTCTCGCAACCACACACACACACACACACACACACACACACACACACACACACACACACACGTTTCAAGATGGCGGAGATAGCCCAGCCACACACACACAAGTTTCAAGATGGCGGAGATAGCCCAGCCACACACACACAAGTTTCAAGATGGCGGAGATAGCCCAGCCACACACACACAAGTTTCAAGATGGCGGAGATAGCCCAGACACACACACACACACAAGTTTCAAGATGGCCCAGACACACACACACACACAAGATGGCCCAGACACACACACACACACAAGATGGCCCAGACACACACACACACACACAAGATGGCCCACACACACACACACACAAGATGGCCCACACACACACAAGATGGCCCACACACACACACACACAAGATGGCCCACACACACACAAGATGGCCCACACACACACAAGATGGCCCACACACACACACACACAAGATGGCCCACACACACACACACACACAAGATGGCCCACACACACACACACACACACAAGATGGCCCAGACACACACACACACACACAAGATGGCCCAGACACACACACACACACAAGATGGCCCAGACACACACACACACACACAAGATGGCCCAGACACACACACACACACAAGTTTCAAGATGGCGGAGACACACACACAAGATGGCCCAGACACACACACACACACACAAGATGGCCCACACACACACACACACAAGATGGCCCACACACACACAAGATGGCCCACACACACACACACACAAGATGGCCCACACACACACAAGATGGCCCACACACACACAAGATGGCCCACACACACACACACACAAGATGGCCCACACACACACAAGATGGCCCACACACACACACACACAAGATGGCCCACACACACACAAGATGGCCCACACACACACAAGATGGCCCACACACACACACACACAAGATGGCCCACACACACACACACACACAAGATGGCCCACACACACACACACACACACACAAGATGGCCCAGACACACACACACACACACAAGATGGCCCAGACACACACACACACACAAGATGGCCCAGACACACACACACACACAAGATGGCCCAGACACACACACACACACAAGTTTCAAGATGGCGGAGATAGCCCAGACACACACACACACACAAGTTTCAAGATGGCGGAGATAGCCCAGACACACACACACACACACACACACGTTTCAAGATGGCGGAGATAGCCCAGCCACACACACACAAGTTTCAAGATGGCGGAGATAGCCCAGCCACACACACACAAGTTTCAAGATGGCGGAGATAGCCCAGCCACACACACACAAGTTTCAAGATGGCGGAGATAGCCCAGCCACACACACACAAGTTTCAAGATGGCGGAGATAGCCCAGCAGAAGTAATTTCGCCTGCTGAAGTTTTTTACTGATCTAAGGCACTATGCCTATGCTGACAAGATCAACAAGTTTGGGTGAACGCCTAACGAGCGTTGTAAAAAGAAAAAGAAGAGACGGCACCAAAAAAGGCGTGGGCATTAAAAATCCAAGCAAAGATGTGCTGGGACCGTTGGGACGCCAGGACCAGGCCCAGAGCTCCATGACAGAGGTAGGCCTACAATCTTTACCTCAAGATAAACTGAAGAAGACGGAAACAAAAGATATCAACACCCAGACGGAGGTCAGTGAGTCTGTTTCGTCTATGATTCAATCGCTTTTCGAGCGCATTGACAGTCTAGAAAAGACAGTGAAAGTCCTGACCGATGCGATTAAAAACCTAACGCCGAGTCTTGTCTTACAAAAAGAACCAAAGAAGACTGAAACATGCCCCTCTGTTGAACTCCCTAGCTTCCATACGAAGCCGGGAAAAACTTTCGCGGATGCTGCGAGAACTGCTCCACTGACCCCTGCACCAAAAACATCGGGCAAAACAACAATAAAGCAGAAAGAAAACAAAAAACAAAACGAAACAGAACAAAAGCAAATTGGAGATATGAAAACTGACGTCAATGAGAGTAAGTCCACGCGTGACGTCAAAGCAGAAAAGAATGTTCGAAAGCGCCACAATAGGGAAAAGCTTCCACGTGTCGTTCTTTTGGGGGACTCTGTCTTCAGTGGTATCAAATCAAAGAGACTGGGTTGGTCCTACGACTTGTACGTTCGGTCGGGTAAATGCCGCACCACTGAAGATATTCAGAAAACTTTTGAATTTACTACAGCCGTAATCGAAAAACAGGAGGGCAAGCCAGTAGATATAGACGCAGTTGTTGTTCATTGTGGAATAAATGACATCAGATCATCAGATCCCAAAACCACGTCTCAAAAGTTCACAAAAGTAATCAAGAACATCGCTGCTGACCATCCCAGCATCAAAATTGTTGTCAGCAAAATCATCCCCGTGCGTGACTCCCAACTTGATGTCAAAAGAGAACTTTTTAACGCATTTCTAAGTGAAGGGTTACAATCTATGCAGAACGTCTCTTTCATCAACCACTCTAACTTCTCCACCCACGGCAAATTCATGAGGGATGACATCCACCCCAACCCCCGTGGTTCCAGCATCTTGGCGGGCAACGTGGGCCGACATCTGAGGGACATTTTCTGGGAGAGACCGCGAAGAACATCACGCCCTCCTCCTCCCATGTACCACCAGCACTGGCATTCACCCCAACAGCCTAGCCTCCGCAGATGCCCTCCTTACCCACGATATGGAAGATCATGGAACATGTTCGAACTTCTTGAGCTTGAGGATTCCTCTAAAATTACATTTCCATAAGAAATTTTGTCTAGGCTTAGTACTTGTCTTAGCTTTGTATAAGCTTCAACAGTGCAATGACTGGCTATTGACTGTCTTTGGATTATATTTTTGAGACTTGTTGCCATCGCGAAATATTGTTATCATAATCTCTCGTTTAGTTGATTGATTAACAACCACCCCCCTCCACCTCCCACTCCCCCTTTTTTTATTTAAGTGTATTTCTCTGCGTTATATTTATCATTTTTACGTGAGGTTTATTCGTGTTATTTTTAAAAACAAATAACCGAATTTCTTCACACTTTCCTTTTTCCTTATCATGACAAAGTCAGTTCCCATTAAGGTTTTACAATGGAACTGCAGGTCTATAAAAACAAACCTGTCTTATTTAACTCAACATCTTGTTTCTTCAAAGTACCAGGTTCTGATTTTACAATCTTTGAATGTAAACCAAAACAGCCTACCTAAACTGGTAAATTATTATTATCCACCAGTGCATGAGACAGTAAATAAAACAGAAAATATTAAGACAGCTATATACATTAATGAAAATATACAGTATACAGTGTGCGATTCCCCAGCCCCTAAGAATGATCCTAATATTCTTTCATGTGCTGCAAGTCTAAAGTTCAATGATCAACTTATAATAAATGTTGTTTCTGTTTACTTACCAAAAGGCCCAACAGAAATTAACACGGAATGGATTCGTACAACACAAAATCCAAACAAAAAGTGGCTAATTTGTGGAGACTTTAATGCACACTCCCCTTTTTGGGAGAAAAATTGCGCTTTTGTCACTAGTCACAGATTTTTAGAAAACATAGTAGACTCAAATCTTTACCTTTTAAACGATGGAAGAGTGACTAGAATTCCAGACAATGCAAATCATAGAGCCACCTCCATTGATCTATCTTTAATATCCCCTGCTTTGGCCCATAATTGCACATGGGAACCACTTTGTGACACGCTTGGAAGTGATCATATACCCATTGTTACCACTGTCAATGATCAACAAATATCTAGCGATAGAGATGAAGATGTCATTCCTAAATACAATTATAACTTTGCTGACTGGGAAACATTTAGAGCTTTTTTATGTGCACAAAACATAGATTGCATTAAAGATGATGACATAGACATTTATTACTCAAAATTTACGGAAACAGTACTAAATGCTGCTGATTATGCCATTCCTAAATATGCAGCTCGCAAATCAGATAAACATGCAGGGAATGTATGGTGGAATGATGAATGCCAGAAAGCGGTTGACAAGAAAACAGAAGAATATAAATTATACCTACAAAATCCTGGACCAAAAACGCATGCTCCAATGAAGAAAGCAAATGTCATGAGTAACAGAACGATTGCAAAAGTCAAGCGGGAATATTGGTCAAATTTCTGCACCAATGAAACACATACCCATAAAGACTTACAGAGGGTGTGGAAAAAGTTTAATGAAATGAAAAATGGTGTTCATTTGCCACACTGTCCAATCAAATGTGATGGTAATGAATTACCAAGCAATTCAGAAAAGGCAGAATCATTTGTAGATATGTTTGCTGATATAATGAATGCAAGCAAACTACCAAAAAATCATAAAATTTTCAGGGAAAATGAAGAAAGAAATGATGACTATCAAGATCCACAGCGGAAAGATGATCTTTATGTCAATGCTCCAATTACTATACGTGAGTTGAGAGAAGCTATACTTTCCCTGACTAATAAAAAGTCATCAGTAGGCATGGACGCTATTTCTAATATCTTACTTAAACATTTGCCAGACAGTTGGGTACTGTTGCTACACGACTTATTTCAAAAGTGTTGGGAACAGGGACAAAACCCTAAAATATGGAAACATTCTATCATAATACCGATTCCTAAAGAAGGAAAAACGAAAAGTAATAAGAATAATTACAGACCTATATCATTAACTTCGCATGTAGGCAAACTTATGGAAAAGGTAGTTTTAAACAGACTAATATTCTATTGTAATAAAAATAAAGTGATCCCAAAAAACCAAGCTGGTTTCCGAAAGGGTAGGTCAACCATTGATCATCTTGTCAAATTGACTACACAGGTAAAGCATCAATTTGCTCGCAGAAAGAATACTCTAGCAACCTTTTTTGATATAAAAAAGGCATATGATCGTGTTTGGCATCATAAATTACTATATAAATTGAAACAAATTGGTTTGTCTGGGAACATCTACTTTTACATAAAAGACTTATTGATGAAAAGAAGCATGCAAACAAAGGTGGGAAATTCCTATTCAACTACACGCATGCCTACAATGGGTATTCCACAAGGCTCGGTAATAGCGCCCCATCTTTTTAATATATTACTTCATGACCTACCTCAATGTTTGTCAAAAAATGTCAACTTAGTACAATATGCAGATGATATTTGCATGTGGATGAATGTGTCCATGAAAAAGAAGTCACCAAAAAGAGATATAAATTACTATAGAAAAGCTTATCAAATGGAATTAGATAAATTAAATAACTACTTGTTTGAAAATGGACTAACTCTATCAACTGAGAAAACTCATCTGGTTTTATTCAACAATGGTGCTGATCCACCCAATTTACCATCCCTCCATATTGGGTCTGATATTTTGGAATATAAACAAAGGGTAAAGTTTTTGGGGGTTCATATTACTTCTAAGTTAAACTGGAATTATCACATTGAATACTTGTTATCTAAAGCAAGAAAGACTTTAAATTTTTTAAAAGTTATCAGTAAGCAATACTGGAGCCAAGATGTCAGAGTACTAAAACATCTAGCGATAAGTCTTGTTCGCTCTAGGCTTACGTATGGTCAAGAAGTTTTTTTCACCGCTCCAAAATATTTATTAAACAAATTACAAAGCGTGGATTGTAAAGCTTTTCGATTGGCCTTGGGGGTTCCTTTCCATACATCAACAATAGCAACATATAGAGAGGTAGGAATACTTCCTTTAAATGAATGCCGTCAGCTTGCCATCGCTAAATATTTGTTAAAAGGCTCTTTAAGTGAAAACAATGTCGAAAATGAAATTGGCTTAAGATCAGATGTTGATTTCCCAAAACGAGCCAAAAACATATCATGTCTTAAAACAATAAAAACTGAAACTCTAGATACTTTTCAACAATCAGGAATAGAATTAGAAGATATGGTAAAATGTAGTAATCCATGTACTGTTATCCCTCCATGGGAATTACAAAAAGGACATTTTGACATTAATTATACCAATGCAAAGAAAAATGAGAATATAAATTTTATTGGCACAGTTGCGAATGAGCATTTATTTCTCAATTATCCAAATCATCTCAAAGTTTATACCGATGGTTCAGTTCTAGAAAATCACGAAGCTGGTGCTGCTTTCACTATCCCCCACTTAAAGGTCAAAAGAGGTTTTTATATTGGAAAGCACAGATCTATATTTACAGCTGAATTAACTGCTATTCTTATGGCTTTGCGTTATTTGCTTGATTTTCCGAAAACTGTGACTCAGATTCTTTTTTGTGTCGATTCAAAATCAGTGTTGTATGCCTTAAGCAATTCAAATTCTAGTGTGAGACAAGATTTGATTTTTGAGATTAATCATTTGGTGCATTTCCTTATTCTAAGAGGTAGTAATCTTACCTTTCTTTGGGTGCCTTCACACAGTGGAATACATTTCAATGAATCCGTAGACAAACTAGCTAAAAACTCTGCAGATTATACAAATGAAGCATATAATTTGAAAATCCCTTTATCTCTGAAAGAAGGGTATAGCCTACTGCAGAATGCTTGCTGGAAGCATTTTAGAAAGAAACAAGAAGATGTTGGCCACTCATTACCTGCTGACCACCAAACGAGTTTTGAAGATGTTTTTATATCTAAGTATGGTCAATTGTCTAACTTAAGGCTTTTAACTTCCCTTGCCTATAGATTCAAACTTAATGCTTTTAAGACGAAATTCACTTCCAACATCACATGTGTTTGTGGTGGGAAAATTTCTAATGAACATATACTTTTCCACTGTAGAAAAATGAAAACATATCTGCCTACTTTTTCGGAAAAGTCCCTGAAGGAGGTTTTAATAAAACCCCTTTTGATTTGTGACATTGTTTTAGGACTTGTTCAGAGTACCATTTTTAGATTCCTTTAATAATTCTATTTTCACGTGTAAATGTTATTATCCTGTTACCTTTAGCGTTCATTTGATTTTTAAAAATGTTATTCTAGTTATGTTGTAGGTTGCAATTTTTATTCATGTTAACATTTTTTCTTCCGATTCTCATTCTGATCCTCCTTTTTCTCTTTTTCCGTTTTCCATTTATACTTCTTCATCTTTTTCTATCTCCCTGTTTCTCTATCTCTTTATCTCCTTCAGCTGCCTGTCTACCCACCCCTTCTCCCCTCCCTTCCCCCTTTTCTACCTTGTTCATTTTTTTTTTTTTTTTTTCGTTGTCTAAAATCACTGACGTGTATAGACATTAAATTGAAGAACACACACACACACACACACACACATATACGTGAGCGCACGCGCGCTCGCTCCCACACATACACTCACAAGCACGCACACATGCACACTTACACATATGCACAAGCAGGCGCGCACCCCCCCCCCCCCCCCCCCCAATCCCCACCCAACCCCAACCCGTCAACCCCCTCCCCCCCAATCCCCACCCAACCCCAACCCGTCAACCCCCCCCCCCCCCCCCCCCCCCCCCCCACCCCACCTCTCATAATTCATGACACCCCCACCGCTCCCAGCCCCACCCCCCACCCTCGCATCCCCCCATTAACCCCCACACCCATCCCTGTACATCCCCTTCAATTCCGCCCCCGTGTCGCGCCCAAAATTACCCCCCAACCATCACACCCACCACCCCTTCCCCACATTCCCCTCGCCCACTAACATTGACCTCTGACCCAGAGTGTGTCGTCTTCTTAAGGTTCCTTTAATTAAGCCCATACTGACGATTTGCCACAAATGGAGGAGACACACCGGCTGAGGGCGATAACAGCAGCCTGGACCCCTTGTGATTACCTCCTCTTGCCAGAGGGAAAAGTGGTTGAGACAGTACGAGGGGAGGGGAAAGGGAAGGCTGAGAAGGATTGGGGGCGGGGGGAGGGGGAAGGTAAAGGCTGAGAAGGATTGGGGGGTGGGAGGGGGAAAGGGTTAAGAATGTCCGCCAGCATGAAAGAAGGATGAAACCATTACTATAAGATCCTATCTCTTTTTTTTTCTTTTCTTTCCTTTTTCTCTTTTTTTTCTCTTGTTGTTGTTGTTTGTTTGCTTTGCATTGTCGAGAAGAAAAAAAAAGTTCATACTCTGTCCTCTATGAAGGAACTATTATTATTTAGTTAGTAGCTGGAGAGAGAGAGAGAGAGAGAGAGAGAGAGAGACAGAGAGAGAAAGAGAGACAGACAGACAGACAAAGACAGAGGTAATAGCAGAGAGAGAGAGAGAGAGACAGAGGTAATAGCAGAGAGGGGATATGAGAGATGAAGACAGCGAGAAGGGGGTGGATACTGCAGAGTCCCATACTCTTTTACTTTAAGCAGTGCATTACACACAGTGACAATGCTTCAGTTCCAAGGCATGTGATTATCAATGACGTTCGTCATTAAGCAATGAAATTTGTCGTTAAAATCTCCAAAGATCTTCTTCACAACAAAACTTGAAAATTCAAATAATATGGGGTCTTTCATGACGTAAATCTAACACAGGTGGAAAAAAAAAAAAAACTTCTCTCTTTTTCTTTCCTTTTTTTTTTCTCCTTTCTTTTTCTTCTTTTTTTCTTCCTTTTTGAAAAAAAAATGTAACGAACGTGAACTCATTAACTGGGAGGAGGTCTGGATGGAAGGAAGAGAAAGGAACGGGGGGGGGGGGGGGGGGGGGGGGGTATGGTGTGGTGTGGTGTGGTGTGGAAGGGGAGTTTATGGTCCTAAAGAAAAGATTTTTTTTTTCTTTTAAGTCCGTGCTCCTTGAAGGGTCTCGAACTCTTGACCCGTGGCGCTGGTGACAGGCCTGTTAACTGCTTGCACCACCCACAGGTCGCCTTTCGTTAATTTGGGCCACGGCCCTGTCCGCTACAAATGGAGACCACCGGCAAAGGGCGGTAACAACAGCGTGGACCCCTGTGATTATCTCCTCTTGTCAAAGAAGAGTCGGGGGTGACGAGAGAGAGAGAGAGAGAGAGAGAGAGAGAGAGAGAGAGAGAGAGAGAGAGAGATCCAGCCAAAAGCCAATAGTCCTATTTAGTGAGAGAGAGAGAGAGAGAGAGAGAGAGAGAGAGAGAGAGAGAGATCCAGCCAAAAGCCAATAGTCCTATTTAGTGAGAGAGAGAGAGAGAGAGGGGGGGGGGGGGAACGGCCAAAAGCCAGTAGCCCCCATTAGTCAGTAAAAGATACTTTTCTTTTATTTCTTGGTTTCCCATTCATTTGTTAATTCATCACATCTGATCGTCACAAGGACCCATCTTTCCCACCGTTCTCTTTTGAGATCATTTGCTTCGTGAGACCGTTGAATGGGTCGCACGCAACGGCACTCTTTCTTCCGAAGTTCATGTGTACAAAGATTGTAGTCACGAATTTTCCCGAAAGGTTTGTTACGTGCATTTATCTCGTTACAGGAACCACGAACAATGCTATGCATTTCTGTTTTATTCTGTTGGGAGGCATAAAACCGAGCCCCCGTGCGTGAATGTATATGTGGAAAAAAAAAAAAAATCTTGCATGCACGCTGATATATCTCATCCTACAGAAGGAGAATGGGCCATGGTGTGCTGGTACCATGGATGACGCGACAATAAAGCACGTGCACACTGGTATGGTGCTCAGATGTCATTCCCCAAAACATAGTAACATAGTATGGATAGCTTCACATTGGGATTGCAAACTGTGACATACACAAACGTCTAACCGTCGATGAACATGTAGTTTTAGCCGAGGGATGAAGAGAAGGGCACAGAGAGAGAGAGAGAGAGAGAGAGAGGGGGGGGGGAGAGAGAGAGAGAGAGATTGACAGACAGACAGACAGACAGACTAACACAGACAGATGGACAGATGGACAGACTGACAGACACATAGAGACACATAGACAAAGAGAGACACAGACAGACAGACAGAGAGGCAGACAGACAGAAAGACAGACAGAAAAGTGACGATAGATAGACAAACAGACGGAGACAGAGAAGGAAAGAGAGAGAGAGAGAGAGAGAGAGAGAGAGAGAGAGAGAGAGAGAGAGAGAGAGAAACGAACGAACGAACGAACGAACGAACGAAATAATTTATTGCTTTAAAGCAGTACAGCTTCATCAGCAATGGTAAAATTGATCACAATGCATGTTACTTCAACATGGAAACCATGACAAAATTGTCCTTTTTCCTAACACAGTTCTGATATTTCATGTCACTGGAACGGCGCTGGTCACGATGATTCCGTCTGCGGCGTGGGTCTTGAGCCCAGGCTGTCATCCCAGGTAGAACAAGATCAGGCCGTGTAGCGTCTCCAGCGTTCGTGCAGCACGTGCTAGGATGTCAGCGTGTTGTGTTCTGCCAACACGTTTACCTCGACGGAGACTGGCCAGTTTTGTCCGTTCTTCTGTCAGCAAGTGTCTGTCATCTTGCTTCACGAACCAGAACGAACAGTCACTGCCATGAGGCGAACACGGAAACTCCAACACCAGATCGTCCGATTCACAGAGCAGTACATCAGAATCATTTGAGCTGTTAAGGACAACGTTTCTAAATAACTTATTTCTGCTCTTGCCTCTCAATCGCCTTTGCACACATTTATCCGTCAGGGTGGCAACGTAACTTTTCACAACACTGACACTGAATCCTGCCACTAGGCTGTCAAAAATCGGTTCGATGTCAGTGTCAGGTGGTGAGGAGGGGACAGAGCTGTCAATGCACTCACACGTGTGTACAGTTTCAGTGCCATCATGTAAGCTCAAATAATCAGTCTCCATTCTTACTTGATCATCCG
>CM065723.1:41458577-41463577 GCA_033310375.1 Conus canariensis | reverse complement strand
TCTTCTTCTTCTTCTTCTTCTTCTTCTCTCCTCTCCTCCTCTCCATTTTTCTACTCCACCCATTTTCTTCTCGTCCTTGTCTTCTTGATCAATGTATCAAACACATATGTTTGCGAGCAAAATGTGTGTGTGTGGTTGATGTGTGTGTGGTGTTGTGTCGTCTGGTGTGTGGTGTGTGTGTGGGGTGTGTGTGTGTGGTGTGGTGTGTGTGGTGTGGTGGGGTGTGTGGTGTGTGTGTGTGTGTTGTGTGTTGTGGTGTTGTGTGCTGTCTCGTGTTGTGTGCTGTGTGCTCTTGTGTGTGTGTGCTGTGTCTGTGTGTCGTGCTTGTGTGTGTGTGTGTGTGTGTTGTGTGTGTCTTCTGTCTCTCCCTCCGCCTCTCTCCTTCCTCGCCTTCCTCTCCTCTTCCTCCTTCCCGTCCTCGCCTCTTCCTCCTCCTCCTTCTCCTCTGCCTCTTCCTCCTCCTCCTTCTCCTCTGTTCCTCTTGTCTTCTCCTCCTCCTTCTCCTCTGCCTCTTCTCCTCCTCCTTCTCCTCTGCTCTTCCTCCTCCTCCTCTCTCCTCTGCCTCTTCCTCCTCCTCCCTCCTTCCTCTCCTCTGCCTCTCTTCCTCTGCTCTCTCCTCCCTTCTCCTCTGCCTCTTCCTCCTCCTCCTTCTCCTCTGCCTTCCTCCTCCTTCTCCTCTCCTCTCCTCCTCCTCCTTCTCCTCTGCTTCTCCTCTCTTCTCTCTTCTCTTTCCTTCCTCCTTCTCTCTGCTCTCTCTCCTTTTCTCTTCCTCCTCCTTCTCCTCTGCCTCTTCTCCTCCTCCTTCTCCTCTCTCTTCCTCCTCCTCCTTCTCCTCTGCCTCTTCCTCCTCCTCCTTCTCCTCTGCCTCTTCCTCCTCCTCCTTCTCCTTGCCTCTTCCTCCTCTCCTTCCTCCCTCTTCCCTCTTCTCCTCTCTCTTCCTCCTCCTCTCTCTCTGCCTCTTCCTCCTCCTCCTTCTCCTCTGTCTCTTCCTCCTCCACCTCCTTCTCCTCCTCTTCTTCATCTTTTGTTTTCTTTTTCTTGTTTTTTTTTTCTATTCCTATTCATCCACATGGGATTTCTCTTCCTCCTCGTCCTCTGTCTTCGTCACGCCTTCTCCTCTGTTTTCTCTGCCTCCTCTTCCTCTTCCCTTTCCTCCATCTCCTCCTTCACCTACTCCTTCTATCCCTGCTCTTCCTTTTCTCTTTCTCCTCTTCCACATTCTTCTTCTTCTTCTTCTTCTTCTTTTTTTCAAAACGATAGTGAATCGAGTCTAAATGTTTTGGGGCTGTTGAAGATCATAGGGGTGAGAGTTGAGTCCGCTTTGCCTGGTACCGATGAAGGGGCCATCAATGTTTTAGGTACACGGGCAAGAATATTGATGACTGAACGTAATTAAGACGTATTTCATTTATGTCTGGACTTCAAGACAACATTGATCTTGTTTGTACCGAAGGTTCGGTGGATTTCAAACGGTGAAAAAGTTCATTGAGAGACCACATTGTTTAAACTTTGCTTGATCTGTTTATTTAGACATATACATTGACATTATATGGATATACATAAATACCTGCAAGCATACACACATACATACAGACAGACATATATGCATACATACATATACACATGCATGCATGCATACATACATACATACATACATACATGCATGCATGCATGCATGCATGCATACACACATACATACATACATACATACATACATACATACATACATACATACATACATACATACATACATACATAATCGTACTACATATGTCATTAAAATAAACAAAACAGATAAAACCGAGTTTATACAAAATAAATCTATCTATCTATTTATCTGTGTGTGTGCGTGTGTGTGTCCGTTGTGTGTGTGTGTGTGTGTGTGTGTGTGTGTGTGTGTGTGTGTGTGTGTGTGTGTGTGGTGTGTGTGTGTGCAAACGCGCGCGTGTATGCGTGTGTGCGTGTGTGTGTGTGCTGTTATCAATTTTGTTGTTGTTATTTGTTTTATTTTCAAAATTCTCTACAGACTTTCACAGAGAAGAACGAATCACAACTGTCTGTGAACTAGGCCGCAATATTTCTAGAACCTTATCCAGTCAGTTTGCATGGTAAAGCGTGGAAAACGAGGAACAAAGTTAATCGTTAGAGACATACTCTATTGACATCATCACACGATCCGTCTGAAAAAAAAAAAAAAAAAAAAAAAAAAAAACCCTTTGTTAAAGAAAACGAAAAGAGAAAAACAACCCCCCCCCCCAAAAAAAAAAACAAAAAAAAAAACAGTCATACGACTAAATGATCGAAGCACGAAGACGCATCCAGTGTCCGAACCTGTACTTCTGGCATTAAAAGACAACAGCATTATTGGTATTGGCATCAGCAAAACTCGCAGCTATTGAAACCTGTAGACGCAGCAAGGCTTGACGGGTTGAGCATCATTGTTTCTAGTATTGGCCGGTCCTGTCCGCTACACTGCGAGCATCCAGATAGCGCAGATCAGAGCAGCGCTCTGTTCGAGTTGTCTTCCCTTTCCAGTATTGCTCGAAATGACCAATCAAAATCGCATCTCAGGATTATAAGTAGGGCGAGGTTCACTTCCCTTCCGCAGTGGCGATTGTTTTCACTGAATCCGATTCAGTTATGAATTCGACCACACCGAGTATTTAATAGTTCAAACGTAAAATGAAAAGACATGACATGCTGAAGCGCATGCGACCACATAACAAGCTGAGTGTAGAACATGTGAAAGACCAAACAGCTTTTTGTCAAAATGTGAGACGACTTATGTGTATTTCCATACAACGACGATCGATACCTGTGCACAAATGTAAGCTGGGTTGAATGCAAGCATGTTACAGGCAGGTTTCTTACAATACTTCATATCAACTCATTATTGTCTGACTGTTTGATATGTGTACTTCCATACAACGACGATCGGTACCTGTGCACAAATGTAAGCTGGGTTGAATGCAAGCATGTTACAGGCAGGTTTCTTACATTACTTCATATCAACTCATTATTGTCTGACTGTTTGATATCGCTATGGAGGCACTGAAGGTCTGACCAGCGCGTTGGGCTTATACGTTGGTCAGACATCTGCTAAGTCGTAGCCACGAGAGCCTCTTCCTAAATTCTCTCATCTTAGTCATTAATTCATTTATCCATCAGCTTTAAATCATACGCAGTGTGGTCTCAAAACATAGCGGACGTGGTGTAGCGTATAATGGACTAGTCCGCACGCAAGTGACACCTCCTTGATGAAACTGAAAGTGAAACTGAGATGTCGCTATGACTTCAATTTCTTTGTCTAAGGGCAGCACTTGCGCAGACGGATTGCGCGCGCATATAGCAAGCTGAATGTACCGGTGTGCCAATAATTCAGCAGTGTGTCTTGCACGTGACTGGCTGTGACTGAGGGAGTGTGTGTGTGTGTGTGGGGGGGGGGGGGGGGGGGTGCAATACGTCTGGAGACTGTCCCAACGCTGTAAACATTTCCTACGTCTGCGAACCGCCTTCGAATCACGATCATCGGCTTCCACCTTCCATCTCACTCTTTTCTTTCCTTTAAGGACACAGGCAGCGTTAGAGACTTCACAGGGCAGAGGAAGAGAGTTGAAAAGGTCAAGGTCGTGGAAGGCAGTAGTAGAGTGCTGATGAGTGTTACCGTATATATGCGGAACAAGAAGAAAAATAATGCCACCATCACACACACACACACACACACACACACACACACAAAGCAGAAAGAAAAAGTACACTCGTTCTCGGGTAAAAATAATCTATGGTAGGGCCGGGTAGGTAGGAGGTAGGAGAAGGGGAAAGGAGGACTGGAGTGGGGGAAGAGGAAGATGGGGGAAGGGGAATACAGCTGTTCCGAAACCACCACACCACCCCTCCTTCTCAAGCAAAAAAAAAAAAAAAAAAAAAGCAAACGAAATATTCAAGATGGATTCATTTGAGAAACTGTGTACCTCCCATCTTCCCTCTCTCATACCCCCGCCCACTCCACCCTCCCCTCCTCTCCCCTCCTCCTTCCCTTTCTTCCTGTTGTTCGAATGTTCATTTGGTAAAACCTCCACCCGCGGGTTGTTGTCATTATTTTTATTATTTTTTTCTTTTTTGTTTATTTGTTTGTTCTATTGATTGTGTTATTTTCGGAGGCGTAGGAAGTGCTAGTAATGATGCAGTGTTTTTATTTCTTGGTTTCTTCTTTTTTTTTGCAGCTGCTATTCTCGCTCCTCCCCCCCCCCCCCCCCCCCCCCCCCCCATCTTTCCTACCCCTAGCATCCCTCTCCTTCCACAAAATCATCTCACCTCAGCGCTTGCATTCCCCCAAATCTTGGATTCCTCATCTTAGCCATTGATTGCAGTTGAGTCGTTCCTGGTCTTTGAAGAAAGGGGAAAAAAAAGAAAAAGAAATGAAAGAGTTAGAAAGAAGAGGAAGGAATACGTAGGCGAAAAAGAAAGAAACAAAGGGAAAAAAAAACAAGAAAGGAGAGAATAAAACAACGAAAAGAAGGGTTAAAAAGAAAGGGAGGGGAGGGGGGAGGGGGGATTGATACAGAGATCCAAAGAAAGCAAGGGGGGGGGGGGGAATGAAGGTGAAAAAAAAAAGTTGTAAAGAAAGCAGTCAACAAATAAGAAGAAGAAAACAAAAGGAGAGAAAAGAAGAACAAAAATGTGAGTATTGAAACTGAAAGAAAAGATTGGAAATGAAAAGGAAAAAGAAAGAAAGAAAGAAAAAGAAGTGTTTAAGGCAATATAAAAAAAAAAGAAAGAATGGGAAAACAAAGGAAAAGAATTAGCTAAGACCCAAGCAAGAAACAAACACAAAAAAAGTGGAAGAAAGAGATTTAAAAAATACATACACAACAAAACCTTAGGAAGGATAAGAAATGTATTTAAAAAGGCCCGAAGAGAAGACAGAAAGGAAGGAAGGAAGGAAAGATGGCCAGAGGTGAGAAGAAAATAAAAACGAAGGGAAAGGAAGCAAACAAGCA
>CM065723.1:41448577-41456077 GCA_033310375.1 Conus canariensis | reverse complement strand
TCTCTCTCTCTCTCTATGCCTTTTGAAACTCCTACAACCCCCCCCCCCTTTATCACGCCCGCCCACTCTGTCTCTCTGCCTCTGTCTCTGTCTGTCTGTCTGTCTGTCTGTCTGTCTGTCTGTCTGTCTGTCTGTTCTGTCTCTCTCTCTCTCTCTCTCTCTCTCTCTTCTCTCTCTCTCTCTCTCTCTCCGTCAGATCCGTCCCATGTTGACACGATGCATACATACAAAGATTCGAACCTCAGACCCCCCCTAAAAGTGGTGTTTGTTCAGTTGTCGACCTCCACCCTCCTCTCGGTCCCTCCTACGTGGGCGGCTTCGTAGCAGAGGCCTGCGCTGTGTTGTGTTGTGTGGAGGGCCTAGCCTTTATTGTAGTCCTCCCTTGGGTTTTCCACTCGCTGATGTCAAGGGCAGATAATATTATTGTAGGATGGGAGAGAGAGGTCACGTTTGCGGGGAGAGGTTGGAGAAGGCGGGGGGGGGGGGGGGGGGGGGGAGGGGGGAATGCGTGTATGCGTGGGGATGGGGAGAGTATGTGTGCGAGTGTTTGTTTGTGCGAGTCATGTGTGAATGTGTGAGGGTATGCTGGTGGTATGTACCTGAGTATGCGGTGGCATGTGTGTGTGTGTGTGTGTGTGTGTGTGTGTGTGTGTGTGTGTGTGTGTGTGTGTGTGTGTGTGTGTCGGTGCTCGGATTAGTATGTAACCAGCCTGTAACAGATTATGTAATTGATCTTATAATCTTACCAATGAATCATTAAATTCCCTTTTACAAGCAAAATAAAATCTAATGTTTTTGACATAACTGAATTGGACATACACTAGAAACTGACAACTATTCACATACGTTGTAGATAAAATATGCGAGATTGTAGCAGAAGTGGCATTCTATGTAAGTAAACGAAACACATACTGTTCATATTTTGCCAGCTGTGCTATGACCACCCTTTTTGACCTTTCGCCGCGCCGCATCCGTAAGTTTTCACTTTGCACCGTATGTTTTGTACTTTTTGGACGAACAATTTGTAAACACGTCTCATGCGAGCTTTTTCTTCGCATCGAAGTATGCTCACTGACACAAGCGCTGAGATTTATGTTCGCCACGGATTTACCAGTGTACACAATGAAGTTTGTCCCCACAAGCGAAAGAAGACAGACCTTGATTTTCAATGACCATCTGCACCGAAAAGACTTGGGGAAAATGACTTCTAGTCTTGTAACCTATCTGCAACGAGAAAATTTTGAACATATAGCTTCCACACTTTGAACTTTTCCATTTAATGAGTGTCACCATCTTCAGCATTGAAGTCGGATGACACAAACGATCGTATGCAGACTCACACACACACACACACACACACACGCGCGCGCGCGCGCGCGCGCGCGCGCGCGCGCACACACACACACACACACACACACACACACACACACACACACACACACACACACACGCACGCACGCACGCACAGAGAGAGAGAGAGAGAGAGAGAGAGAGAGATTATAAGCACCAGTGAAAATGGGTTTTTCCCATCCCGTGAAATATGCCCCCATTTGGCGGCGAAAGATACAGAAGGCCAAAGCACCGGCGGCACAAGGAGAGGACTCCAGCCCACACTGCTGTCAAGTTGAAAAGTTTCAATTACATAGTTTGAAAAAAAAAAAAAAAAAAAAAGGTAGACAAAAAAATGGCGGAATCGTGCTGTGTACTATTGCCACGCGTTCTCTTCCCTTTGGGAAGAACTTTCTGAATTTAAATAACAAACAAGTACGATACCTCTTGGTACCATGATGAAATGATAACAGGCCCATAACTTCAAGTGAATGCTGCCTACGACACCAAATCCGCTAGCAGAAATGACAACACAGAGCACACAGAACAAACAGCAGAAATGACAACACAGAGCACACAGAACAAACAGCAGAAATGACAACACAGAGCACACAGAACAAACACAGAGCACACAGAACAAACAGCAGAAATGACAACACAGAGCACACAGAACAAACAGCAGAAATGACAACACAGAGCACACAGAACAAACAGCAGAAATGACAACACAGAGCACACAGAACAAACAGCAGAAATGACAACACAGAGCACACAGAACAAACAGCAGAAAAGACAACACAGAGCACACAGAACAAGCATGGTGACAGGGGGATGTCTCCTTGTTGGTTCTGTATTTCCTGTGTTGTCATTTCATCACGGTGGCAAGAGTTGTCCTACTTGTTTACTATTTACCGTTCTCTCATTCATTTCAGATTTCCTCCTGTATGTAACAAAGACAAATCTGCTGTGACGATATATAATGCAGCGTTGTACCCTACAACACCAAACAACGCAAAGCAATGCAAAGCAAAGGAAGACAGTTGCGCCTGGTTCTATTGCACAAGACACCCACCCCATAGCGTCATGGCCAAACTCAGACCTCCACCACCACCACGCCAATGACGGGAACACAGCCAGCTGGTGCCACAGCCCGCACTGCAGAACCCGGTGCCAGAAGTTTTCAGACCTGCTGAGAACCATCGGAGTCTAGAATGAGCTGCCCAAGGAAGTCATTGAGTCCAAGACCATCGATCCGTCTGTGACAAGAGCCTTGAATTTTCTTTAAAGGAAAAAATGTTTTAGCGCTTCGGGCCGTCCCTTACATAGTGACAGGATAATCCACATGACGATTGTGGTCATTCTATAGGAAAAAGAAGATAAAGAAGAGAGACATTCAAAAACACTATGCAATTTAGTACTATCTGACACAATATGAAAACAAAATTACAATGAAATACAGCACAGCACAGGACAACAAAAGACAATTACATACCGCAAAATACAAAACAGTCCTGCACAGTGCAATAACATAACACAACACGGCACAATACAACACTAAACAATACCATCCACCGCAATACATAATGACCGGAATAGCTTGGATGAATTCATGATTCTGCTGATCCTGTGGTTGCGGGTTCGAATCTTCGCCTGCTCTTCAAGTACGGGAAGATTTTTACCTCAAAATTGGTTTTGAATTCCCATTTCCAGGAAAGTCCTTCGAATAAGACTATAAGTCGAGATTCCGCAAGCATAACATCTTTTACACGCGTAAAATTTCGTTACCAACTTTCGGACGAGAAAGCAAAGTTTGCAGTTGATATAGACGAAAAGAATATACACAGCATGCATCCTTTGTGAAAAATGGAAAGTATGAATGAAAAACTGAGTGACTGATATTCGACTGAATGACACGGAAATCTACTGCATGTAGCGCTGGCAGGCAGCTCTCCAGTTGGCTCTACCCAGGTAGGCAGCGCATTGTGTATCTGATGGCACGGATTGTAAAGCGCTGAGAGCTTGGTCACTATCAGAGGGTAGGCGTTTTATAAGTACTCTCAAATGAAAATAAATAATGCAACACAAGACAACACAACAAGACAATACAAGACAACACAAAACACGTGCAACAAAATACAGTATAAAACCATACAACAACACAGTACAAAACAACATAATACAGCACCACAGTAGCCAGAAAGTCACAATGCAATGCTGTCTGCAACCGAACAATGACCTTGACCCTTCGGCTTCGTTTCCTTATCCCGTCCTTCGCAGCCATCTTCCCCATTTCCGTACCCCCCCCCCCCCCCCCACCCCCCACCCCCCCACCCCACCACCAACCTCCCTTCCACATCTCCCACCCAATCCCCACTCTGTCCACATCCTCTCCCATCAACCCTCCCCCCCTCCCCTTCCACGTCTCCCAATCAACCCGAACAGAACGTGAACAAGCCAGTCCATCAACATATTACAGGTGTGCCACCGGGAGCAGATGCATTCGTGGAAAGGGAGAGAATAATACACATTTTGTGGGATGGGAGAAATACAAACTAATTTGTGACGAGAGGGAGGGAGGAAGGTTCCCCCACCCCCACCCCTCCACTTGAGGAAGATGGGAGTGCAGAAACCAGGAGATGGAGAGATAAGTTGGGGGGGGGGGGGGGGCTGATGGTAAGAAGGATGGTGGGGAAAAGGACGGAGGAGATGGCGGTGAGGGGGAAGAGAGAGGGTGGGGGTGGGAATGAAGGTGGGGAAGAGAGAGACGAAAACACATAGCTCCTCTTTCCCTGTGTTAGACAAGAAACACTCCTTTCTTCCTCTCACACGAGGTGTTGTCTAATTATTTGAAGCATGCGTGGAAAGACAAGACAGATTCTAGCCATGGACAAGGAGAGAGGAAAAACACAGAGATCTCCTTTCCGCTGCTTTAGACAGGCAGCACCACACACGCTCTGATCTCATTACCTCCCAGCAAGGCTGTCTTTTGAACCACGTCTGTTGCTTTGTTTCTTTTTCTTCCCCTTACAATGAAGGTTCTAATTTTTCGTTGAAAGCGTGTGTCTTCCACATATTTCCTAAACGGTCAATAAAAAAAAAAATTCACTTCAGCGACTTGTATTGAATGCAATCCCTGTATTCTGATATGATTTGCAAAGGTGTTGCCCATTATTATGGAAAAAAAAGACAGTGAATGAATATATATATATATATATATAATAGAGAGAGGGAGAGGGAGAGAGAGACAGACGCACATAAAACAACAGACTCGTAAAATTCTTCCCAATATTTTCGACCACACCGGTCTCCCTCAGGGGGCTTTGTGACAAGAATATATATAGAGATATAGATATATCATACATAGCTCAAGGAAACTCCATGGGATTTTGTTGTTGTTTTCAAGAGTTGAACATCCTATGTCGAACTCTATTGATAGGAGCCATGTATATTCTAACAAATGCAGGCAAAGCTTTATTAGATTAAGCCACACACGTATATATAAGGAAAACAAGAGTAAGTAAATGTAATTCATCAATTATTCTGCTTTATGAAAAAAAAATAATTATTAAAAGAAATGGATAAACACTAGACACAAAAAGAAAACAGATAAAAGGATGACATCGTTACTCTTCTAAAATCAGTAAATTCTCTGCGGATTCCGAACGCGTTTTTCAGGTTTGCTGCATCAGTATTTGGACGTACGAACTAACAAGTAGTGGAGAAAAACAAGCTCAAACACACATTTCCAAATCATGGGAACATTCATTGTCCGTCTTGAATACGGTACCACCGTTTTCCCTCGAATCTCATTCGCTGATCTGTACCGTTTAATAGACAACTTGGTTTTATTGTGCGGGTATTCTTTGAGCGTTATCAAATGGAGATAAATCACCTATAATTCTATGGTGTTTCCATCACCAAGGGTTCAAAAACGGAATAAAACGGCAACCAAAAGCAGCTAGGGAAGGGTATATTGTCAAACAGGAGAAAGCACAGTAAGGAAATAAGTTGCTTAAAATCCATAATCATTCTGTAAAGAAAGACAATATAAGAAGAAATCTTTGAGACTGTGCATGAGGATACCTTCAAAAATACAAGGGAAGTCAAAAGGTGTCATAAGTCAGAGTGGTCGGCTCTACTATTGAAGACCCCAAGCACTGTAATCACCAGTTGAAACACGTTTTTCTGTGCACATTTGAAACAGTGAGAGTTGTTAATTATCAATTTATCGATATAGAAAATTAGCTGTACTGCATATTCTCATTTGTTGCCTAAGCCAGAAAGAGCATTTAAAATGTTGTAGGATCTGAACATACCCTTCCAAGGCTGGGTGTGTTTGCTGTTTTACCCATTTCTTTGATTCCTCGTGTTGTTAACTATTTACCTGTGAACAAAGTGCCATCACAATTGGTTTACAGTTTGTATATCTAAGAATAAATTTTCATAATCCGACAACTTTAATGTTTGCGAGAAAGCTTGTAGGCCTATATTTAGTGATCTCCGAAAGGAGATGAAGAAAGATGCATCTCCGAAATCGTGTATTGAATATACTTTCTCTTGATCTTATCTGGCTTTTTGTCCCAAACGAATTCGAAACATTCTCTGAAGTTGTGCAGTTCAGGAGCAATACCCATAAACACAAGAGTTTTTTTGTTTGTTTGTTTTTTTGTTCTCATAAAATGAGGGATATTTTGCGAGGGAACCTTACTTAGAGGGAGGGGGGTGGAGAAGTAAGAGTCGGTTTTAACAACACTTGAAGCAAGGTTTTCACATCCTTGAATGTCTCTGTCACAGTTACGTTTGTCAAGTCGCCTAATTTGTGAACCAGAGTCCTAGAATTCAACTTTTAATGATTCCATGTCATATGTTTTTCTTAGAGATGTTAGGTTTTTTTGTGGGTTTTTTTTTTCGTTCTTTGTTCCTAACTACACAGTACACTGTTTAAAAGATTTTGATTTAGGCCTGACATATTTTCATACACTTCTAGTGTACCTGACTATTGTACACAAGGTGTCCTGTCTCCTTCTGGTGTAAAACAAGTGCAGAAGGTGTGTCAACGGCAAATTGGCGTATCTTTGATTCTGTGTCTGACGTTGGTAAACTTTTTATTTCGTTATCTTCTAAAGTAAATATGAAGTGAGGCAGGTAACAGTAAATAATAAACAAGTACGGTAACTCTTGCTCCCACAAGAAAACATATTCAGTTCTCCAAAGGAATGCTGCTTGCGACACCGAATCGTCTAGCAGACATGACAGCACAGGGCAAACAGAACAAACAAGGAAACATCCCCCCAAAAAAGATGTTCCAAGCTTGCCCATATACCCCGTACTGAACACATCTACACAGTTGCTGTCCAAAGCTCCAAAGCTGCCCGCAGCATGCTGCAGCAAGGGTCAGGGTCTGGCCTATACTGACCACCTTGGACGTCAGACTGTGCGCCACTCTGTAGAACCTGAAGAGGACATTACCGTTCACCTGGGACTTTGAAGTGAACGTCTAACAATACGAACGAGGAAGAAGGAAACCATATTGTTTAACATGACCTGATGGTAAACGGGTATCATCAGCATGTCTGTTATAAAACAAACTCGATTGTTGTCTGTAGCATCCACTTTCCAGTCTCGAAACCATGCAAATCATCACCTCCCGTTGTTCCTCCACGACCTCCTCCCCCCCCCCCCACCCCCCCTTCATTTCCCACCCCCGCCATCCCCTTAATTCTCTGCCTTCCATTCTTTCCCTGATGCATGAATTCTTTCATTTCTAACCTCCTGCACCACCATCATCCCCTTTTCTTCCCTCCAGCTGCGCGCCCCACCCCATCCTCACTCCACCCTACCTCTCACCTCCCGTCCCCCACCTTTCCTTCCACTGTTTCTATCCAGACCTATGTCTTCTGTTTGCAAGCTTCATTTTAACGTATCACCTGACACTTTTTCATCAGGCATTTTTCTCCATGCATTCTTACTGCGTTCCTTCGCTTTTTTTTCCACCTCCTGGGCACACAGTGGCATGGGTGTTCACAGTTGCATCTAAAGAATATGTCCATTGCAATTTTTACCCCCGTGGGCTAACGTAAAGGTCTGCTTCTAACATCGAAACAAAATATGATATGCGCATATGGATTTTGCCTGTGTCAGCTTTTGACATTTAGGCATTTTTGTACGTTT
>CM065723.1:41436077-41438577 GCA_033310375.1 Conus canariensis | reverse complement strand
TGTATGTGTGTGTGTGTGTGTGTGTGTGTGTGTGTGTGTGTGTGTGTGTGTGTGTGTGTGTGTGTGTGTTTGTGCGGGCGCGCGCGCGGTCGCGTGCGCGTGCGTGCGTGCGTGTTTGTGTGTGCGTGCGTTTATATGTGTGTCTGTCTATCTGTCTGTCTGTCTGTCTGTCTGTGTCTGTCTGAGTTGGCCCGCGCGTGGGAGCGAGCTCACACACATACACAGGGTAATCACAACAACATATAAAACCTGATAGGAATTGGCAACACTGCTTGATGTCGCATGGTCGTCATTTCCAAACGATGTGAAGTAAACTGTAAACTGTACATCACTGTCCTGCTGCCTCTTTCCCATGCTGGTGGGTCTCCCTTCACCCTTCAGACAAGGTATATCTATCTACCAGCCATTATCACCTGCCATCTAATCAGTCAGCCACTTACAGGGCTGTACATTAAATGAAAATGAGGTCTTTTGTAGGGCAACCTCTCCCTAGCGGTTAATGACGATGTTTGTGTTCAACCACAGGAAGGAGAAGAGTAAAAAATAAAAAAAAATTAAAAAAGTCTGGACTAACTATGTCTGTCTGTCTGTCTGTCTGTCTGCTTGTCTGTGTCTGTGTGCCTGTCTGTCTGTCTGTCTGTCTGTCTGTCTGTCGTCATTCCCTCTCTGTGTGTCTCCGTCTGTCTGTCTGTCTGTCTGTCTCACTTTCTCTCTCTCTCTCTCTCTCTCTCTCTCTCTCTCTCTCTCTGTCTTCGTCTGTGTGTCTGTCTGTCTGTCTGTCTGTCTCTTCCCCCCGTCTCTCTCTTTCTCTCTCTTTTGACAAGCACACGCACTCACACACATTTGCATGAACATAGACATACACACGCACTCGAGCGCGTCAGCGCACGCAAGCATTCTCTCTCTCTCTCTCTCTCTCTCTCTCTCTCTCTCTCTCTCTCTCTCCTCTCACACACACACACACACACACACACCACACACAAATACATACATACGCTCACACACACACACACACAACACACACACACACACACCACAACACACACACACACACACACACACACACACCACACACACACACACACACAAGGTATCTATAAACTCCAAGCTTCATAATAATCGTTCACATTTTTAAGAAAATGGCACAAACGTTAAAGCCTTCACCCCCTCCCCCACCCCGACCCACCACCTTCCCTTTCTGCCCAACTCTCCTCAACCGCACCTCTCCTCCCCTCCTCCCTGCCCCGTAGCGCTGCCCATAAGCTCAAAATTGTACGTGATTCTCTCTCTCTCTCTCTCTCTCTTTTCTCTCTCTCTCTCTCTCTCTCTCTCTCTCTCTCTTCTCTCTCTCTCTCTCTCTCTCTTCGTAAGATCAAACCAAAATTAGAATCCGAACTGCATTTGTATTCCATAAAAACTTGTTCTATTTCCCCCTTTTTCTTGACAAATAATGTATTCCCCCACCCCCACCCCCTTTCCGAACCCTTAGCCTTCCTTCCCCTCTCCCAGAAAAAGAAGAAGAAGAAGAAGAAAGAAAAAACGTTTCCTCGGAGAAAACCAGGCTGCTAATAGAATTCGTTATTCCAGAAACATTCTCCATTCTTTTTATATTGTAGTAAGTCTTTTTTTTTTCTTTTTTTTTAGGAACCCTTTACATGCACTGCATTCTGAAGAGCTATTCCTTGCGTGGTGCAGTGGTTACCGTTATGAACTTGCAGGCTAGGGTGTCGCTGGTTCGATTTCCATTAGTAGCATTTCTACAATGTGAGTGAGTGAATGAGTGAGTGAGTGAGTGAGTGAGTGAGTCTCTCTCTCTTCTCTCTCTCTCTCTCTCTCTCTCTCTCTCTCTCTCTCTCTCTCTTCGTGCACGGGCCAGATAACTGACTGTACATCTTCATTGATGATTCTGCGGAGAAGAATGACGGAGCTGGAATCTTCGTCAATTACTCAAGTGCACTACAAAAAAAACCGTTTTCCCAAGCTACAGATCGATTTTCTGTCAGTTTTACTGCAGCTGCTTGCGTGGTGCAGTGGTTACCGTTATGAACTTGCAGACTGGGATGTCGCTGGTTCGAGTCCCATCAGAAGCGTTTCTGGAGAGATTTGCTGGCCCGGGTTGGTTCTTACTCACATTTAAGTGTGCTATAGGCTCAAATGGGAAGACTGGGAGCGCACAGTCGACTTTCTTCAACCTAAAGGACACGTCTGTGAGAGTGCTGCTGACATTTCCTTACCAACACTGCAGGTGTCTGGTTCTCTCGGGGCCTGTTGGATGCCTATGAATATCATGCAAGGAAGTGTACCGTAAAGCCTTGGCGTGATTATAATTATGGGCTTGCATTTCAAGAACGGTGTGAATTCGGGTATCTGGCTGATCCTTGGTCCTCAGAGTTTTACAAAAAAAAAGAGGGAGGGTGGAGGGGGGGGGTGCTCAGTATGTTCTTGTTTGGGTTCACGCAGTCAGATGCAACCTCATGGAAGCTCTCCTGGAAAAAAACAA
>CM065723.1:41411077-41428577 GCA_033310375.1 Conus canariensis | reverse complement strand
TGTGTCTTCAACTATTAAGACTATCATCTCTCTCTCTCTCTCTCTCTCTCTCTCTCTCTCTCTCTCTCTGTGTGTGTGTGTGTGTGTGTGTGTGTGTGTGTGTGTGTGTGTGTGTGTGTGTGTGTGTGTGGTGTGTGGAGAGAGAGAGGGGGGGGGGGGAGAGAGACAGAATACGATTTCTCCAGTATAAAATCAAACGTCTTGGAGTCAGATGTTATGTTCCTACTCGCGGAAACAAAGCGCCTTATTCAATTTGTCCTTGTGACGCTGAATCCTAAAAATTGGCGGTTCAACAAAAAAATACTCACACGCTAGAAGAGAACACATCAAAGTAAAGAGTACATCGTTTAGAAAGTGAAATGGCGCACCTCCGTCAATTCAATTTGTCATGGTGACGTTGAATCCTACACACTGGTGGGACAACAATACGCTCACACGCCAGGAAAGAGCATCAAAGTACAGTGAACAGCGCTCAGGAAAGTTGAAAAGGCGCACAGTCTCCCGCCTGCGGTGGTCAGCAATGCCGGTTGCAAAGCTGGAAGATGTTGAGCTCTTCATCAGGTGCATATCTGTGGGGATTTTAATTAAGCTGCTGGCTGGCCCATAGGTCCGAATCTACGGTTACAGTTTAGGCCTAAAATGGAAAATATTCCTGTTACACTCAAAGCTGCGCCTGGCTTTTCTCAGAAGATCAGCCAGTACCGAATCATATTCATCGCATAGTCCAGCCCTTGACCCCATACCATACCTGACTCTGAGGCAGGGCTCATGTCCGTTTCTTTTTCTGTGCAAGCACGACCCTCATGACCCGTCATTTTCCTGTTGTCTGCTAGACTTTTCACTCCAAAATCCTAGTGCCCTACCAATGGCGTAGAAACACAAGGAGACCACAAGTCATGCATCATTCTGCTTTATTTGCTGACGTGTAGCATTGAACTAATTTACTGACCTCAAAAGCCAGGATGAAATCGCCTTTTTCAATTTGTTTTTTTCTCACAGAGCCAGGGCGATTTTCATCTGTTCACACTTTGTTGTTACAACTTGACCTCTGCTGTAACCCTGAACTCTGACCTGTATACCAGCTGTTGAGCAGGTTATGGGTTCAAATGGATAGACAGGAACCATGCAGTCGAGTTTCATCCCATTGATGAAGGCATCTGTGAGAGTGTTGCTGATGTTACCTGAACAGCACTGCAGGTGTCACCATCTCCCAAGCCTGGTTGATCTTGCGATGTTACAATAAAAGTAAACGTACAACACAGCTCTGTAATGTGGTCCATTGTCCAAGACTGAACTCTGTACAGCATCGTGTCGTCACTCATATCTCTATTGATCAGCACAAAAGGAAAAGTCCAGTTCTAGCGCTCATTATGTCAGGCTGATCTCAATTTAGCTTTCATCGCCATATCCATGCCTTTAATGCCAAAGTTCTTGGTGTCAGCAAACTCATAGACACTGTCACTGGAAGAACGTGGCTGCGCCCTCTCAAAGGGGGTGCACGCACTTGCTCACTCTATAACTAAGCACTTTTTATTATGGAGGATTATTAGGTCATAAATGTCTTGTTTCGTAGCAAAACAAACAACAACAAAAAAAGGGCACAACTGAACACCATCAAAGTAACAGCTCAATAGCAGTGCAGTGTCTTTTTCGGTGGGTTGCCTTACCACCACCTGATCTTGTGAAGCTACCATATGACAACCCTGGAGGATACATGGAGCTGCGTATGGAGAAACTGGGTAAGCAACTGGGACACAATGCTGGTTTGAAGGTCCTGTGATGAAACGAGAGAGAGAGAGAGAGAGAGAAGAGAGAGAGAGAGAGAGAGAGAGAGGAGAGAGAGAGAGAGAGAGAGAGAGAGAGAGAGAGAGAGAGAGAATATTGACAGATTTATAGCAAGAAGAGAAACGTGATCGAAGTTCGCAGCTATCTGTGTTGAGTTGCTCCCATTCTCTTTGCAACGAATAAAATAATCCAGCATGAAAGCAAACGAAGATTAGATTCGACATTTTTGTAGAATGCAAAATTAAGAGTGTGCTTTGGAACACACACGCGATGTCACGCGCGACTACATACGCACGCACGCATGCACACGTGTACGCCGCGCGCGCGCGCGCGCACACACACACACACACACACACACACACACACACACACACACACACACTCACACACACACACACATCTCGCACGCGCGCACACACACACACACAACACACACACACACACACACACACACACACACACACACACACACACACGCACACACCACGCACGCACGCACGCACGCACGCACGCACACACACACATATGTATGAATATATATATATATATATATAATAATATCATAGATATAGCCACATATTTAAACACACTTATATACAGAGAGAGAGAGAGAGAGAGAGAGAGAGAGAGAGAGAGAGAGAGAGAGAGAGAGAGATTTGTTCCAAGAGAAAAAGCTTGATTGAAGTTCACAGCTATTTTGTGCTGAATTGTTCTCATTCTCTTCAGGCAAATAGAATCGCTCGGCAATGAAAGCAAACGAAGATTACATTGGACTTTTTTTTCCCTTTTGGATATCACGTGCAACTACACACACACACACACACACACGCACACACACACGCACACACACCACGCACACACGCACGCACGCACGCACGCACGCATGCACGCACGCACGCACGCACGCACGCACGCACGCACACACACTTTCTCGCTCCGCGCGCACACGCACGCACACACACACACACACACACACACACACACACACACACACACACCACACACACGCCACACACACACACACCTTTCTCGCTCCGTGCGCGCACACGCACACACACACACAAAACACACACACACACACACACACACACACACACACACACACACATGACAATGACAATGGTTTATTCATGTGCAGGCCATGGCCCCTCGTGAAGGTAATAACAACAACAACAACACTGTAACGGTATTCATTATAAGAAAATCATTGGAATGAAAAATGATTATGTGAATGTACAGTATTAGGAGGTCGTAGTTTCCCTAAACCTTGTGTTATGTGCAAAAACAGTACCAAATTCCATATATCATTATGTCTTGTAGAAGATATCAATAATACAGTTTAAGTAGGCATGGCTCACCAGAACATTAGGCTGGAATACATTTTTTTCTACTTCCACCTAGTGCTGAACAGCACAGAACGAAATGCAATTTATTTTCGGTATTGTTTTACCCAATGGACAAACTGAATCTGTAGAATTACATCCTCTGTCTCTGTTGTTATGCGTATTTAAAACTGGTATACCAAACCTAAATCTTGTCATTGTACGCTGAAGATTGAGATTTTCAAATTCAACATCAGGTAAGGTTTTAAGTCATGTTTGCCACTAAATTTCTGTACATTCGAATCTCTGACTGTTTTGCATGTGATCCTGCAATTTGTGCTTTCTGCAATCAGTTAAACGCTGACGAAAATACTTTGTAAATACTTTTATATCACCAACACCTTGGTTTAACCACACGCCACCAAAACCATACTGGAACAGAGACATACGTACCTCTGACACCCTGTTCTTCTTCCCCCTAATGTCTAAGTCATATGTTCTTCTTCCTCAAACAGTTTAAAACCAGTATCTAATGCTACCCCATAGCAGAACTGACATTATCTGGGTGTCTGTCTGTTTCACCATAGACTAAATCATTCGGTGTTCGTAGATCGACATTCAAAAACTTCACAGTAAAAAGATGCACACAGTCACTATAATGAACTGCTTTGCTTAATCTCCGCAGTTCAGAACCATACAGCGTAATAGGTAGTATTTTGAAAGACGAGATAGAGAGGGGGAGGGGAGCGAGGAAGGGAGAGAGAGAGAGAGAGGAGAGAGAGAGAGGGAGGGAGAGAGAGAGAGGGAGAGAGAGAGAGAGAGGGAGAAAGAGAGATAAAGAGAGAGAGAGATATAAAGAGAGAGAGAGGGGGAGGGAGAGAGAGAGAGGGAGGGAGAGAGAGAGAGAGGGAGAGGAGAGAGAGAGAGAGGAGGAGGAGAGAGAGAGGGAGAGAGAGAGATAAAGAGAGAGAGAGAGAAAGAGAGAGATAAAGAGAGAGGGGGAGGGAGAGAGAGAGGGAGGGAGAGAGAGAGAGAGAGGGAGGGAGAGAGAGAGAGAGATAAAGAGAGAGAGAGAAAGAGAGAGAGAGATAAAGAGAGAGAGATACATATATATATAAAGAGAGAGAGGGAGAGAGAGAGAGAGGAGGGAGAGAGAGATAAAGAGAGAGAGATAAAGAGAGAGGGAGAGAGAGAGAGATAAAGAGAGAGAGAGAGAAGGAGAGAGAGAGAGGAGAGAGAGAGAGAGAGAGAGGCGCAGGAAGATTAAAAAGTGGTCAGCGGAACACAGGTCGGGGATCAGGTTAAATGAAATGACAATAAATAATTTATCTCACCCCTCCCCATACCCACCATCAAACACCCCCGGCCCCTCATACCCTATCTCCGACTGCACACATCGAAGAATGTTTTAAACCCAATCATCCACACCCACATACCGTAGATACGACCATACAGTCAGACCGTTTTTTTTTTTTTTTCATGCTGGATCATTTTATACTTCACCATTCTACTAATGACAAGGACAATCATACGTACTTCGACAGAATCGATTTCTCTTCTTCTTCTTCTTCTTCTTCTTCTTCTTCTTCTCCTCTTCGTTTTCTTTTTCCTCTTCTTCTTCTTCTACTTCTTCTTCTTCTTCTTCTTCTTCTTCTTCTTCAAGCTTTTCAATTTGATCTCATTTCCTCGCCTTTTGCAAACATCTATAGCTACACCGATCCAGATGATGCCCTTGCCTTTTGGACGAGAACCTTTCTGACGATTGTCGACAAACACATCCCACTGATCCAGAGGCGAGTCAAATCAGATATCCTGCCTGTCTGGCTTACTCAGGATATTCTGAATGCCATGGACGAGAGGGATGATTTAAAAAGTGTAAGCTCTGACAAAGAGTATAAGAGAAAACGCAACATTGTGAAGTACATGATTAGAAAGTCTAAATGTGATTCTTTCAGAAAGTTGGTCCAAAATAAAAACAACGGAGCCTCTATTTGGAAAGCTATTAATAAACTTACCGGACCGTGTTCATCAAGACAGGAATGTTCCATTCCAGTAGAAACACTAAATGATCATTTTGCCAATATTGGTAACAAGCTAAACATAGGGAAAGATGAAACTAGCATTTTTGACACTGCGAATTTACAGAAATTTTGTGATGCAAAAAATATGCACGCAAAGTTTTCTGTCCCCCTAATATCTGTTAATGAAGTGTTTTTATATCTATCAACTTTGAAAAATAAAAGTTCATACAGCTTTGATGGAATCAGTCCCAAGATATTAAAACTATCTGTACCATATATTGTAGATTCTCTTACATACCTCTTTAATCTATGTTTATCTAAACATTACTTTCCAGAAGCATTTAAACATGCAAAAATTATCCCTCTGCACAAAAAAGGGAATTTAGATGATCCAAATAACTACAGGCCAATTTCGCTGCTATCGTCCGTCTCAAAGCCATTAGAACATCATATCCATCACCATCTATCATCTTTTATTGAGAAACATAAACTGTTGTATATCAATCAGTCAGGATTTAGGAAACTACATTCATGTGAAACGGCTTTGTGTCGGATCACAAATTTGTGGCTAAAAGATATCAACAACAGGAAAGCAGTTGGTGTAGTTTTTATTGATTTAACAAAGGTTTTTGATTTAATTAATCACAATATACTGCTAAAAAAGCTTAATGTTTACGGCGCCGACAACAATACGGAATCATTTTTTAGATCTTATTTGTCGAACCGTACGCAATCTGTTTTTTCACGAGGTGTTATTTCTTCTAAAAAACTGTTGCCAAGAGGCGTGCCACAGGGTCAATCTTAGGTCCCCTGTTGTTCTCCCTCTAGATAAATGATCTCCCTTTATCAATTCAAAATGCAGTGTGTGATTTGTTCGCTGACGATACATCGTTACAATACTCTAGTCAGCATCGATGAAATTAATTATCATTTAAATGCAAGCATGAAATCAGTGGAAGGCTGGTGTGATTCAAATGACATGCTTGTTCATCTTCATAAAACCGAGTCTATGTTAATATGTGCACGTCAAAAAAGACAAGTCATAAAAGAAGCAAAATTAAAAAATAATGTACAAAGATAAAACAATAAAACAAGTTACAAAGCACAAATTATTAGGTATCGTCATCGATGAAAATCTTTCCTGGCACGATCAGATCCATAACCTAATCAAACAAGTCTCGTGTTGTGTGTTCCAGCTGTCACAGATAAAACACTTTCTCAACGAACATTCACGAAAAATGTATTATTTTGCTTTTGTTCAGGCTCGATTAGACTACTGCTCTATTATCTGGGGTAAATGTGCGCCATCTACTTTAAAACCACTTTGTTCATTACAAAAACGAGCCATTAAGATGATCAGTTGTCAGAAACAATCCGATCCTTCTATGCGTGATCTATTTAGGTACAATAGAATACTGCCTCTTCACTCATGTATAACATTCAACACTCTGATTCTTATGCACAAAATTGTTCATGACGCATGCCCAGATTATTTAAAATCAATACTACATTTATATCACCATCATGATTCGCTCAGATTCGTTATTCCTAAAGCTAATTTAGATTTATTCAAAACAAGTTTCTCCTTCTGTGGCTGTAAAGAATGGAACACACTTCCAGCAAAACACAGAAATATTTCCCAATTATCAGCTTTCAAAAATGAAGTAAAGTTACTTCTTTTTGATACTCATGACTGACCTATGCGTAGACATTAGCCTGACTATACATACTTACCGGAGACAAAAAAAAGTGTACTGCTGATAAACGATGCAGTTGATTGAGATGTGTGTGTGTGTGTGTGTGTGTGTGTGGTGTGTGTGTGTGTGTGAGAGAGAGGGGGGGGGGGGAGGACAGAGAGAGAGAGAGAGAGAGAGAGAGAGAGAGAGAGGCATGAAATCGTTATATTGATGTTATTTTGTAATTCGATGTTACCTTACTTTTTTTTTTCAATTGTAGTTGTTGTTGGGCAGAATTGTAAAAAGGCCTTCAATGAGCCTAATTCTCAACCCATTAAAGATTCATTCTTCTTCTTCTTCTTCTTTCTTCTTCTTCTTCTTTCTTCAACAATTCTTGGGAGGGCAAAACAAAAGCGAGTGAAGGATGTGTGCCAGGAGGAATCGTTGAGGATAGGGACGGGGAGTGTGGCTTAGTTGACATGCAGGCCATGGAATTCTATAGTTGTTGTTTTTTTTGTTTGTTTTTTTCGTGTGTTGTGTGTGTGGTGTGTGTGTGTGTGTTTGTTTTTGTTTTGTTGTTTGTTTTTTTTAAACTGCTTCACACATTTTCGTTAAATGGATACACACGTTTTCTCTTCTTCTTCATCACTTCCATCCTCATCCTCATCCTCTTCCTCCTCATCCTCATCCTTGTTCTTCTTCTCCTCTTCTCTCTCTCTCTCTCTCTCTCTCCTCTCCTCTCTCTCTCTCTCTCTCTCTCTCTCTCTCTCTCTCTCTGCAGTTTACTCTGGACCTATGTTGACATCATACTCTCAGTCCCATATATGCTCATAATGACTTAAATGCGTGTGTGTTGTGTGTGTGTGTGTGTGTGTGTGTGTGTTGTGTGTGTGTGGCGCGCGCGCGCGCGCGTGCGTGCCTGTGAGTGTGTATGTGTGTGTGTGTGTATCTGTCTGTCTGTCTGTAAGTGCATGTTTCTGTTTAAGAATAAACCACTCTCTCTCTCTCTCTCTCTCTCTCTCTCTCTCTCTCTCTCTCCTCTCTCTCTCTCTCTCTCGCCCCATTCTGTTTCCTCACTCACCCACCCACCTCTCTCTCTCTCTCTCTCTCTCTCTCTCTCTCTCTCTCTCTCTCTCTCTCTCTGTTTTCCATCGGTCGTTCCCCATCCCTACCTACCTCCCACCCTCCCATCCTTTCTTCCTCTATAATCATGAATAGCCTAATTCATTCTAAATTGTTAAGTATTCATTGTTGTACATGTGATAATTTGCAGTTCTGTGCAATGTTTTCTTTTATACATTTCGACACATTTCCTTTGTTCGAGTGCTGGATGAAAAAAGCCACTGACTTTGTGCTTATTCCTTTCCCTCAATAAACAACATTTTGTTCTAGCTGCAAAGTGACACGACTGCAGGCGGAAATCTAAACAAATCTTTAATAAATGTTAGTGAACCGCCAAGAGAAACGTGGACAAACGAGTCACAAGACAAAACACGACGCGTTTCGACCTCTTGATTCAACGCCTACCTTGTGCTGAAGTGATCAAAGCTAAGTGATTGCTCGTTCATTTTCATTGTCCTATTTGTTTGGATCTTGCCTGAAGAAGACCTAAGAGGTCGAAACGCGTCGTGTTTTGTCTGGTGGCTCGTTTGTCCACGTTTCTCTTGGCGGTTTGCTAACATTCATTTAACATTTTGTACGTTCGTTCGTTCTCTCTCTCTCTCTCTCTCTCTCTCTCTCCTCTCTCTCTCTCTCTCTCTCTGTATGTGTGTGTGTGTGTTTGTGTGTGTATGCACGCGCGCATGCTCACGCAAGTGCGTGTACGTGCGCGCACGCGCGCGAGCGTGAGAGTGAGATAAAAGCAGTCTATTCAACACGTCAGAACAGGTACCACCCCAAAAGCCCCACGCGTTAACTCTTTCGCCCCCAAGAACCCTGCAGCAGCCAGCCACTCCAACCCCTGCGGCCCGGTGACTAACAAACACAGCCCCCACGGCAAACAGCGTGAATAATGGATCCTCAGCTCAAGGGAGACGACTGGGCTTCCCCCACGTCAACAACACGAAACACAATCTGAGGTCGACCTTCAAAGCTTGTTTCGTTACCATCTAAAATTCATCAGATCGGGAACGAGAGAGGCTTGGAAGGAAAAAACAGGGCGAAGGGAGGGAGGGAGGGAGGGAGGGGAGAGAGGGGAGTGGAGGAGAGGGAGGGGGGAGGGGGGGAGGGAAGCCAGGATGCCAAGTGTTTAGTGTGTGAAAAGCAGCATTGGACAGTTTCTTGGTTTGCTTGTGTTTTGTTGTGTTGTTTTCTTTTCCAGCTTTGTTCCTTGTGAAACTGGACGCCTGCTGTCCCAGCTCAGGTTCAACATTGAGCTGATGAGTGTACATGGGAATTGGTTTGGGTTTTGCGTATCACACCTGTTCGTGTTCATTCACGCGCGCACATACACATGCACGCCCACTCGCACGCACGCCCACACGCACGCACACACATACGTACACACACACACAAACACACACGCGCGCGCGCACCCACGCACACACACACACACACACACACACACACACACACACACACACACGCACACGCACGCACGCACGCACGCCCCTCCTCCCCTCCCCCCCCCCCCACACACACCCAAACACACACACACACACACACACACACACCACACGATGCACGCACGCACGCACGCGCCCCCCCCCCCCCCCACACACACACACTCACACACACACACAAACACGCGCGCGTACTCACACACACACACACACACACACACACACACACACACACACACACACAGAGGGAGAGAGAGAGAGAGAGCAGCTATGGTACAGTGGTTATGGTCGCTGTCTGCAGAATCGGAGGTCGTGCGTTCGAGTCTTATCAGACGTGTAACTTATCCTTGTGAATTTTCCATCACTGTCTGTTTCCATTCCACAGCTGAGCGTGTCATAGGTAAGCAGGAGACTGTTGATACATCATCGATTTTCATCTTCTTAATAGCAACTGAGAATATTGTCCAAATTTCACAAGAAACACTGCAGGTGTGTGTATCCCTCGGGTCGTGTTAATGTCAGGATGTATCATGAAAGGAAGCGAAAGGAAAGCAAAGAGTACAGCCCTGTACGTAGTCTCGGTCCAGAATGGAACAATACAGCATCATCTTCCTCCACCATAAACTCACGCGTCATCATAGAAATAAGTCTCAAAGTCTGTGGCACTCCTTACCCTGCTTTCGTGATGACTTTCCATTGGGTTGCAAAGTGAGGCGGCTGCAGGCGGAAATCTAAACAAATCTTAACAAGATGCAAAGCATATAAACGTACTCCCAGTTTATCTTGAATACGACGTCACAATCAAACATGCGTCATAATGTATTTCGTCACTTCGGCTTATGACGCAAAGAAGCCTTGACGTCATTTTTGGTTTGTCATCATTTTCTAGATATTCTATAAAGAAGAAAAATCGTTTTGGGCCGTTATAGCCGTTAGTAACGGCTATTCTGGTAAAATAAAACAACGGGCATCATCCGTGACCCATAATGAACATACCTACAAATTTTCAGAAAGATCGGCCCAGAAGTTTTGTCTGGAGCGAGAGGAACATATTTTGACCACGGACAGACAGACAGACAGACAGCATTTCTTTGTTCCCATTGTAAAGTACTCCCTGTTCAATAAGAACTGGGAGTACAAAAAGTGTAAATACTACTACATCCGCCAAACATTAAAAAAAAAAAAAAATCACAAGACAAAACACGACGCGTTTCGACCTCTTAGGTCTTCTTGAGGCAAGATAAACAAAGACTGAGGACAAAGAAAAATAAAGAACGAGCAATCACTTATCTGGTCAAATTCGGCGCGAGATGGGCGTTGAATGAAGTTTCACTGGTTTGTTTTTAACTCCACGTCCCCGGCCGTTGGTGAGTTCATGAGTTCGCTAGACGGACGTGGTGGCGCCCTCTGAGGGATGACACTCATTAACGCTGACTCAACAGTGCAGTTATTGTTGTCAGTAAAGCAAAAGATAGCTCAGTGGTAGAGCGCTGGACTCGTAATCTTGGGGTTGCGGGTTCGAATCTCCGCCGGGCCATTTCGGTACAGGGGGATTTTTCCCTCGGAGTTAACATTGGTTCTGACTCCATTCCCCATACAGTCCTTCGAATGAGACTATAAACCGAGGTTCCGTGTGTGGACGCACGTATAACATCTTGCACACACGTAAAATCCCATCACCAACTTTCGGAAGAGAAGGCCACTCTGGCCGTTGATATGGATGTCACATTACACATAGCATGCACCTTCCCGAAGATGGAGTATGACTGCCTTAATGGCGGGATAAGAAACGGTCACACACACAAAACTCCACTCCCTTTGTTGAGTAGATGGGATTAATCCTTGCTGGTCTATACAGGGAGTGTCCGCAGGAGTATCAGCCTTGCGTACGCAAAAAAAAAAAAAGAAAAAAAGAAAAAAACTCTGCAGCAGTACAGTCTTCCCCTGCCGGTTGACCTTTTGGCGACATCATATTGGTTGCTCTTTTGTGGGCTAACTGTGATGAGGTTGCAACAGAACAGGCCTGCATGCGATAGTATATGAGATGCCCGAAATAAGTCGTGTAGTGGTAATGCCATTCAGTGGAGATGGGGGTGTAACGGGGTGGGGGTGGGGAGAGTGGGGGCCGTAGAAGATGAACCGGCTGAAAGGTTACAGCCATAAGCCCATACATCATGATGTGTCTTGGAAGAGAAAAAGACAGAAACAGAGGGAGGAGAGACAGTGTCTCCCAGGGAGGCAAATGGTGATGGACAGTGTGGGACCGCAAACTAATGGACTTCTTTGCATTAGAGTACCGCATAGCTTTTTTTTTTTTTTTTTTTGTACTCCCAGTTCTTATAGAACAGGGAGTACTTTAGAATGGAAACGAAGAAATGCTCTGTGTGTGTGTGTGTGTGTGTGTGTGTGTGTGTGTGTGTGTGTGTGTGTGTGTGTGTGTGTGTCTGTCTGTCTGTCTGTCTGTCTGTGTCTACCCATCCGTCCATGGTCAAAATGTGTTCCACTCGCTCCAGACAAAACTACTGGACCGATCTTTCTGAAAATTTGTCGGTATGTTCATTATGGGTCACGGATGATGCCCGATGTTTTGGTTTATCGTTATAGCCGTTACTAACGGCTGTAACGGCCTGTAACGGTTTTTTTCTTTATGGAATATCTCAGAAAGTACTTGGCTGATCTTTGTAAAAATTAGCAGGTATATTCATTATGGGTAAAAATGATGCACGATGTTTTAGTTTACCCCGTTATAGCCGTTACTAACGGCTGTAACGGCCTGTAACGGTTTTTCTTCTTCTATTGAATATCTCGAAAGTACTTGGCCGATCTTCCTGAAAATTAGCAGGTATGTTCATTATGGGTCACGAATAATGCCCAGTGTTTTAGTTTACCGTTATAGCCGTTACTAACGGCTGTAACGGCCTGTGGTTTTTCTTCTTTATGGAATATTCAGAAAGTTACTTGGCCGATTTTGTGAAAATTAGCAGGTATGTTCATTATGGGTCACGGATGATGCCCGATGTTTTAGTTTACCGTTATAGCCGCTTACTATATGCATGACGAGTGTAAGGTCCCTCATTGAATGAGGGACCAATGACCGATACTGAAAATCCTATCAGTCTGTACACTTATGCGCATCAGAGAAATATGCCAACCGACAGCAGTTGAAGCCAGCTGCTACGGCACCCTGTAGACTGCGACGGACGGCAGCTTTTTCATCTAGGAAACCAGAGTACTGTCCAAGGTGGGAACGAAAGAAGAAGTTCATTATGGGTCAAAAAATGATGGCCGATGTTTTAGTTTACCGTTATAGCCGTTACTAACGGCTGTAACGGCCTGTAACGGTTTTTTTCTTTATGGAATATCTCAGAAAGTACTTGGCCGATCTTTGTGAAAATTAGCAGGTATGTTTACTATGGGTTACGGATGATGCCCAAAGTTTTAGTTTACCGTTATAGCCGTTACTAACGGCTGTAACGGCCTATGACGGTTTTTCTTCTTTATGGAATATCTCAGAAAGTACTTGGCCGATCTTTGTGTAAATTAGCAGGTATGTTTACTATAGGTTACGGATGATGCCCGATGTTTTAGTTTACCGTTATAGCCATTACTAACGGCTATAACGACCCATAACGGTTTTTCTTCTTTATGGAATATCTCAGAAAGCTCTTTGTCGATCTTTCTGAAAATTTGTAGGTATGTTCATTATGGGTCACGGATGATGCCCGATGTTTAAGTTTACCGTTATAGCCGCTACTAACGGCCCATAATGGTTTTCTTCTTTATGGAAAATCTCAGAAAGTTCTTGGCCGATCTTTCTGAAAATTTGCAAGTATGTTCATTATAGGTCACACATGATGGCCGATGTTTACCAGAATAGCCATTACTAACGGTTACACCAGCCCAAGACGGTTTTTTCTCTGTATGGAATATCTCATGCGTATTCATGATAAACCGGGAGTACGTTTATATGCTTTGCATCTTGTTTAGCATTAGATCTGGTATTACTTACGAAAGTATCTTCAGCTAGAAAGAAAATGTGTAAACGACGGTCGGTTGGTATGTAATATTAGACGGGATGGATGGATCTTGCATTGAGTCTTGTGTGAAGCTTGACCATACTTTCAAAAACGTAAGAGCGTACATTCTGTCCGAAGGTAGGAGTTTATAGCATACCGAACTAAAGATCCCAGTTTACAGCTTACATACAACAATGTAGGGGAAGTTTACAGCCTCCTTTTAAAGACAGGAAATGAGAGCCAAAGAAAGATAGTACATAACGAACAGGCGAGGTCACTCTTGCTCCCATAATGAAAGAGTAACACGCCCATAACTCTAAACAGACGCTGCTTACGACACCAAATCGCCAAGCAGAAATGTCCACACAGAGCACACACAACGAAGAACGTGACATCCCCCGAATGTTCCAAGCTCACTCACATACCCTGAACCTGTCACATTTACACAGTAACAACTACTACAGAAATCTACACACAGTACATTCATCATCAGTAATAATATACAAAGAACACACAATTATACTCATACACAAGAATCTGACAAAGCCTGCATTGTGATTTTATTATATTATACATTAGTAATTTTTAATCGTATTTATAATTATATATAAATAATAATTCCAAGGGTAAGTAACTCAGCACCATCCCAGCAATTTTCAGAGCAGCTTGGTGTTGCAATGATTGCAAGAAATATTGAATTATAAACAAAGCATGCTCTTATGTCTTAGATTGACAAACTCAAACTCACCCACTCAAGCACATACTGTTAGTTAGGCAGAATTATCTACGAATGCAGATATGAATGCTTATTTCCCCCAGTTTTTTCAATTTAAGACATATGAGCATCGAATAGATCAGTTGGTAGAGCGCTGAATTCATCGTGATCCTCTTGATTCTAGGGTGCAGGTTCGAATCTCCGCCGGGCTGTTCTTATGCAAGGGGGACGGGGGGAAACTGGAGGGACGTTCCTCGGGTGTACTATTGGTTCTGACTCCGTTTGACAGACAGCTCTTCTAATGAGGCTCTAAACCCAGATTCCGTGTATGAACGAACGTACAAGTATCTACTCTTACGTAAAATCAAATCACAAACTTTTCGGAGAAGGCCAGTTTGGCCTTTGGTGTGGATGAAACATATACACATAGTCCATAGTCTGCATCCTCTTTGGAAAGAAATCATCGAAAGAATAAGAAGAGAAAACTGAGCGACTGATAGTCGACGGAATGACACGGGAAAACGACTGAATGCAGGGCCAGCAGTAATTTTTTTCAGTCGGCTCTACCCAGGTAGGCAGCCCTTTGCGTTTAATTTTTCTTTTTTCAGAGAGAGAGAGTACTTATATAGCGTCTATCCCCGGCTAGAGACCATGCTCTAAGCGCTTTACAATCTGCATTCTCGTTTACACAACGGGCTGCCTACCAGGGTAGAGCCGACTGAAGCGCTGTCTGCTGGCGCTTCATTCAGTCGTTTCCCGTGTCATTCAGTCAATATCGTTCATTCAATTGAACAACTCTTTCATTCTTTCGACTTTTCACGCAGAGTGCATGCTATGTGTGACGTGTCATCCATACCAACGGCCAAACTGGCCTTCTCTTCCGAAAGTTGGTGATGGGATTTGACGTGTGTGCAAGATGTTATGCGTGCGTTCACACACACGAAACCTCGGATTATAGTCTCATTCGAAGGACTGTTTGGGAAATGGAGTCAGAACCAATGTTAACTCCGAGGGAATCTCCCCTCCCCCCCCCCCCCCCCCCCCCCCTCCCCCCCGTACCGAAACGGCTCGGCGGAGATTTGGTCTGTAACTGAGAATAGGAACCATGTGAGTATGCTCTGTTCTACTACTTCTACTGCTACTACTACTGCTGTTGCTGCTGCTGCTGCTGCGCTGCTGCTGCTGTTGCTCCTGCTGCTGTCGCTGCTGCTGCTGTTGCTGCTACTACTACTACTACTACTATTACTTCTGCTACTACTACTACTATTACTACTACTACTACTACTACCACTACTACCACTACTACCTTTTCTTCTTTATTACTATAATGATTACACACACACGCGCGCACGCATTTGTGTTTGTGCGTGCGTAGATTCGTGCGTGCGTGAATGCGGACCTCTGTGTGTGTGTGTGTGTGTGTGTGTGTGTGTGTGTGTGTGTGTGTGTGTGTGTGTGTGTGTGTGGTGTGCGTGCGTGCGAGTGCGCGCGCATGTGTACGTGCGCGCATTGATTTCGGCATATATGCATCAAGATATATTTTTATGACAATGCAGAGAAAGACAGCTACTCAACATTAACTCTCTCTCTCTCTCTCCTCTCTCTCTCTCTCTCTCTCTCTCTCCTCTCTCTCTCTCTCTCTCTCTCTCTCTCTCTCTTGCCTTTCCTCCTTTACAGTACTCCACCACTTCCCTTGCCTTTCCATCATCTTTATCTTCCTCTTCCCTACCCCCCCCCCCCCCACCCCTTCGGCAACATAAAAAAAACCCTCTTTTTCTGCTCACATCGATCGCTGCCATTGATTTTTCTTTTCCCGAGTGTAATTTTTTTTTCTTCTTTTTTTTCCATCTTATTATTATCATTTTATTTATTTATTTTTTTTTGTTTGTTCAAATATTCAGGTCGATGTCATCGCTCTTTTCAACTCGCGTGCGCATTATCCTCATCACCATTCCGTCAGTTTACATTCAGCAAGGTAATATGTCTTTCATTTTCTTGCTTTTTTATTTTCTGTGATTTCTTTTCCTCCTCCTCCTTCCTCCTTCTTCTCCTCCCTCCTTCCTTTTTCTCCTCATCCTCTTTCTTCTTCTTCTTCTTATGACGTCAATTTACAGGAACAGACACAGTGTCTGGGGGTCGATCAATACTCGGCCACACCAGGACATTGACCGGTGAAGAAGTTTTCAGTACAACGACGCCTTCCAATGGAAAGTAAGCAGGAAAAATACTCTCTCTCTTCTCTCTCTCTCTCTCTCCTCTCTCTCTCCTCTCTCTCTCTCTCTCTCTCTCCCATCGCGACCCTCCGCCTCCTCCCCCCTACCCCCTGTCCTCTTTTTTCCCCAACCCTTCCTTCTCTCTCTCTCTCTCTCTCTCTCTCTCTCTCTCCTCTCTCTCTCTCTCTCTCTCTCTCTCTCCCCACATCCCACCGTCTCCATCTCGTCCACCCGCCACTCTCTTTACCTCCCTCTTCCCCCCCCCCCCTTGCCCCCACCCCACCCCCACTCCCCATTCTCCGCATGCTCCTCATTCTCTCTCTTACTCTCACTCCTCTCTCTCTCTTCTCTCTCTTTCAACACACATGAACACACACACGCACGCACGCACGCACACACACACACACACACACACACACACACACACACACACAACACACACATGAATACAGAAGAGAGAGAGAGAGAGAGGAGAGAAGAGAGAGAGAGAGAAGGGAGACAGAGAGAGAGAGAGAGAGGCAGGCAGACAGACGGACGGACAGACAGATACAGAGAGAGACAGAGAAAGAGACAGACATAGAAAGAGAGAGAGAAAGAGATGGACAGAGAAAGAGACAGAGAAAGAGACGGACAGAGACAGAGATAGACAGAGAGAGACAAGGAAGGCTGAGGGGAGATGGAAAGGGGGAGGGGTCGGGGAGTAACGAGGAGAAAAAGGCTGTGAGGTGGGTAAGAAAGTAAATAATGGGGACGTAGGACAGGCTCTCTCTCTCTCTCTCTCTCTCTCTCTCTCTCTCTCTCTCTCTCTCTCTCTCTCTCTCTCTCTCCTCTCTCTCTCTCTCTCTCTCTAGGCTAGGACAGCTTTTTGCAAAGAAAGAAGGGAATACAAAAAGCTGTTACAGAGAAAGAGAAAAGAATATAATAGAATTGTACTTGAACAATTGATTATGTCTGTAAATGACCAGAAAGAATTTTGGCAAAATATGGGTAGAGTTTCTAGTAAGAATAAGTTTCAGCCAAACAAGATCACAGTACAGGAATGGTTTCAACATTTTAAAAGGGTTCTTGAAAAACATGAGACTGACGGCAACAAATATATCTGTACAGGTGCTTCTGATGTTTCAGATAATTTTTCAGATAATGATAACGATGATCAAGGAAATGGAAATGATGCACATGAGAATGATGATT